>CM023484.1:107322397-107355527 GCA_013339685.2 Hyalomma asiaticum | reverse complement strand
GGCCCGACTCTAGGCAGGGCAGCGCGAACCGTCGCACGCGGCGAAGGAGGGGAACATTAGGCGCAACTCTCCCAGCATGGTAATTTAATAAACACGTTAAAATAATACAAACAATAACAAGGCCGAATAAAGATCGAATTATATAAAACGAAAGGACAATAACGATTAACAGAACGCGAACACACACGAACACAAAGGACAGTAACAAGGAACAACACGCGAACACACAATAACACACAAAAACAACCATGCAAGGAAGGAGAGCCTAACCCCGGCCAGCGTACCCGCGACCGCGAGCCCTCGGAAAAGGAAAATAGAAGAAGAACATACAGACATGGGCGTCGGTCGCAGGTAGCCGCCGTGGTCGCTGGGGCTCGCAGAAGCACGCCATCCGACCGATGGCCTGGTCGGCCGGAGGGTCCCAAAAGTACGTGCGCACTTCTCCAAGTCCCAGCGTGTTCTCCCGAGGCATCCCCAAAACCAGAAACGCCAGAACGCGCAAACATTCTGGGAATTACATAATATGTATCGGTCTTATATTATCCAACAGTACAGCCAACTGCAACTGGGGGGGCGCTCGCGAAATTTTCACATGTGTTTCAAAGAGAACTACGGGCCATGGTAAAAAACGGCTACTGTTACAATACAATCGAAGTAATTGTTCGCACACTGCCACCTGCAGACAACACTTTCGACATATTGTCTTAGTCCAACATGTTTATACGCCGAAGGGCAAGGCTCAGTGTCAGAATTGCTTTACAGAGTGTTTTACGGTTTGCAGCGATTATTTCTAGCAAGCAAACACCACTACAGCAACCTAGGAGCAGTACGTAAAGTGTAAAAAAACGACCCAGCTCATCTATTTGATTTGAATCCGTATAGTCATGTTGCTCAACTACGGGCAGGGATGATTTACAACGCTCTGTGTTTTTCAAAAGGGGTGCCTCCACCATTCTGTTCACTAAATTACGGAAGGCGTCTTTCAGCGGGAAATTCTTTCGCACCGGGAAGGTCAGGAGCACACTGTAGAGTTTATCTTGAGATTCTAGCAGATCAGGAGAAACACTCTGCAGTGCGCATTTCGGAACCCCGTACGTGAAGCAAACGTGGTCACGCTTTGTTGCGCACAGTAAACAATCTCTCTGATGTACCTTTAGCAAGGACTCTCTGTCTCTTCTTGAAGTGAGCGCTTTGTTCAGTTTCACAAAGATGCTAATGTCAGGAGAATTAATCTCCGCGTTGAAGTGCACCATACTGCCCTCGTGCAAATATGGAGTGACAGTCTGGTGGTCAAGGGCGACTTCTAGTTTGGCAAGCGTGTCTACAACAGCAGCTGGCTTTCTCAAACTAAGCTGCGAGACGAGTTCAGAGCGAACATAGTTAGAGAGCGGAAGTATAGCGACGAGCCAAACGCCGTGCAACATAGCGCGAGTTTTTGGCCAACGCCGCCTCCGTGGAATATTGGTCGATGTGGCATAAAAGGAGGCGACAAAGAAGAACAAGCTCTCAGCAACGGATCCTAATTTCCACGTTCTCATTTCTTTCACGTCAGCAATAGCCCACACTAGCATCGCACAAGCAAGTACAATCAGCAGGAAAGAAGCTGCAAGATTTGATTCTATGATAATATCGAGAACAGATATTAGATGAAATTTGCCGCGGTGAACGTAAATGTTTCATAACCCTCATGTATCACGGCAGAAATGTCTGCGATTGTTCCCAAAGGTTCATTCATTGCATACAACTGAGCGATGATGTCGAAATTTCCACGGATGAGTTTTTCCACCGCATCAACTTCTGGTGAAAGAAACACCCACTTTATAGAAGTATTATACAACAGCAGTGCATCGGACAGTGCGAGTACAACAGGGCTTAAATTACATGGGACATGTTCTACCTCTTTGTTATGGCAAGCAGCGTATATCAGCGAATTTTTCAGGTGGTTTTCACCGAATGAACCAGGATTTATATTACGATACCTGTGGCGACACTCCCTCGTGAATATTGACAAGTCATCATCACTTGTAGGTGTTACAGAATTAGTTCCCCTTGTCTGTTCATAGTTGCTTTTCATGAGCTCGCAAGAAAAGTTCCTACTGCTATGAGCGGCAGCAAGCTTGTTGAATACAGCTTTCGCTTCCTTACTGCCTTTGATCACTAACCAGTCAACCAAATAGAACGCTCTACGATGGCTTAAGAACGTGCTCAGGCAACCCGACGCCTCGTTGCCCAGATTCGGTAGAATCGTGTTGGTCCGTATGCCGTGACGGGCATTTGCATCAACGTAACGGAGGAAATTCTTGCTCGGAAGCGTCCACACCGTCACAGGCCAAGGCAAGTGACGAAGCAGTATTATATGTCCCGTGTCCCAATGACCATTGCATGCGGCAAGTGCCTGACGGTCGTGTCCTGCAAAGTAAGGCTTAAGAATTTCGTTAATGTATTTTGGTGTTTCCTCCGGTGGAATAAATTCATGTGGACGGATAGAACAGAGAATGATCATTATTACTTGAGAACTACGCATCATATCGTAGACGGAGTTAGCTTGTGGTGATACAAAAAATGTTTTCTTAATCAGTGAAGCGTCCTTGTTATTGCGAAGAATCCATCCGTGTCAATAACTGTATTATTACAGTAACAATCACTTATTACACTATGCATAAAAATGCAATTAACCAGGTAATGATTCAAGCCAGCACTGTGATATCGTTACCGTATTGGCTGCGGATCGACACTGTTTGAATGAAGACAAAGCCTGGCACGAAAAAAAGTTTCGCTCACTATTACCGAATATGGAAAAATATTCGGCTTTCTACTAAGTTTATCCGCATACAACGTAACCGCGTTTGACTTGAACTGAAATCTGTGCGCACAACGTCCGCAGATTATTGCTTTATGACACGCCCCTAGTTAGCAGAAGAGTGCGCTTGTGATTGTGACAGGCCGATGAGGTCCTGGATTGCAGTTTGCAAATGACGTCGTACGTAGCCTTGTACCACTGGAGACGCAATGCAAAGCTCAGTTCTTCGCTGCCAGAAAAACTCGCCAGGTTACGTGGCCTTCTCCGCATTAATCACGTCCGCGAAGGGAGGCGGTGGCTCGCGTCTGCTTGAATCGCCGTCTCTCCTGCAGTGAGATTTCACTTCCAGAATGCGTAGAGCAAGATCCACTGTTTCCGAACCTGGACATCTAAAACAGTTGCTGTGTATTTCTTCAGCATGCGCAAGAGCAATGATGTTCGGGAGACATTACTACCAAGGAAAAACCCGGCTATCTTTGACGCACGTCTTCCACGGCTGGACTCAATGAGGACCTCTTTTGAAACGCCTGGTGCAGCAGCTTCAGAGAGAAACTGCCAGACAGCGCTGGAAACTAGTCCTCAGGGCTCCTCCTCTTCGTTCGTCTGTTGAAAAAGAATGTTGAAATGTTGAAGAAGAGCTGTTGAAAATAAGAGAATGATCACTGCAACGGCAACCACCACTAAGTTTCTCTGGAAAAAAGTTGCTAGCTAGTAGTGCACCGTCTGTGATGGTTGTTTACGCGGAAACGCTCTCGCAATACAGCTATGCTACCTCAAGTGCGAGGGAAACATCACCACAGTAAAATTACAGTCCTGGACGCTCGAAGATACAGGTAATTCACTTGAATACCCTTCGAACTAAGGGCTAGAAAGCAGTGCATTGTTCACCAAACGTTTACAGGAAGACCCCTCGAGTGATCGTTGATATTGTTATATGGCGAATAGTAGCGTTTACTTGCTTTAGCTTGGCGGCACGCGTGTGTGGTGGGACTGCATGTCGTTCTTTTCTTCTTCGCTTCGTATCTCCTCGTTATTGCTGTTGCGTCTGCTGCGGCTCCGCTACCTTTTGCGCACTGCAGCAATGTCAATGCCCCAAGGAAAGCTACTACACTGTGCCTATCAGTGATTGTTCAGAAGCAATGTGGTCAACATGAGTGCGAATTTTACGTGCGCAAAACAGATTCTCCTGACAGCACATAGACTCAGAATTGTGAACTATATGCCTCATTCCAGGGAACATGAACTCGCTGGGAAAATTAGCTTCACTCTCTATGTATAGAACGAGCTGAGTACTCAAAAGCAAGCATACTTTGTACGTGTGTATATTTATGATAGCCAAGCAATTATTCGCGTATCCACCAATGACATTCATCGCCTATACGGCTCTTTACAGCCGTGTGCAGCGGCTCTCGCAAAATACCGATGTTATGTTGGAGTATTCCTGCTGCCCAGCTCTCTGTTAATAAGCTACTAATCATGAGTAGTATGCTCACTATGTCCGCCCGAGGCCTCTAGTATTGTTGACAAGGGTAGAAAGTTTTACACCCCCTTTCTTTTCTCTTCCACGGCATCACCCCTCCGCCTTCCTGTCACGTGCTTTATGGCTCTGGGCAGGCTGCGCTTAACTTACATAGAGCCTCGGGAATGATAACGACTATTGTTCATACTTTCAACACCTGACGCCTGTGTTTGACTATCTTCCGATCAATTCGCAAGCATCAGTGATAATACTTGAATGTGCTACGACACACGTAGGAAACGACGCACTTCACGTCTGATCAGTGTTGTCAACGACGGAACATTCTGAACGTTGTTCACGATGGACGGCTCCTGGCCCCAGGTCACCATGTATCCACTGCAGCGAAGCCGGCCACACCTATCGCCGCTTCCAGCACGGCAAACTTGGACTGCGTGGTATTGCCCTGAACGCGCCGCAGGCGCAGCCAGGACAAAGCCCCCGGGACGTCGCTGACTATATTGCAGGAACAACAAAGAATGCCTTGCCGCTCGCCGTCGCCACCCCTAGTCACATCCGCGGCAGCACAGGGCCCAACTCGGGGCTTATATGCAAGGCGTTATCCGGCAAACTAGCCACAGCAAACGACGGAGGTACGGTTGCTGCACGGCGCAGTGCTGACCACCACTATTCGGCGCCGACGACGACGATCAGATAAATCATCGTGACGAGGTTTCAGCACACCGTGTACTCAGTCCTGATGCCACTATTTTATCGCCGAACGGACAGCTACCGAAGCGACGCAGCTGCAGCGACAAGGCGATGCAGCCGTCATCCGCCTCCACGACCTAACGGTCATGCCCACCTTGGCGTCATTATCGGTGGACACGCTGTCTCCGCCCTTCCGGACACCGCCGCATACTCCGTCGTCGGAGGCCTGTTTCCCGAAGGTGAAAGACTGCATTAGAAGGACACAATATGCGCATGGCAAGAGGCCACCAAATAACGCAGTGGGATCCGCGTGATGAGAGTCACGATTAATAAACACACTCATTAGGCAAGCTTTGTTCTTAGCATCGGCCGAGCGATGTATTATTAGGTATGTACTTAATCCAAACGGTGCAGCCACGGACTTAGGATCCTTGTCGATCATAACTTCGGGAAACATTGTGATAAGCAGGATAAAAACAGTTGTTACCACCTTTTGAATTTTATCGAGTAGCAAATATCGCATCCTTTAGCGTCGTAATGCTGTCGTCACCGGGAAGCCAGCTGGCTTAAAAGGCTCACTGAGGGCTCGTAGCACCTACTGCTGGACCGACGGCTTCATTATAGGAGGCGCTGACTGTGCAATGAGATTAACATGGCGAGAGGTATAGCCAAACTCGGTAAGTGAAGTACTGGCGATTCTGACAAACGTCAGCCACGGATGCAGACAGGTGCGGTCGCCTTTTTCGAGGAATTCGTGGAGGCCAGATACACTTTTACAATCTAGGATGCTACCTAACCTATTTCGACGCACCAAGGAACGCTACCAAACTTAGCGGAGCATTAGGAAGGACAAGCAAGAAATGCTCAAGACCCTGCTTCTGTAATACAAAGCCTGCTTATCACCTTCATGAAGAATTCGGCAGACCCTTGCCTCAGAGCATCACATCATAATGGAAGAAAACATCCAAGTATAATGTCAGAGCCCTTATACAGTTTCCCTGCGAGAACTCTACGCCATAAACAAGTCGACGAAATGCTGCGCGGCGATGACATCATAGCCGTAAACGACCCATAGACCTGTCACGTGGTTCCAGTGAGTGAGGAAGCAGGGTCGAACTCGGCATTCCAGCGTAGATTATTGTTGCTTGTACGAAATCACGAAGGCCGAACGTCTTCTGCGGATAGACGATGCCGTGATTGCATCGCTTCTACAACGCAAAATATTTTCAGCGATACACCGGATGAGCGGCTACTAGCAAATCGAAGTCGATGAGCGAGACAGAGAGCACGCTGCGTTTATAGCACCAGATGGCCTGTTTGAGTTAAAGGTCCTATCGTTTGGTCTTTGATCGATACCTGCCAGTTTTCAAAGCGTCACGAGTACAGTACTGGCCGGCATGGAGTGGCAGACTTGAGCCATGTTGGACGACGTTGTGCTTGCATAAAAGCGCGAAGAACACATCCGGCACCTTTTCCGAAGTCATGGTCCAGCGAGAACAGTTCCGTTTCGAAGAATTCGAAGTCACCGTCGTTTACAAGTGCGGGCGAAAGCACTGAGACCCCTGCCTGAATGTCCAGCGGCCCCGTCCACCCTCGGCCGCAGGATGACCAAGAAAATGGCTCTTTCTTTGGGCCACAAGTGCAGACGACTACGCCGACCGGCAGCAAGAGGACGCACGACCTCGAGTCCTTGTGGGCGACCGGAATGCAAGGTCTTTGTTGTGCCGTAAGTAAACGGCTTGGTCTGGCCTCGCATTCCTTGGAAAACGACGGAACCACCTTTCTGACGTTTTGACACGCGCTTCATCACTCGGAATTAGCCGCGATTAACTTGCGTGAGAACCGGAATGCTCACGGCTGTTGTGCAGTTGTCGCACACCCCACGCGTATCCTATTCCGGACTCCACACTGTAAGCGAGCATCACTCCCGACTGTAAGCGTTCATCAGTGTTAATGTTACAACGTACTGCGTTGCATGTGTTGCATTTCACGGCTGGGCAGTTTTCGATGGATGGAGCGCTGTCGATGCTTTCATTTGATAATGGGACTGCCGTTCCTCCTTGCGCGCAATATCGCTCGTCAAATAGTTCCAGCTTTAACAGTATGCTTGTTGCAACCTTCATCATCGCGGCCACTTGTCGACATCAGTTTCAATGGCGCTTTCTCGGGGATCTGTAGAATATTCATCTTGCAACATGTGCCGTTCCGGCCACTCTTTTCTTCTTCGCCATAAAGAAAACACGCGGTGCTTCTGATTAAGGGGTCGTCGCCTCAAAGCACGTCGTCTCTTCGAAGTGTAGCAGCGAATGGTGCGTCTTTCAATTATTTGCGCCTATGTAACAAATTTAACAATGAGAAATAAAGTTGGTTGTCGTTTCATCTTTTTGAAGGTGCATGACCAGCGGTGAATTTTAGGATGAACCGGCATGAGTTCGCATTTCCACGTCATCGTCACGAATAAGCGAAGAAATATTTGATGAAGGTGTAAAAAGCCTGAACACAAAACACTGTATGTAGACCGGTGAGGTCAGCTTCGAGGATATTGAGGACGCAGTTCGAGGATATTGAGGACAAGGGATTCCATACCACGCTCGAAAGTTCCAACCAAGACCTACTAAACTGCAGATCTGCACAGATAGCCGGGATCCTATGGGAGGGCGCGCGCCAGCTCTCGTTAAGAGGGGGCGCCACCAGCGTTTGATGTGTCCGGACGTGCACGCTTCGAGCTCCCGAAAACGTCCTGCAATTCCGTAATTTCCTGCTCCAGAACTTGCCAGCCTGGTACCAGAGGTCAATCGACATCTACAGATCTGCTGGAACGTGACAGGTAACATTCACATTTCATTCCTACTGCACGGAGAACCAATCTGTACGCCCGCCTCTGGCTACGCCACGCTAACCCTATCTGTGACCGAACGCACACGAAGCGGTCGGCGCCGTCGTTTTGCGCCCATCATGATGGACACGCAAGAGATAGACGGACGCCCCAACCAAGGTTGGCAAACCGTTAGAGACCCTAGTCGGCGTCTTGAAGAGCACATCACCATCATCATGAAAATAACCGATGACGCCGCCTGACAAGAGCTACCACAGGACTCTGTTAGACGCAGCGTTGTGCACGCAGCCGGCCTGACAGCTACGAAAAGAAGGATACCTATGTTAAAGTGAGGATTGTTCAGAATCTAATAGCAGTTGACACTTATCGTCCAACAGCGATAGAGAAGACTCTACGGATACGGCAGGTCACCATAATGGGAACGCAGCACCCGGTACTCACCGCGTATATGGCACGGACACTGTCAAAGGTGTAATTCATGGTATACAGTGTTCTGTCACAGATGAAGAACTTGAAAGGGAGGTAGAAGTGCAAGGAGCTAAAATCCTGCAAGTGAGGCGCATAGGTTCGTCGAAGACAATTCTGATAACACTTGAAGGATCATATTTACCACGATATGCTCTCTATGCCCGACTGGTAATTTGAATGTACCAGTATAAGCCCCGTAGCGTACTGTGCACTCTGTGCCTGCCAATTGGACACGGAGCGGACGTCTGCCCACATAAGAACAAATATGTCGCCTGCGTAAAATGCGCAACGAAGTGACCTCCAGGATCCAACGAGGACACTCCTCAGGCCTGCGAGCTACGCTGCCGGAATCGCGGTGGAGAGCACGCAGCGACTTACCCCGATCGTCCCGTACGCCAGGAAGCCGACAAAGCAAGAAGAGAAGCTGAAGGTCGTCGCAAGCAACGTTACTTCAACGCTATGAAAGAGGATGAACAGCACGAGCACTCCGATGAGTCGCAGAAGACAGACAACCAGCATCGCAGCCGAAATGGGAACAGCAGTGAAACCAACTGGCCAGACCTCCCAACGAGAAACCGCTTTGAAGTACTTGGTAGCCGAGAAACAGAAAAACGCGGCTGCAGCGACAGCCGTGGCACAGACAACGCCCAGAACAAGAGCACCGCAGCTAGCCAGCAAGATGGAAGAGAGGAGCGACAACACCACAATTCGAGGAGCAACGAACAAATGAAGAAGAGGACCACTCTAGGAACAAAAAAAGAAAATATTGGTCCCCGAGAGGAGCAACCTACGTGGGTGAGTGGTTCACGCCTTTCACCAGCTGCCAAATCTTCTTTACCCTCAAACCACACTGCGAACCCTCACTCTTCCTATACTCAAACACTGCCACCTATTCAGCGATCGCAATCTCAGGGAAACATGAGACACTTACCACTAAGCACTAAAGCGAATGAGGGAGACACAGGCACACAGCATAACAATGAGACGGCGATCGCAGAGGTTTCACGCAGACTAGATCAAATCACTGTCGCAGTTACTAATATGCAGGGAAATATTCTGAATCTGCTAGCAGAAATGCAGAAACGAGATACCATAATAGAAAAATTAGCGGAGCAAAATGCACTGATCACAGAAAGGCAAGAACAAACAGAGAGGACAATTAACCGCATCGAGACAATTCTCAACATGACGAGAAAGCGTACTCATAATCTATCGCCTCGTTCGCAGGATGAAACACCTCACAAGGTTGTAGTTCCGGAATCGGACAACAATATTCCCCACAAGGAGAATGGCGACCAACATGCACAGCAGCATAACCAATAAAAGAACCTCGCCAGAAAAAAATAAATTGATAATCATGCAATGGAACTGCAGAGGTCTCAAAAAAAATTGGCAGATCCTACGTGCAGTGAGATTCAAGGAAATGCGACGTACACATCAGGAACGTAAAATGGATTTGCATTGTTGTCTCGCTATAACGAGTTTGGTACATTAGAAGTTCACGAAAACGGCCGCAAGAGCACCATGACTGTGGCATGTAAACCATGCCGGTCATGACACGCGTGTCATGATTTTAATGTTAGGACCTGTCATTTACGTTCGTCATGCTGTCGTGTCGTGCCATAGCAATTTTGGTATACATCCCATTAACGAAACGCGTGGCATGTAAATCATGTCGCTCATGACAAGCATATTATGATTTTCATGTTGTGACCTGTCAGTCATGTTGGCCATGCAGTCATGTTGTGGTATACCAATTTCCGTATACATCCCATTAACGAAACGGCAAGGAGATCACCAAGACCCTCGCATGTAAATCATGTCGCTCATGACATGCATGCCACGATTTTCAAGTTATGACCTGTTATTTATTTTCGCCATTCAGTCATATTGTGGCATACCAATTTTTGTATACATCCCATTAACGAAACGGCCAGGAGAGTACCAAGACCGTCGCATGTAAATCATGTCACTCATGACAAGCATGTCACGATTTTCATGTTATGACCTTTCGCTTATGTTCGCCATGCAGTCATATTGCGGCACACCAATTTTTGTATACATCCCATTAACGAAACGACCAGGAGAGCACCAAGACCGTGACATGTAAATCTTGCCGCTCATGACAAGCATGTCATTCTTTTCATGTTATGACTTGCCATTTATGTTCGTCAGGCAGTCATGTTGTGCCGTACCAATTTTCGCATACATCCCATCAGCGAAACTGCCGGGAGAGCACTAAGACCGTGGCATGTAAATCATGCCACTCATGACATGCATATCATGATTTTCATGTTATCACCTGCCATTTATGTTCGTCAGGCGGTCATGTTGTGCCGTACCAATTTTCGCATACATGCCATTAGCGAAACGGCCAGGAGAGCACCAAGACCGTGGAATGTAAATCATGCCGCTCATGACATGCATGTCATTATTTTCATGTTATTACCTGTCATTTATGTTCGTCATGTAGTCATGTTGTGGCATACCAATTTTCGTAAACATCCCATTAGCGAAACGGCCAGGAGAGCACAAAATCGTAGGCGGCTAGATAGATAGATACGCTCAAACTCGCCGAAGTTCGCTAAGAAATGCTTCGCATTTAAAAGGCGCTGCTATTGCAGCACATCAGACAGGTATCTAAACCCCCTGATATAATCGTGGTGCAGGAGTCAAACGGGATCATAACGCTGCCAGGTTACCAGGCATTCAGTCAACCTAGTATTAAAAGGAAACATCGGAAGGGTGCACGAGAGACTACCGCACAGGGCATGATCGCAACTTACGTTAGGAGTGACTTAGCGGCAGTGAAGCTCGATACGGCAGGAGGCAATACAGAGGAACAGGAGTACGTCACGGTAAAGTGCAGAATTCCTAAGAGCACTCTAGAAATAGTTTTCACGAACGCTTACTGGCTTCCTAATAAACCAAATATTAACATTCAGTGGCTCGAAAAACATATAAAGGGCTTTAAAAAGTACCCGATGCTCTTGGCAGGAGACTTTAACTGTCCAAGTAAAGCATGGGGATATGACTGGACAGTGCCGAATGGGAGAAAGTTAGAAGGTATCATGAACAACGCGCAGGTTACCCTATTAAACAATACTACACTTGCTACTAGAACGGGCAATAGCGTCGAGAAGGATACGAACCCGGACTTAGCATGGTTCAGAGGACCCATAAGCGCTGTATGGGACAACAGTCTCGAAAAACTGGGTAGCGATCACTACATTCTCATAACGCAGCTTGCTGTGGGAAAAGGCCGAACCACTGATAGAAATTTTGCTAAAACAAAGATTACTAAATGGGATGATATCCGAGCTCAACTATTACAGAGGGACCCAGGGGATGACATTGATGCTTGGGTAGACGATATCAATTCTGCTTACCAGAAGAACACTAAGGAAATATTAAGAGATGAGGATCACCCCTATGTTGACTCCCATCTCGCAGATCTCTGGAACAAGCGGCACAGACTAATCAGTAAATACAAGAAGAGTAAAGCAAACAAAGAATTGAAAAAGACAATTCAAAGAATAACCATTGAAGCACAAAACTATACACAGGAATTAGAGAACGAAAACTGGCTGCAAATATGTGACATACTTAACGGAGAGTTGCACACCCCGAGGGTGTGGCAAATACTGAGTACCCTTCTAGGACAGGCCAAACCAAGGCACGCGGTAACTAAGCTACAAATGCTGCACAATAAAAAGGCAGACGAGCTTGCTGAAGAATTTTTGCACACCTTTATTTCTATCGAAAATGATGATTCGTTACCAGATTACGATGAATACGACAACACAGATGCCGACAACACAGATGCCAACACAGATTAACTCGCATTTCTCCCTTCGTGAATTACATGCCGCATTACGCAACTTAAAGGGATCCTGAACCACCACTCGGGCTTGGTTTTGAAAACGGCTCGGTGTGTATTGAAGACCTCTCAGAAATTCACAGCCGAAAGAATTTTTTAAAACGGTTTGTCAGTAGCGAAGATACTGCGACCGGAAACCTCCCTTTCCAGTCCTGTCTCAACTCTGCGGAATAGAGGGTACAGAGCTCCTTAGGGCTGTGTCGAAGGAGGTGCCCGCCCACCGCGTTACGTCACCAGACTTCAGCGACGTGTCAGAGCGGCCGACGAAAAGCGCGCGACTACCGGGGACTGTTCGCAGCGCGCTTGTGACCGCCTGCTCGCTCCGCGCCTGGGCTCGGTCGCGTGCCCTCGCGATCACCGCTATTTTTTTTCGATCCTCCGAAGCTTTGTTTTTAAATGCGAAGCATTTCTTAGCGAACTTCGGCGAGTTTGACCGTATCTATCTATCTATCTATCTATCTATCTATCTATCTATCTATCTATCTATCTATCTATCTATCTATCTATCTATCTATCTATCTATCTAGCCGCCTACGATTTTGTGCTCTCCTGGCCGTTTCGCTAATGGGATGTATGCGAAAATTGGCATGGCACTACATGACTGCCTGACGAACATAAATGGCAGGTCGTAACATGAAAATCATGATGTGCATGTCATGAGCGGCATGATTTACATGCCACGCTCTTGGTGCTCTCCTGGCCGTTTCGTTAGTGGGATGTATGAGAAAATTGGTATGGCACGACATGACTGCATGGCGAACATGACTGACAGGTCACAACACGAAAATCATGATATCCTTGTCATCAGCGACATGATTTACGTGCCACGCGTTTCGTTAACAGGATGTATACGAAAATTGGTATGGCACAACATGACTGCATCACGAACGTAAATGACAGGTCATAATATGAAAATCATGACATGCATGTCATGAGCGACATGATTTTTATGCCACGGTCTTGGTGCTCTCTTGGCCGTTTCGTAAGTGGGATGTCTAGGAAAATTGGTATGCAACAACATGACAGCATGACGAACATGACAGGTCATAACATGAAAAGCATGACATGCATGTCATGGGCGGCATTATTTACATGCCACGCGTTTCGTTAATGGGATGTATACCAAAATTGCTGTGGCACAACACGACTGCATGACGAACGTAAATGACAGGTCATAACGTTATAATCGTGACATGCGTGTATGAGCGGCATGGTTTACATGTCACAGTCATGGTTCTCTTGCGGCCGTTTCGTTAACTTCATATGTACCAAACTCGGTATAGCGAGACATTTTACGTTCCTGATGCGTGCTTCGCATTTCCTTGATTCCCACTGCACGGGGTATCTGCCAATTTTTGTTCATCACACACGTTCAGGCTCGCAGGTGTGAGCGCTTATTTTGTCAGTGCGCTGCTTGTCGTCGATATTGCGCATAAGACGGCGTCAGGACAAACAGCGCAACTACCAACGCTGCTCCACCTTGTCCTGTATAACCCCAAGTTAGTTAATTGTTGATTAGTGATTGTAGACGGGTTAATCATCCTGTCGGGCTCGAACGTGTGACTACTATGACTCGAAAGGAAGACCTTCACAACTCGAACCCTTGACGACAGATTAATTTCGAATAAGGTGCGTTGATATGCGGTAAGATGGATGGATTAATTTAATGTGTGAAGACACTAGTTCAGTTTTAGCAGTGAAGCTGTTTAAGCTATTGGTGAAACTGGGAAATCTGCAGAAAACTCCGCTAAGCTATGCAATGCTAGTATAACAATACCACGCTGTAGTAAAGACAAAGCCGCAGGACGACCAAAAATGTAGCGCTTTCATGGGGACAAAAGTGCCGACGACTTCGCCGCCCGACAGCCAGACGACGCACGACACGGAGTCGTTGTGGGTGACCGGAACGAAATACCGCTCAGGTGACGGAAGTGTAGGGTGCTTAGTGCCCTAGCATTTCTTTAAAAACGACGGAACTACCTTTCTCACTTTATTGAGTCAGGCGTTATCACTCGGACCGCCATCAACCTGCATGTGGCTTCAGGAATGCTGACGACTGTTCTACAATTGTCGTCGTCCGATGTGTATCCTATTCCAGACTCGAGACTGTAAGCGAGCATCATTCCAGGCTGTAAGCATTCATAAATGATTATGCTACAACGTACTGCGTTGCATGTCTGTCATAAAAAAGACGCATTTCACGGATGGCGAGTTTTGCCTTCGACGGATGGAGTGCTCTCGCCGCTACCGTTCTATGGCGGGGGTACCTTTCCTTGCCGGATCGCAAGATCGCTCGTTCAATGGTGCGATCTTTAAGGTATGCTTGCTGCACCCTTCATCCTCGAGGTCACTTGTCGATATTAGTTTCAATGGCCCTCTCTAGGGGATCTGCACCGTATTCATCTTGTAACATGTGCCGTTCCGGCTACCCATTTCTTCTTCGCCGCCAAAAGTAAAGAAAAGAAAAAAACGCCGTGCTTCTGGTGAGGGGCTCGTCCCCTCAAAACGCCTAGTCTCATTAAAGTTGTAGCAGAGAATGGCGCGTCTTCACTAGATATGCGCTCATGTGAGAATGAAAAAAGTTTGCAGCCATTTAATCCTTGCGAAGATGCATGACTAGCGGAGAAATTGGGATAAGCCGGTATCAGTTCACATTTCTACCTCCTCGTCACGATAGGCTAGGGAGCAGTCCCCGTCAGAAAAAAAAGAAAAACATAGATTTCTCGAAGGTGGCAAAAGCCTGAACTCAAAAGGCTGTGGACCAGCATGCGCAGCTGCGAGGATCTTTAGGACGCAGTTGCCCCCGTACAGTATCCAACATTCGTCACGAGCACCACATCGTGTCAAAATTACAACCGATCCCTTACCACGCTCGAGAGTTCCAATACTGTGTTCAAGAAGTAGCACCTACATCAAGCTGCGGCACAGAAAAAATATTTTCGTTCTTATCGTTGCTTTAGAGGCCCACAATAAACGTCAGTTGTTCTATAACATTGTTGCTCGGCAAGAGGTAATGTTGCCTAGTACGCACTAGTTACTTCAGTAAGGGAAATCACCGGTTCGCGTATACTTCACCTCTGTTCACACCTACACCTACAGTAAAATTTCCCTTCTCTGTTTTGCAGAGGCAAGACCGGAATTTCACTGTCAGGATATCAGCAACCGCAGCGGCCGTTCGTTTTGTGATCAGGAGAAAACTTTTCCTGCACCTTGGGTGCCACGAAACTCCAGCCGGCCTACGTTGTCCACACTCAAAATGTTACGCTCACGGACCGCAGTTATAACTCACGCAGGGCAGCAGCGCAACCATCTCGCGGTGCGAGAGAAACTCGGCACCTGTCTTCGGCTCAATTCCGTGCTCTGTCGACGCCGCCCTAGGCCGCCTTTTTAGAGGGACATAAGCAGCGCCGTCAGCGTTCTGGGTACGAGCTAACACGAGTCGTATGTTTTCGGCCGCGTTGAATAAAGCAACAGTATCGACCAATGCAAGAGTAACATTGGACGCACAAAGTGGTTAGCTACGACAGCAGCCTAAGTGCGGTCCGTTTCTATGGCGACCGCCTGGCAATAAGACAGTGAGATCGAAGGTAATGGTGCGCACGACAGCTGTCAGCACAGAGGCCTATTCTGAACTGATCACGAAATGCTACAGCGTCACCTTGCTTCAGGCGGGATCTCGGAAATCAAATTACCATGCGCTTTCTTGTTCGCGTTTGCTCAACCAGCCAATGATCGCGTACCAAAGGCAACACATTGCGATATGACCTAAGGTGATATTTCTCGGTATGTGGCTTCAGGGGAATCACAGCCTTGGCGTTGTATCGCGAATCTAATACAAAGCAAGCCCTTTGATATTCAGATACTAAAGAGGCTACAATTGAGTATTCTTCCACAGCGGACATCTCGAATAAAAACGTTGACAATTAGCACTTCACTAACTTCTATGTCCCCATCAATGTTATCTTGTTTAACTAATTGCTTCGCACTCAATATTATCAGAATGACCTCCCATTTTACTCACCAATAAAATTTTCACATTAGCACCGACGTGTCCAGGACACTTATATATGTAGTCCCAGTCTTCTTAGCAGGCACAATGTGACCGCATATTCCATATGTCCATGTTTATCTTTGGAGGACATGTATCCTGGCGCCCTCTTCTACGCGACTTCCCGCTGATTGTTTTGATAAATTCGTATTTTTTGTCCTTTCTAGACGAAACAGGAATGATACGCACCAGGAACACTGCCTGATGAGGTAGGGGCCTAGCCATCTGTCACATCGATCACCTCTTCATGGGGGCTTGTAGCAGCAGGGCGTGGCTGAAATTAAGTATATTCTAATTATAAAATCAATTCACTTAGAAACAAGAAACGTGCATCAGGCACACGCACAAATGCCATGCTTGGTGTTTCTCTTACGTTTACTTTCTCCCCCCGTTTCCCCACCCCAGGCAGAGCAGTATTACAGCGATGTTTGAACGCCGGAAAGTTCTCTGTCTTTTGAAAAAGAGCTCTATCTGTCTCAGGCAAGTTTCGGCAGGTGTTATAACTTTGCAGTTGTGTACTGTAATTAATGGGATTACCTACTAACCACGCCCGAAATGAACCCGGTTATAAGGTAGACTTTCAAAGAGAACAAATACCCGGTCTCCATTTTACGAGTGGGTCTAACAAGTGCGAACCTCATTTGCTATGGATATGAATTTCAATACAGTGCCACAGCTTAAAATAATAAAGGAATATTCGAGGAAGGTCTACGACAGGTGTCTCATAATGTGTGGCGGCTATAGTAGAAGCTGTGGCATTACTTCTTAAGAACGTAACGTATGTTCCTCTCGTAAAGATTGTAATATTCCTCCATAATTTTAAGTGTGCGTATGACCAAAGGGCACGATTGGCTACAAATAAAGTTCCACACGCCCAGTACTTTTCTTGCTCCTAGAGGCAAGCGTATTTAACACAGAATTAGGACACCTAGAGGGCGCCATGATACAGTGCACCGCTAGCCCGCACCAGTCTTATTCGCGGAAAAGGCGCAACATTGCTTTGTTTTTTGAAAGCGTATGTGTATTGGACATAGCTAAAACTTGACATAGACCCTGCTAGAGTTTGCATATCTTGATTATCTATACAGGAGTATAGACGACAAAACGTGCAGCGTGGTCCCTCAGTTGGCAGAACTACTCTAATGTGATGCCTAGATGGCGAAGCTACCTTCACCCACACAACACTAGTTTTCTATTTGTCAACTTTCATTTTCTCATGGCTACTTCCCATCTATTATGCTACATGGCTGTGGCTTGGCATGATAAAACTCTTCCATCACTGAATTATCGTTTCTACATTCTGCCCACAGCGCACACTCTGAGTTTCAGTCGACGCACATTGTTGTTCCTCTTTGCGTTTTCTGTCGGTATTTATGAAACTTGCCGACATAATTTCCTTATCAATTCCGACGTCAGCAGACGCCATAGTTTAGTGGTGCCAGTCTTGATGCGCTATCTGTCAAAGACGCCCTTTCCCTGCTATAGCAGGCGACAGTAACACCTAGGTCTTCTCATTACACCTTCAGTAAAATTGAACTTCTCTGTTTGTTTGTTTTGTTTTTTTGCAGAGGAAAGAGCAGGGGTTCAGTCAGGACATTCGCAGTCATAATGGTTTATCTTTTAGCGACACCCAGAAAAATTTTCTGCACCGGAATCCTCGGGTGCCATGAAATTGGAAGCCATCTGCGTCGTCTACATTCCAAACGTGAGGCTCAATGACCGTTGTTTAAGATCACGCAGGGCAGGAGCTCAATGACCTCGCGATGCGATCTCACCCATCTTATGCCACCTTTTCAAAATCCACGTCTGCATTATGGAGATGTCCCCAACTTCGCATTATTCGGTTTCGTCTTAACCACTTCGAACTATGCTTAGTCAAATAATTAGTAATAACTGATTCGCCAACTTTACACGCTTGCTTTAAGCGTGTAAAGTGAAGGGTGAAGGGTGACGACAGGTGAAGGGTGACGACGTAGAGCAGGTTATTTAATGTCCTAATAATCATTTCCATGACGATTAGCACAATGAACACAATGGCAATAATTATTTCAGTCTTCCAGGAAAGCGCGCTGGATTTAAAGAGTACTACGGTACTAGGCTATTGTTCGCAGTGATATTAACACCATCAAATGTGCTAAGAATGGTGGTAATTTATGGGTTCTTTATGTTCCAAAAGCACGATACGATTATGAGAGACGCTGTAGTGAAGGGCTCCGGATATTTCTATGAACTATGTTTGCCTAACATGCGTTGACATCACGCAGTACTCGGGCCTCCGGCAATTCGCCTCCATCGAAATGCAGCCGCCGGCGTCCTTCGGATCACCAGCCCAGTGCCACAACAAATAGACTACCGCGGCAGAGCATATCCTAAGGGAGAACTATTGACAGTGTACGAAGGCAGGCAGTACTGAATAGGTCGCAAGGTAAAATATCAAGGGGCGGCGCATATTTCGTCCTTTCGGCCAGCGCATGCATGCGGTCTGCATGCAACCTCTTTGCTATAATTGATGGTAGATTGAGGCGAGTTTACATGTTTATAAGTTCCCATGTACTAATCAATGCCACTTGCTTAAAATATACAAAAAATATTTGTTTCTGCCTGCCGATTGCCCCACTCCGCAGAGCGTCTTACATCAGCTGCGTGGCAAGAACCTGCTGATGGCAAGGCGTGCTGCGCGAGGCACCTGGCTCTTTTACTCCGGCGTCCGTGACCACATAGCCTGCTTTTGCTCCGAGCGCCGCCGTTCCCCTCTGCCGCAGTATGGACGACCATGGTCTCTGATTTCTGGGGTTTTACGTCCCACCACCACCGTATGATTATGAGACGCCGTAGTAGAGGCCTCCGGAAGTTTTACCACCTGGGGTTCTTAACGTGCGCTGACATCCCTAAGAACAAAGGGCTAAACCTTGCGCGTCCATGAAAAAAAGTCACAGCTTCGCCGCAAGGGCGAAGCGATGAATGCGATAGCAACAAAGGGGACCGCAACGCGAAGAGCGTGGAGGCAGCTTGAAATTTCCAGCGCGTCCCTCGAGCTCAAAGGAGGCCGCTCAATGAACAAACAGAAGATGAGCGCGAACTATCAAGTGAAGCACGCACGAAACGAACGCACGAAATGAACGCACAGAGATATACACCGAACGAGCGCGAATAAGCTGTCACAATGGATAGTCTCAGTTTGAACAGCGCTCCTGTTCCAAAGGCGGCCGTTGCGCTCCTCGCGCCATCTCGCTGGTAATGAAGGAACGCTTATAGGAGCCTGCCGTCTCTGAGTCCTGCCAGCGGTAAAGGGTGTGTATATAAGGCTCGCCGTTAGCTCCCTGAAGGGTCTGCGCCTTGTGGCGTAGTGGTTAGCGCCACGCGCTGCGGAGCGAGGGGTTCCTGGTTCGATTCCGCGCTTCAGAAGCGTTTATCTGAATTATTTTTGTTTGGGATTTATATATATATATATATATATATATATATATATACATATCATCACTCTAACTAGCACTTCCTTGGGGAAAAAATAAAGATCTGCAGATACCGGCATCGAAATTCCCCATTAAAATTAGTGCACACACTAGTTCACACATGAATGGCAAGGCAGTTAATGTCTTATGATAATATATATATATATATATATATATATATATATATATATATATATATATATATATATTGTGGGAGATTGCCGCGTCTCGGCCCGCAGCAGCCAGCCGTCGCGCCAAGCCGCGTCCAGCCTAGGCACTGGTCCAGCCTGTGATGGCACTGGTCCACAACGGCCCGCACGATGGTCGACGCCCCACCAGCGGTAGAGCCTCGAAAGCTGGGGCACCGAGCGAGGTGGCGAAGGAAGCCAGGTAGCGCAGCGCCGGGCATGAGGTCTTGCAGGATCCCGCGGTCCTAAACCTCTGAAGGTCTTGCAGGTGCACGCGGGACTTAAACCAAACCCGGGCGCTGTAGCACGACCGATCGTCATAGCCAACCTCCCTCAGAGTAGTGCACCCAGCAGGCAGCCGGTGGGTGTACTCGCTCGATCGTGGAGTCGATTGCAGAGACGCCGGCCAGCCATCACAGATGAGCAACACGTGGGAGGGTGTCAGAAGCCGCATCGGGACGTTGAAAGTGCCGCCCATAAGTAAAAAACCCCTTGAAGTCGGCCCAGCCCGGCTCTCCGGACCATAGTCTGCCTTGCTACTTCACGCATCATCCTCATCATCGTCCTCAAGACCGTCATCTCCGTCGGGGTCGTCCCCTTCCTTGTCGTAGTCCTCAAAATCCGGAACTGCATCAACATCATCGTCATCACCGCCGTCGTCTTCACCGGCGCCCTCCTTGTACTTGTCCTCGGACTCCCCATTTTCTTTCTTGTCTTTGTGGTCCGTCTTTTGGACCTCCTTCTCGTCGTCATCTTCCGACACGTCAGATGAAGCCCGCTTTTGCGGCGAGTTCTCCGTCTTGGCGTCGCCGGCGCTCCCTTCCTTGGCCGAGATGACATTGTGGCCTGCTGGGTCGCGACGTCAGCCTCCTTGTCTGCGGTACTCGAGAGCCGACGCAGCCACTCGCCTTTTTACGTCTGCTGCGCTCCATTGCTCGCGGAGGTCACCAGGCAGATGGGGCGGTGATCGTTTATGTGCGACGGAACGGGCGATGCGGCGTCTCCCACGAACACACGGTCCTTCCCGGAACGCAGCCGGGGCCCCACGTTGTGGCGCCATTGTGGGAGATTGTCGCGTCTCGGCCCGCAGCAGCCAGTCCCGGCCAGCTGGCCACTTGAGGGCCGTCGCGCCCAGCCGCGTCCAGCCTAGGCCCGGACCCGGCTAGAACGCCTGCGCGCGCCAGGCACTGCCCAGTCACTTCGTTCTCGTCGTCTCGCAGCGTCCCTTGGCGGCGATCCCCACAATATATATATATATATATATATATATATATATATATATATATATATATATATATTATCAGTCTGTGGCAATGATTTACGGAATCAAAATTTGGAAACATGTTCCGATAAAGAAAGAAGCATATAAAAAATAGAGGAATCCGAGGTGCGGGCTATGCAATAATCCTCTTGCACCATGGTACATTCAAATGTAGTACCACGTCAAACCAATCGCAAATAAGTTTGGGAAAATGGTCAAGCAGGAAGACAAGATATGACCCACTATGCCCCGCCACGGTGGTCTAGTGGTTATGGCACTCGGCTGCAGATCCGAAGGTCGCGGGATCGAATCCCGGCCGCGGCGGCTGCATTTCGATGGAGGCGAAATGTTGAGGCCCGTGTGCTGTGCGATGTCAGTGCACGTTAAAGAACCCCAGGTGGTCGAAATTTCCGGAGACCTCCACTACGGCGTCTCTCATAATCAGAGCTGGTTTTGGGACGTTAAACCCCACAAATCAATCAATCAATCAATGACCCACTATTCTGAAGCACGAAGCTACAAAGAAGTCCATACGGAAGAAAGAAAAGCTTCCTGGTTGATGAAAGGTTCATCCTCGTCTACCCTTCAATATTACTGCCAACACCTTTACGAGGCGGAAGCTGCATAAAGTGGGGTAAGTGGAAAGCTGCCGAGTGAGGGCGAATTAATTGGCAAACTGAATCACGTTTACAGTGATGACGACAATACTGCTCGGCTGTTTTTCGAAAAGCGAAGGTAGCGCTACAAATGACAATATTGTCATCTATGCACTTGTGCACTGTTGCCGATTTCCTTGTATCTTTGTGCTATAAAAGGGGGGACGCCATTTCTCCATTTCCTGCCTCCGCAAGGTTCTGAAAATGCGCTGCCGCTCGAATGTGTTTCAATGTTCCTTTTTTCCGCGCACCTCCGTGCACTGGAACAAACTTCCTAGGGATATATCCAATTGTAAAACATTATCCAAGCTCCAATCGTTTTTACATTCTAATCTCCTGTGAGCTATAAACTATCTCTCTTCTTCCTTTTTGCTGATACATTTTTGTTTTGCTTCTTTTCTTGATGAAAATGTGGCTACATTCAAGATGATTGTGTCGCTTGTTTGTGTTACCACTTTTCTGTGCTGCACCCACCGCATTGTGACTAGCTCATACTTTAATCTTTGTATGCAAATTTACATATATCTTTCTATGTAACTTTTTCCTGAATTGCCCCCTGTAATAATGTCCTCGTGGCGCTGCAGGTACTTGTATAAGTAAATAAATAAATAAATAAATAAATAAATTAAATAAATAAATAAATAAAATGGCGTCATAGCTAAGACGACGTGGTGATTCACAACGGTGATTTTGTTGCAGCAGCTGCGGGGACGACCAGTATACGGCCCGCAAATAAATTTACATGAATACCAGACGAATTAATCCAAGCCCCGACGCAACTGCTGCTCAACGTCTCAACAACGCTTTTTCGACGTATTATATTTCCAGGCTCGCAATATTAGCTTTCACGGCGTGTTACAATCTAAGCAGGCTTTAATCAAAGTCCTGACCGTGTCTGGAAGTAGTGCTGCATATTTCCTGCAAAAATAACAGAGAAAAAAGGCACACTTTCGACAAAAGAGAAATGCAATGAATGCGACAGCGACCTGTTAATGAGCAATCTAGTAGCTTCAGGGCACGGCTTCGCTTTGTGCAGTGTCTATTTGCTCGAGCACGTATTTAAAAAGAAAAAAATCATAATTCAATATGGTAGACCTCCCCTTGAACGTGAGAAGTGTGGATTTGGGACGGCATGCTTCTTTGTGCGATTCAACATTGACCCTTCGACGTCATTGTGTTCCGAGTCTTTCGATCGCAAGTTTATTAGTAAGTGAACTTTCTGCACGCTGCAGCTGTACTGAGTCTGTCGCACTTAGACATACTCCGACGGCTTTGTTGTAATCAGCGTTGCGTTTTTCAGCTTGGAGCTTACCTCAAAGGGATCAATGACATTATATAACGGGGCCTTGCGGTATGAGTTGAGAAAGTTCTAAGCCGATCACGGATTTAATTAGTCTTAGTTACAACGTTAGTTCGCCGCGTGGAACCTGTCCCTACTTCTAAGTAAACGACTAAGACTGAAAGCAGAAAATGGTAGCATAATGCCTACTCTCGTCTTTGGACATTTTTCTCTCTTCATGTTGAAGCTCTTACAAGCTGTAAGGCTGCTTTCACGGATGCCCTCACTAGCATAATTCCTCCCAGTTCAATTCTAGTTCACAGGATAAGCACTCATCAAATGCCGCATGTCCAGCAAATGTACGCATACAACGTTGTATTATCATAAAAAATTACTTTACCTACCTTGCAATTAAGAAGAGTAGTGAGACGTTCAGGACCATTACTTGCGAACGGATTGCTGTAGTGGGAAACTGGTCCCGAGTTAGTCATAAAGAAGTTCGTGTCATTTTTTGCAGCGGGTGTAGTGATTTCAAGTTTATTTTATGAGGATATAGCAATTTTATGGACAGTCTCGACAGGTGTTTGGCGTCTTCGTCATATCCCGTGCAAAGTACAACTTCATAAACCCCCGCGCATCGCACGTTCCACATGCGGATAAAAGTACGTGAACGCGACACCGAACGCGGCTGAACCAGAGATCAAACGACCCCCTACCATCTCTGTCGCTCGCAGGGCGCGTGCGATAACATCACCCCACTCGGGAGGCCTGCATCGAACCAGTGAGGACACGCCCCGCTCGTCTTCAACGAGCTTGAAAAATTGCGAGGGGGGGAGGGGTTGTCATTCAAGGAGCCCCTGTGGCTTTTGCGCGGTCGCCACCGCTGGCACGGGCGCTGTCTCGGTAGCCATCAGACGTGCTGCGTACTGCATAGCCGCGCCTTGGTCATGTGCTCCGTTCCAGGCGCCTAGCGACGCCGGCAATTAATGCCCTCCCCACATGGCGCTCAGGCGAATGCGCCTACGAGTTCCGGAATGAACGCGTTCGCACGATGCGCTGTGCTGGGCCATTTTATCGATGGTGCAAAGCGCATACTACTTAGCGCGGTCGCGTGGTGTGAAGCGTGTGCCAGAAAAAAAATAAGCAACATATCTTAGCTCGGAGTTCTGCTGAGCCGTTTTCTCTGCCGCTCGACCCTTACACGGTATTTTAAGCATCTGCATGCTTACTTAATAAGCCCTCGTTCACTACAATTCAGATTGCCCTTGACGCTGCTAGTCTTACTTCGTACATCATATCATGCATTGCTATTGCATTCATTGCTTTGCCCTTCTGGCGAAAACGTGATTTTTTTTAAATTTCTTGGCGAGCCTGAGCAACTTTGACCAGATCTATCTATCTATCTATCTATCTATCTATCTATCTATATATATATATATATATATATATATATATATATATATATATATATATACTAGACGCCTACATCTCGGTGCTCGCCTGGTTGTCTCGTTCACCTCGTATTCCTTCAGATTTTGATACTGAGGTATAAATGTATGACGAACGTGAATGCGTGATCCTTACAACACTAAGGTGATATATTCGTCACGTACATCACGATTAACGATACTGCGATCACGAGCAGCTAATACCCGTACGCTCGGCCCGTGGTACGCTAGTATGCACCGTAGGTATTAGAATTTTGCACAGTCTACGCCAAGCAAGGAGCCACTAAATCTGACAATTAACATATCATTACAACACATTTAAAAAAATCCACGCATATCCACGGAGTGAATGCTGGTGAGTGGGCGAAGCTCCGGAGGTTCATCGGTAAAAACCGTGAATCTTCCGTGAATCTTGCCCAGTACATCATCGAAGATGTGAAAAACACTGTGTGTCGCCATCTAGTGCTCTCCTATCACACTAGAGCACGCAGCGAGCGCCGAAGCGCCATCTATTGATCAAATCACGTACTAGCTAAGCAGCACGGCAGCGCATTCTTGTGGTCATTCAAGAGCGAGCACTAGACCTAGTGGCCTCGTGCGCCATGCGCTCCCATACTAAGCGTTCCCATACATCTGAAGGAAGCCAGCACCGGAGTGCCACCACGCCATCTAGTGAGCACTTCACGAACTAGACGAGGTGGCTACGAGGGACAACTACAAGGGATGGAACGACCCATGGTAAAAGGAGCTTCGCCCCTAAAATGCGTGCCGTTTGTCGTACCTTTCCACGGAAATGTAGACATAACAAGAACACAGACACGCGGAACCTGCCAAGTGGTAAGGGAGTGACGAACCTGGGCTACGGAGGTGTCAAGCAAACACGCTACAGCTAAGCTACGGCCGCGCGCGGCAGGTAAGAAGAAAACAATCTACTGCGTCAGCAGTTGCGATACTGTTGCCTGCGCAAAAACAGTTGCGCGTCTCATGTGTGTTAAGGAGTACATACCAATTGTAATAAATAATAGATATATTCTATTCTTACTAGTCATGCTTTTGTACCACTTTGTTCGATCCCGCAGGACAACTTCAACGAGCGACGCTCATAATACGCACATCAGCGCACCGTGACACCTGTGATGCGCACTAGTCAGTACCAAAGTTACGTCCTACCATGAGCTACAAATCAGTAGCTCCAGCGCTGTCGACGTTTCCGGTTGTCCACGTTAAGCATACACCCCTCATACAATGCGCACTATGACAGTCATCCTACTCTTTATATTTATCTCACTGCCAAACAATTAGGCACAGGCAATTTACTCGCCGACTAGTTCGCATGACACCGATTCCAACAATGCGTGGGAATCGGTATCATTTTATTTGTACATACTGCAGCCCTATTCAGGGCAATAGCAGGAGTGGTACCTTACATGATGATAATGGACAAAAGAAGGAATGATAGGAAGTACTGCACATCGTAAAGCAAATACACGCATAAGATACCAAAAAATCACGTAGCTTACATGTCAGTGGCATCTATGCAGTCTTTTAGCGCTAAGGAACCAATGTTAACTTAACGGGGAGGGAACTCCAAAGATTTATTACCCGTGAGAAAAAGAAACTATATCAATATGTATTGGTGCGAGCGTTCAAAGCGTGTGAACTGCGGGAATTTCTCCTTGTTGAATGTGATTAGGTTACCGACAGGGTTGCGGGAGGAGGAATTAATAACTGTGTATAAAAATTTTAGGGCTCCGATTTATTATCTACAGAGCAGTCATTTTATGTTTAGTGATTTAAATCTGTCTTATCAAGAACTTGAACTCGTGCAGTGTTAGACTGGGAGGGAGCAAATACAGTATGCTCGAGATGTGCTTCACTGCATCAGCTGTTAAAATAACACCCCTCTGGTGACAAACGACCTAGAACTTCACCAACGCTCCCCGGGAGGCCAGGAGTTCCCAAGGAACCCCTGGAGTTCCCGGAACGGACGGTGAATGATCCTGGATTTGAGCGTTCTCGCATGGAAATGGGCGACTGAACTTCTCCAGCAGAAAGCAGCTACATTTTCATCCGGTTGCAGCTGCGACGAAGTGTGCAGTAAGCATGCCCGAACGGAATAGGTACAGCAAGGAAACGTGTCACCATCCTTGCTTTTACGTTTCTAACTCCCTCTGAGGAAATCTGTTCTTCTTGCGCTGATATCTAGCATGAGCCTCTTTAGACAACTGTCGTTGCTTAATGTGCGTTTACGCGAACGAGATAAGCATTCAATATTTGCATTGCACTATATTCGCCTCGCTCCAGGAGAACAGGTTCTACAGGAATGAAATTATGGAAAATGTGACAATAAATATAAATTATGTTATTTTCCATGGAAATTCGCCAAACTGTCACCGCCGGCACATACGCCTGTGTAAACAGCCATCGCGTGGATTGTAGGAGGCATAATTAAAGTTCCATAACGTTTGTACTCATAGGCCTCTTCTCTGGCGAGCACTTGTTTACTCATCCCAGTCGTCCGTTAAGAAATATGCACATTATACTCGTGTGACCCCTCTTGCACAAGCAGTGCTTATATTCCTGGAACACTCGTGAACGCAAGCATCATTCCTGCAGCGAGGCTAATACGTCATATGAGAGCGTGAATTGGCGAAAAAACAGCGGCGCATTTTAGGGCTTCACGGAAGTGTACGACGGCGCTGAAAATGTGGTTGATGGATCGTGCCGTGGCAATCGCGGCCTACGTTGTCTCGAGCCACTGTTCGCTGCACTCTTTACAGCAAGCATTCGCTTTCATACCATGGCAAAGTTATTCGGTAAAAAACTATTCGAGTCACTCCCATGCCTTGCAAACAAGCGAACACCGAAGCTGTTCTTGTATCGTTACTCGTGACGTGATTGGCAAAAGTGTCAGGTTATCGATGTCATGAGCTATCGCTTACGTTGGTCATACGTTTCGACTCCGCCGAAACGTTGTGTTATTTATTATCTGGCGTTTCCTCCGTTCTGCACCTTTCTTGATTATCTATTGCCACGCCTCATCCTCCTGCAAAGACAAATCCAAGAAAAGAGGAGGCGTTGGCGCAGAGCCCTGCTATTGTGATCCACCTTTCCACAAGCCTGACACGGCGCGCTCTCCAACTTGCCACGGCGGCACCTGCGGAACACGTGTTCTTATTTTATTCTCCGCTCTCCTGCACAACGACGCACTTGCTACGATCATGGAGGAACAACACGGGTGTCAAGTTCACTATCAATATCATGTAACACTGTTACATTCGCTGTGATGTAGCAGTGCGTTGATTGGAAGATTGTGGGTAGAGGGCCGAGGGCAACCCTTACAAAAATGTCATATATGGCGATATATGGCCGGATATGCATATCTGGTTATACATGGCACTGTCCGTATGTGGCTGTATTTGTCCCGAGTAGGTATCAGAGTCTTACATGGTATTCCTCGTGTTGGTCTTTCATTGCCATATATGCTTCTATCACGATTTAGGCAAATGTGGCCACATACGGGCACGTGCCATATATTGACACGTAAGCACAATTCCTGATATCGCCATATATGGCTTTTTTGTGAGAGCCGGTTTGCTTTTCTTTTCCTTCTAAGTGACCAGAGACTTTCCTTCATTCTATCTCGCTCTTCCTTTCCCTGTTTTTCCATTTCTGTATTGTCCTTCGCATAATCCCATAATGTAACAGCGGGCTTTTGGTTTCTCCCTTTCTTTTCCACTTCCTGTACTGTTTTTCGCAGAATCACTATAATGTAACAGTGAGCTCATGGCAAGCATGCGGCTAGGGGGTCAAGTATCAAGAGTGGTTCAGCTTTTCCCTGTAGCGATGCGCCGATTCCACCGGGAAAACATTCACAGAGAACAGCTTCGTTCTGAAAAAAATTCTGCGTACTATATGTATCCTTTTTTCTCACGTTCGTATATCACCAATGCTGAGGCGCTACTGAAGAACAACAGCTGTTACATTCAAATAAAGCAAAGAAACACCCACGTGTCGCGCTCAGAGATGTGCAGTTCTTCGGGGTAGAAGAGCTGCACATCTGCACACGGTGTGGAAATGCCGAGCACGAGGTAGCATGTGCGGTTGTGAATCTATTCTCCAGGAAGTGGCAGGCGAAATGAAAAGCGCTCTCACACACAGAGATGCACTGGTACAGTACGTATTATTTTCCCGTAATCTGTAAAAAATAAGTTATGTGGACGCGGTGTGTATGAAGCTCAATGCTGTATTGTTCGCACGGAAGTGACTTGTGCCGATATGATGATAATATGCCCCTTTAGTTTTCAAAGGTCACATTCTCAGCTGCTTTTTTGAAGTATCATTTGTATTCCAGGAACCTCCGACTAGAGAACACGTTCACTTCAAACGATGCGTCATACCGTTTTTCGTTCGTCATACGGCTGGCAGTGTGATAAAGAAAGATGCTTCGAGAAATGCTTCTTCAATGCCTGTATTTTTCCGTTTTCCTACAGACTGCATGACGAAGTTAGTCACTACCTCCTTAGAAGCCCTACGACGGTGGTCTAGTGGCTGGTACTCGGCTGCTGATCGGTAGGTAGCGGGATCGAATCCCAGCAGCGGCGGCTGCATTTCGATGGAGGCGAACTGTTGAGGCCCGTGTACTGTGCGATGTCAGTGCACGTTGAACAACCCCAGAAGGTCAAAATTTCTGGAGCACTCCACGCCTCTCGTAATCACACTTGGATTTGGGATGTAAAACCCGAGAAACCAATCAAACTACTTATTTAGAACATCACACATTGTTGTATGCATAGTGCACCTCAGCATAACAACTCTAGAGATCTGTCTCGATGAAAAAGGAAAAAAAATTGAAACACACAAAACAGGAGGACTTCGCATCATGCGATATCTTTGTTTCCTTTTAGTACTCGCAGCTCACTGCGGTGGACTTGGTACATGCGTCAGCTCTCACTTTAAAGGTGTTGTGTGCATTTGTTACTGAATACACCCCACGAGCACAAGTGAACATGCGGGATGCTTTATACACTGATGGGGCTTGACCTCGGCGAGCTCGTTCCGAGTCTGTCTCAGGCAGCCGCAGCAATCATGTTTGAGATGTAAAACATAAAATGTACACGTGAGCGTTTACAGGAGCATTATATCTCCCAATACAGACCGAACGTCATGCTAATATGCAAACTGGGCTGTGCCAGTAAACAAAGTGAAAACACTTGTTTGGCTCCCGGATCATAATCCATTTGGTTCTGTAAATGCAAAATTTGTTCGCTCATCAGTGAATAGCGGTGCGGAGAGAATGGTGCACCATCTCGCTATACACTTGAAAACAAGTATCTCAGACAGAATCCACTGTTGTAATGGTTACATTCGATATTCGTCTTCCTTCGTTTTCGTCTCACTTCCGCTTCTGGTGTTCCGGACATTACATCCTCGGGGCCTCTATTGCCGCCCCTACGCGGATGGTAAAGCACTAGGTTACCTACAGGTACAACTTCTGTCTTGCCTGTAGGTTCTTCGAAGTGCACAGACTTACATATACCTTGCTGCTTCACCTTATCCAGGACGACATAAGGGCCTGTAAAGGCACTATTATAAGTGTCAAGACCTTTGCCTGCTAGCACCATGTCTCTAGGCTACACATTGGGCATGTGAGCTGCATGGCGCAAGTTGTAATACTTGCTTTTGGAACTTTTATACCTGTAGCCTTCCTCTAACGTCTTCCTACTTTCTGCAAAATGGATCTTCCCTACCATTCCAAGTTCGTAATCTATTGCTTAAGACATCTTCTTCTGAAAGGGAGCAAACTGTATACCACATCCCAGTCAAACTGTGTGCGACTGATTATGATGCCTACTGCTGCCTCAAGAGCACACTTCCGTCCTCCACAAAAGTCCGCGTGTATAGAAATAAGGGTCTTCAAGTCACGTATAAGATGTTATCCTTAGGTATTTCCTTCCGGATGATAAAATAGTTGGGTGTTTCTAGTTTATTATCATTTAAATAACTTTTTTGATTTTATTATTTTATTTTCAACTCCTTTTTATACATAGTGGCGCGGGAAGGGATATATTTGTTTAGGGTCTTTTGATCGTATCCTTCTTATAATGATCCCGCTTTAACGTAGATAAGGGAACTGAGCCAGAAACGGCCTTGATTTTTTTCTAAGCCCCCGGCCCCGCAGTGTGCAGCCTTAATGTAGTGTTCATTTCGTCCTGTTAGCGAAGTGGAGCGATCGAAATACTTTTCATAAGCTTCGGCGGTCGCATATATATTTACCTGTTTTTATCCTGCAGCTTGACATAGGGCAGACTGAAGAAACACTTGCTAGAAAAACTTTAGCAAATGGGTGCCTCGCCATTTATCACTGCTCGATCATTGTGTATGGAACCTTTTCTTCTGCGTAGGTGGCTTGCGGTATGAAACGCGCACATGTATCATATATCAGAGGTGTTTTGCGAGATTAAAGACTCCATAAGGCTGTGTGGCGTCACTCATGTCGTATGGCATTGTGAAAATTGTTTTCGCCAAGGCAGCGCACTTGTACTGATGGTAGCAACGCCGTTGGAGGCGAATGCCGTAGCTGTGCGTGCTCTTTCTCTCGACCGCGACTTGCTCATCTGTCACACACAGAGACCTCACGGCGCCGTTCAGCCTCCAGCGAAATCGCTAGGTCGCGTCGACCTTCAGCATGCCATCTGCGTAGCTGCATTATCGGAAGGGTGAGCCTACATATTTCGCCTAACCACTGATTGTATGCCGTGGAACTTAAGCGTATGTGGCGCCTTCCTGAGCAAAGGTCGGCCAGTACTGATTGGGTATATGAGGAGCAATGCGTAGATTGAACGTTTAGTTCAATAGTGGACCGATGTGTTGATTAATCACTTATGTGGCCTTGGTTACTCTCTCTGAATCATCTCTGAAGTTGTGGCGCCGCGTAGGTCCAAGGCATACTGGGAAAAAGAATCTTGTGCAAAAAGGGAACCAGAAAGCACCCGGCTATGACACTTATGGAGAGGATAGGGGAAAATGGCGGCGAGCAGCAAATTGAGAATAATGTGAATGTAATATCTGCAAATATTGAGGGCGAGTTTTGAAAAAAGAAAGATGTCTCTAAGTGTTTCATTGGGGAAAAACTCGGCGCATCTCACGTCTTGTCAGAATCGATGCTATGCGACGCAACCAGCGACGAACTTGTATCTGGTGTTCAGCCATATGTTACGAATAGCACGAACGCCTTTTTGCAAAAGGAGCGCGACCACCACAACCACAACTGTTGATCGCTTATGTATCTTTGCAATATGTGAAACGTTGGAGGAACCGCCGTGGACAAGTAGTAGCGCACTTGTTTGGCACCTAGGTGCCCAGGGTTAGAACCCTTGCTCCCTAACCCGTGCTAGGTTGGCGCTTGTCCATGCTTGTCCGCTTGCAACACCTACGTTACAATCGCATAGAGCACACGGTGATTCTTTGGTGTAACCCACGCCAAATTTGTTCTCGTGAGATGTTTGAAGTCTATTTTGCGTGGTCCTTGATCAACATAGACGGCAATATCATTAGTCAATCACCCGCTGCGCATACCAACATAATGTTGACGGAGCACTGCAGGTATAATCCAAACGTGATTGTGTTATCGTGTCTTCCTAGTCGAGTATATCAGTTTAGTAATGGCAAGATCAATCAGTCATGTTCGTCATACACTGCTACCCTACCGTGTGACAAGTGACGAGACGACCAGAAGTGCTCCGAGACGCAGGCGGCTAGATAGATAGATAGATAGATAGATAGATAGATAGATAGATAGATAGATAGATAGATAGATAGATAGATAGATAGATAGATAGATAGATAGATAGATAGATAGATAGATAGATAGATACGGTTCAAAGAGATATGATACGGTTCAAATATAACCTTATCATATCAGCAACAGATGCACGTTGCGAATTTCAAGCCGCGCGTCTTTGATGCGATTAAATGTACCCGTTGCATCATACAATCTACAAGGCCTGACTTTGAGTTGGGATGGGCCATGTGGTATTACATAGGCAGTTTTTTCGCGTTTGGTTAATCCAGGAAATCCTAATAGCCTAAACGGATGTTAGTATGTGAAGAAAAGTTCAAGTCCATACAAGTAGTCCTGGTCGTCCACATAGTCAGCCTGTAAACCTTTGTTTTATTCGGTCATTTGTACAGATGGCTGGTGTAAGTCTTTCCAAATTAAACGGAAGGTTTCTTGGTGTGCTTTTCTGACAAGTAAGCCTACGCTGTAGGCAAGAGATAATGATATATCTTTATTGGAATAATCGGCAAGGTCTTAGTTCGCACCACTATAGTCGGATACAACTCAAATATGCAGTGAAGCCCTTCCCACGCCCTTATAACCGCCAGCCAGTGTACCTCCGCGAAGCCTCAACTAGTTGCTTCTTTGAACTTTCCATGCCATGAAAATAAAGCGAGGGTGGCAACAATAATACATAGGTGCATAAATTCTTGCATTTTCGTTTTTGTATTAGAGTGGAACATGCAAAGAATAATTATTTATGGCGCTCCAATCAAGGGCCTTCAATGCGAAAGCCCGGCGCGCTGCAAGAGTCGCCACCCGAGTTTTTCAGCACAGTTCAGTGAAGTCCCAAGCGTAAAGTAGGCT
>CM023484.1:107030402-107322297 GCA_013339685.2 Hyalomma asiaticum | reverse complement strand
TCTCAAAATTTTGCCCAAAATGCCAGAAAAGGTAAGACTATAGTATTGGGTTTTTTGTGAAATTTGACTCGATCAGAAGTCCCACAAAATGCGTTTTTCCGCATCGTAGAGCATTCCTCTACTTATTGTGCGCCTTCCTGAATAAAAATACGGTCTCAAAATTTTGCCCAAAATGCCCAAAAAGGTAAGACTATAGTATTGGGCTTTTTGTGAAATTTTGACTCCATCAGAAGTCGCACAAACTGCGTTTTACCGCATCGTAGATCATTCCTCTGCTTATTGCGCGCCTTCCTGAATAAAAATACGGTCTCTCAACATTTTGCCCAAAATGCCAAAAAGGTAAGACTATATATAGTATTGGGTCTTTTGTGAAATTTTGACTCGATCAGAATGCGTCTTCCCGCATCGTAGAGCATTCCTCTAATTATTGCGCGGCTTCCTCAATAAAATGAGGTCTCTCAAAATCTTCCCGAAAATGCCGAAAAAGGTAAGACTATAGTATTTTGTTTTCTGTGAAATTTTGACTCGATCAGAAGTCACAGAAACTGCGTTTTACTGCATCATAGAGCATTCCTCTACTTATTGCGCGCCTTCCTGAATAAAAATACGGTCTCTCAACATTTTGCCCAAAATGCCAAAAAAGGTAAGACTATAGTATTGTTTTTTTTTTTGTGAAATTTTGACTCGATCAGAAGTCGCACAAACTGCGTTTTACCGCATCGTAGATCATTCCTCTACTTATTGCGCGCCTTCCTGAATGAAAATACGGTCTCTCAACATTTTGCCCAAAATGCCAAAAAGGTAAGACTATATATAGTATTGGGTTTTTTGTGAAATTTTGACTCGATCAGATGTTGCACAAGATGCGTTTTACCGCATCGTAGAGCACAGTGGCGCACCGACGGTGGGGGGGGGGGGTTTCGGGTGTTGTAACCCCCCCCCTGAGGCCGACCTAACCCCATCCCACTCTGTAACTGCTCCTATGTCCTAGAAGAATGTGGCGCTAATGTCTCTACAAAATGCCGAAAAAAAAATTAAAAAAATGATCATCATCATTGATGGTACTATTGCAACCCGGTATGCTATCACTAGGGCTCTTCCGACCAGCACTGCTACGGACGTCGCCGACTTCTTGTTGCGTGACGTTATACTACACCACGGTGCCCCTCGCCAACTGCTCACAGATCGTGGCCGCGCATTATTGTCGCGAGTAATCGACGATCTCTTGCGATCCTCCTCCACGCAGCACAAGTTGACCACTTCCTGCCATCCCCAGACAAATGGTCTCACCGATCGCCTCAATCGTACCCTCACGGACATGCTTTCCATGTACGTTTCGTCTGATCACCGCTACTGGGACCTGGCCCTACCGTACGTCACTTTCGCCTATAATTCCTCACGCCATGACACCGCCGGTTATTCTCCATTTTATATGCTTTTCGGCCGCGAACCGACCTTACCACTGGACACCCTACTTCCGGATGTTACCGCGCCGCCTAGCGAATATGCTCGTGATGCCATTGCTCGTGCCGACCACGCGCGTCAAGTCGCCCGCTCGCGGCTGTGCGCCTCGCAAGCAAGCCAGAAACGCCTTTATGACAGCCGCCATCGCGACGTTGCCTTCTCACCCGGTTCTTTAGTACTACTATGGTGTCCTTATCGCCGTGTTGGCTTGTCCGAAAAGCTGCTATCAAGATACGCGGGTCCTTACCGCATCGTCCGCCAAGTAACGGACGTTACCTATGAGATTGTTCCCGTCTCCCCGACTCCGTCTACTGCAGCTCGTCCCACCGACATAGTTCACGTGACCAGACTGAAGCCTTACTACCTCCCGTCTGACGACCGAGTTTAAAGTGCGCCGAGACGGCGCTTCTACCACCGGGGGTAATGCTACGAAGCGACCATAGTATCTGGGTATGGCTCATACCATCGATGAAGAAGAAGACGAAGACGGGACTGGCTGATGCGCGGACTGTCCACCATCTTGGTTGTTGCCTGGTTAAAGCCTCCCTGTAAATACATTGTAAATAGCCGTCCTCTGTGTCTTTCTCGTAACACTATTATTTGGCATTTTATTTACTTTTTTTTACACACGCAACAACTGTGTAATGGTAAGCCCGGCCCTTCGTGAAAAATTGAACCCCCCCCCCCCCCGTGGTAGAGATCGTGGGTGCGCTACTGGATCGTAGCGAAAGATGTCCTGGCTCGCGCGCCTCAAGCCACGCGCGACGCACTTTTGCCGGGGCCGGTGGTGTTGGGCCGGCTGGGCTACCATGGAAGTATTCTAAAAACAACCTTCGACGAGTCAGGGGAAGCCAGCTGTTCGCGCCGCCGAAACGGAAGCTCATCGTACTTCAAAGCGCGATCGAGTTTCTGTTAACAGTCGGTTACGCACTCTGTGGAAGTGCTTCGTCGGCGCAGCAAGCTATATTTGCTGGTAGAGGTCGCAGATATCTAATTCTCTTGCTCAGCATATCGCATCATTAACACACGCGCGCACGGCTGCGCTCACATTTTGCATTAGGAAGTATGACATTCGTCACGAATTTTTTTTTTTATGACTGAAATTTAGGGACACGGGGAAAAGAACAGCACAAACTGCATTCGTAGGCATTCCATGTAAGATCTTGGAGGACACAAATATCGATGGGACACTGACGTCTCTACACTGAAGCAGCGCAGATCATGAACAGCGCGCTGAAAGGGCGGCGCCTCCTGAAAAGCGAGGCTGGTGCAGCGGCAGTCGCGGAGTCGATCGGCACTGCGTGCATGCCAGTCGTTGCCGTAAGATAAAGATGAAAGCCGTACGGAGAAAAACGAAGTAGTTGACGATGTCCCCGCGCGTCACTTCGAGTACACAGCGTTGGTGCCCGTCGGCGTCCGGCAGCTTCGTGTAGGGATCGACATCGTCGCACGTTCGCGCATTTGCTCACATAAACATTGTGCCGATACGATTAACTCAGGCTGATAATCTTTCCGCAAGGGACGGCGGCGACATTGCGCCTAGAAATTTAGAGAAAACGAACCAAAACGCGGTCGAATCAACGAATGTATGAACGGCGCTGCAGGGAACGAAACAAGAAGTGGTCCCCATGGTCCTCCAGCATGCCCGTCGCGCCGACAGCGGGGCAGTCGTGACGTCACGTGCAAGCTATGTATACCAGGGAGAGGTTATTTCTAAGCGATTTCTAAGAATAGCGTTGTCACAATATGTCTTATGGAGCAGGCAAAACCGGAATAGGTACCTACTTTGTGGCAGCAGCGGTAATGATGAGCTTGCTTTCATACGGGTGACGCTGGAAGTACGGTGATGATTCGAAAGAATGAAACGAGCTGCGCTGTTCTGGATAGGTTCCATTTCATGGATGCGTGTTTCTTGACTTGAGTCCTAGGCAGATGCAGCATACTCATGTTTAGAGCGTACTTTTCTTTTTAATGATTATAAAAGAGTACCTTTACTAAAAGAGTACCTTTACTTATAAAAGAGTAAGATAAAAAAATGAGGAAAGGTTGCCGTAGTCGTGCAAGGCTATTGAAGCTGGCGGGCACAGCGATTCCACCTTCGGCGTACCAAGTGAGCGGAGCACCTAGACGAAGGCTGCCAGACAGGCACACACGATGAAAGTGGCCTAAATGCAAAAAAAAAAAAAAAATGAAATGCTTCGTGTTGTTGAACCACAAGTACAGCGCTCTTTTCGACCCCCTCCGTACCAGCAGGAAGGTGAGGCTTCCCGTTGTTCGGCGGATCGACCCTTGTTGCCCCATCAGCGGAGGCCGGCAGCGTGTCGAGCTCACTGGGAGAAGACGCCTCGTGAGAACGGTATTCTGCTCTTCGACTTTCGGCGAATGTTGCAAATCTGATCCATGCAAGCGGAGTGCACTCATGTGAGGAACACATCGGTCGAGGTGTTCCTGGAGATGTTGCTATTTAGGCGGGGACGTTCTGTGGTTAGCAGACGGTCGCCCAAGTCGTATCGGTCGTGCTGGCTTTTCTATTTGCATTTGCGTGCTATAGGGACTATAACCATTTTGCTATAAAGCAGTTTTGTTTGCAAAACCCTTGTGGTTTTATCCGTTCGGCTGCTAAGTACCGCTGGTACGCCCACAGCTACGTCGAGTAGAGGTCCGCCTAGCCGCTGGCGACGTCACACTGCCCTCGCTTTAATAGCATTCGAGAGATCTTACAACTTAAAACTCGTGTTATTTCTTAATTCGTGTTATTTCTTAATGTCTACTCTCAAGCGCCGTTGACTACTTCTCGACGGTGAGAGGTGAGGTTACGTAGACTTCGTTCATATCGGGGGGTTCGTCCGCTCCACAACCTTGAAGGTTCACTTTACTGCATACAAGGACACTGAGCATCCATAACACGATGAGAAGACGCGGCCGCAGTTGCGACATGCAAGTTCTGAGGGAGGGAGCTAGGAATGTTTAGGTGCGGCTACACGTGCGTGGACGCAAGATACTCGATGCTGCGCTCTTTCGCAAGCGTGTATTATCGATATTTCGAAAATACGAGCAAGTTTTCCGCCTATTGCAGTTCATGACCGGAGCGCCACTTTAACCTTCATGATGACACTTGTGCTCAGCAAGTGGTGGTTTTTGTTTTCCCTCTCCCCGAGCCGGCTTCCAGCTTTCAAGAATACTACCGAAAGCGACAGCACTTTCTTCGCGACGGTGGTCGGTGCTGGCGATATGCCATGTGGTTGCATCGGGATGGGTTTTATATAGGTGCACGCGAGAAACAATCTTGCTGTCGCACACGAAATCCGAGTCATCTGCGGCTGTCGATGCGAAAAGAAAAGCGTCGGCGTCCATTCTGCTCTCTGCGACCACGCTGACGTACGTTCTGGAGCGACCATTTCAGGAGGAACATCCTTGTCCAGCGTAAGCGATTCACCTCATTCAGTGCAAAGTGCTTAAAAATGGGCAGTGTCGCCTAATGATTGTTATGTAAACGCGAACTGTTCACTGGGGCAGGGTAATTTTGGTAGCACACTCTGGAGCGCGTGTTTGTAAATCTCTACTGCATTCCTGCTATTTTCATTCCTTGTCATTGGACTGGCATGAATATGCGGAATATTGTATAAAGCATGTCTTAAATAGACAAATGTGATTGTCCGTATGTCTCTCGCCGTGCGGGGTTCTGCCACCGCCGGTAGTGCTAAAACTGCGGCACAGAAACTTGCAACTGGCGTCCTGTTCACTTCATGTATATCGGATTTGGCGTGACGCGTCACGAATGTAAGACTAGACGACTGATAGGTAATTACGTAAACCTCACATGCGTGTCAACTCCGTCACGACTCACGATAACGAAATCACGTGTGCCTTATACCGGCATTGCTAGGCCAGGGGCCCATACAGGTATGAGTCCCAGGAAATTTCTTGCTAACCTCTACAGCTATGTCCTATCTTGCCTATGTCAATCAAGTTAGTGCAAACCTGACAGTTTTTTTAGCTCTAAGGCCCGCAAATCTTAAGGGACATCGACGCTAGTCGATCCTCATGTGTAGCAATCACGCAGAAGCGTAGTAAGCCAATGTTCAACCTAGATGAAAAACCAAGTCATTCATGGCAATTACCAAGTTTTATAGATTATTGATTGATTAATGATCAGCTGTTAATCGGCTACCAATTAGCTAGTATTTAGCGGTCACATGATATATATATATATATATATATATATATATATATATATATATATATATATATATATATATCATAAGACTGTGCACGCCCACTGTAGGCAAAATGCCTCTCCCATAGATCTCCAATTATCGCGGTCCTGTGCTCACTGTGCCCAATTTATACCCGCAAACTTCTTCATCTCATCTACGCTCCTAACTTTCTGCCGCCTCCTGGAACGCTTGCCTTCTCTAGGGATCCATTCTGTTACCATTCATGGCCAATATACGCATACATGCCCTTGGGCTAATCTAGGCTCTGGGAAGTCATTCCCGGAATTTTCCGAGATTTATCGATTATTGATAGATTATCTATTTAGGAATCCATCATCTATCACATTCTATCGATGACCAGGCTAAGCTTATCTTCTTATACATGCGCGGTATGTCGAGAGGATGTTGTGCCAGCTGTGGCATGGCTGGTTGCTAGGCGACACGAGGTAAGGGTTTTTTGGCAACTACGAACATCTTACGGCTGGCCACAACATCTCTGTTAAAAATTTATGTTACCTATAGAATGTCCCAAGAAATTCCCAGGAAATAGTTGTAAAAAATGACAAAGGCAAGTACGCCAAAAGTTCTTATGACATTGCAGAACTGTTTTCGCTGTGAAGCTTAAGCATATCGTAAAGGGTGGCTGAATATGTAGTACGCAAGCAAATGCCCAGGATTTAACAAGGGCAGTCCTCAATACAATTTTATTATTGTAGAGTTCGACTTACTGTTCTTTATTTTGAAAAGAGTGCTCAGGGGATGCTTCCGCACGTTGGCTTTTTCCCACGTCCCTGGGTAGGCTGTCGCAGCACGAAAATAAATATTGGGGAGGCAATAAGTCATTCATCAATGCCTTTCATGCACACGACCTGCAGTGGCTGCTATGCTCCGTTTGTCACTTAAGGTATCGTGGCAGTATCGTATTGAATATGTGCCCAATTCTGGTAATCGCTCTCTTGAATTTTTACGTAGCAACGTTTCTCGTGCCCCCTCTTTTCTGAAGCGTATCATATATCAAACACTCGAAGGGTCCAAACTTCAATATGCTTCATCAATTTGGGATCCATGTACATCTCATCTCGCATATATGCTTGAAGCCATTCACACCCGGTCCCCGCGTTTCATCGTACCCAGTTATTCCCGTAGTGCCACCATGACCTCCATCAAAAGTAGTCCTGATCTGCCTGGCCTGTCATCAAGAAGGAAGCTCGCCTGTTGATCCCTGTTTCATAAAATTTATTTTTCCAATCCAGAAATCGAAAATGACCTCATCACACTACCTATGTACATGTCAACATGACTCCACGACAGCCACAAAGTCTGAGCGCCAAGTAGCCAAATAAACCTCCTCTTAAACTCATTTCTGCCGAAGACAGCATCTGAATGGAACCACCTGCCCGCCTCGGTCACCGGCAACCCAGACCATTCATCTTTCCAAGGTGTTTTGTCTGGTGTCGTCTAGCGTACGCATATAACCACTCCTCTCTGTAACGCCGTTGGCGTTGAGAGTATCTTTAATAAATAAATAAGGTTCGTTGGTCTCGCATGTGCGTCGAGGAGTACAAACCCAGCGCCTTGTTGTGTCGTGCGACCCCTGGTGACATGTTAAGACACCAGTGCTGTTGTGCTTTATAATTATGCTACTGGGGGGAGCTGGGTCGCTGACCAATAGCCTTTCTTCTCCCTCCTTAAAACCACCTGCAATAAACGCGGGACAGCAGTCTCCCGTCAGTCTCGCCGAAGCTTGGTCTACGCGTCGTCACTACACGCGCCCTCCCGTCGTTCGGCCTCTCCGTCGGCCCGCCGCGGGTTACGCCGCGCTCCTGCCCTACACAACACGCCTCTGTGGATGTTTTAAGTGCGAATGCACTTCTTAAGCGACCCCGAAAACTCCGCCGGCATCCGCGCTCCTCCTCCTCTCCCCTAGCAACGGCGCGAGGAGCGGAGAGGAGCGTCTGTAGCAACGGCGCAGCGACGTCACGTCCCACGTGACTGCGCGCGCTCCGCCCTCCGCTCCGTGGCTGCGCGCGCCCCGCGCCGGCTCCGCACCGCTCTCCGCGCCGTGACGTCACGGCGCGTTGTGCAGCTGGCGCCTCCGCGCCGTGGCTGCGCGCGCCGCGCCGGCTCCTCGCACCCTCTCCGCGCAGCTGGTGTGCCTCTCCCCCCGTTAGGTTTGCACTCACCCTCGGCCGCCGAATAGGTGCTGATCTGTAGTGACGTGTGTAGTGTGTGTATGTGTGTGTGTGTGTGACGCACTCGCGAGGTGCATTAATGCATCATACGAAAAGCGTGAAGTGTAAAATAAATAAATAATACTTCATATATAAATGTGTGTGTGTGTGTACAAATGCATCATGACAACAACACTTTAAATCATTAATTACACTTAATCATCATCATCAGTAAAAGTGTTTTGCACTTAAAAACGGCCAGACCTCCGTGGGTCGGCTGGCGCATGCTCTCTCGCTGCCGTCTCCTTCGCTCGGCTCTGCAGTTTAGTCGCGCGCGCCCCCTCATAGCATCACCCCGTGCTTCGCACTTCCTCATACTCCCCTTCGGGGAAATGCGGGTATTTTTTTTTTGCCTCTGCACGAGGCATAAGTGCATTAAATGCCTAATTGGCATCGACGGAACTTCTAAATCATGTGGAAAGGGATGGAGCACTCTAGTGTTGTACTGCTTTCACCCCGATGACGCTAGAGCCGCGAGCATTTGGCAAGTATCTTCGTTGGCGACAAGTTGCGCAGCGTTGGGGGACTGAAAGGACGTGGTTTTGTCACCAGCCTGCAGTAATCTGGCCAGGAAGCTAAACTGCGGCAAGGAGATGCATGGGAAATTCGATGACGCATGCTAATAATTTAAGTCAGTGCGTTGGCTGCCACCTGTCGAGGATTTCTGCAACAAATGAGCCCATTGTCGTTCACATATTGGCGCGATGACTGCGGCGTCTGGCGACTGTGAACAGGACCGGTCTGTCAGCGTCAGCGATGGTACATGCACACTACGGAAATAAATGTAGTATTTACATGTTCGTAGTGCATTTCTCTTGCCTTGTGTACCTATAGCGCGCCCTTGCTTCTATTAATGGGATAAGCGTTGTTGACGTGAGCGCGACACTGATGGTATGGCTGCGCTAAGTTTTGTGGCCAGAGTACATTTGTTTCTCATTAGTATTGGAAAAAAAGAGCAAATCGGGCGCTATTATAATAGGTTGCAATATCACTGGAACAAAAAGTCAAAATAGTATTGTAAGGGTCGTCGGAATGAGAGGGAGAATATGGTATGCCGAGGAGGCACCGGAAAAGACGCACAGCCAGGTGGTGAACGTGTGGGGGAGGAGGCGACCATTGTTGTGATGAATTATACAGCTGGTGACTGGAAAACGGATTGACAGGTGTTTGGCGGCCCCAGGGGAAGGAGTAGTTCGGGCAGCCTGTCCAGGAATGTCTGTAGTCACCAGCTGGTTTGGTGCCCTCACTCCCTCCCCCGCGGCGTGGTGGGCAGCAAGCGTACCCGCTGTATTGTTCACGGTGGTCTTTTGTTAGTGCGGCGTCGGAGTGTCGATCGCCGTTTGTGATTGGCTGTGAGAGGTTCAGGGGCGGAGCAACCGGTGTATATAAGGGGGCCCTTTTCCCTGGCAGAGAGAGATCGGAAGCCAGAGACTGGAAGCAAGACTGGAAGCGGAGGTTGGAAAGGCTGAAGGTAAGCAGTAGGTTGGAGGGTAGCCCGAAGGTTGGTGTGGTGGTTCGTGGGCCCAGGGCTCAGACACAGACAGCTAAATCACAGACAAGGAAACATTTATCGATGGGATGAGACAGCACATACACTTTCGACGGACGAACAATGCACAAACAACAGACGGCAAACAACACAATCTGAACGCTACAGTACGGAACTAACGGCGCGTCCTGTCTAACTGATGTCGGATGTTCGCTCGCACCACTCACACGACTGATGTTCTAGATGCGGTGGCGCACGCTGACATCAGTAGACGAAGCACGATGAGTCGTGTCCGAGCTCACGAGCAGACCCTGAACTGCTCGTTCAGGAAAACGTCGAGGTGCGATGCCTCTCACGTGGCACCGAGGCCACTCCCTCAGCAAACGGTTGCGTTGGACTGCAGCATACGTGGCACCGTGGCCACGCTCTCAGCAGGCGGCTCGATCGGAACTTGCGCGGCACCGGGGCCACGCGTACATCAGGCGGTTGTGCCGGGCAGGGACCGGCGCGGCACCGTGACCACGCCCTCAGCAGATGGTTGTGCCGGACTCCAACCTGCGTGGCACCGTGACCACGAGTCCGTAGATGGTCCCGGCCACACCACTGCTCCAGCCGCTCGCCCTGACCCGCTCGCTCATCTACCCCGGAAGAGCCAGCCCGATCCAGGACACCAGGAACACGCCCAGTACGTCCCGGCTGGCACCGAGCTGGTGCGTCTGCTTGCCGAGTCGACGTGCCGCTCTCAGTCGCTTCTGACGCTCGATCGCCGTCGGCGTTCCGAAGCCCACGCGTTTCACGTTCCGCGTGCTCAAGCGCGCGCACTTCGTCGTTGTCGCTTCGTTCTTGTGCGCCGAAGACAGACGTTCACTACAGTTGGCGAGGACGGAGTGGATAGTGCTAGAGAGGACATCTAGCACGAGTCCGGGTGGTGGTTACGGTCGCAGGAGCAGTGCGATGCACTGGGGTCGGCTCTGTCGAATGGAAGCGATCGTTCCACCAAGGTCCTCCCAACCGGGGTTCGGCCGCGGATAGTACAAGAGGGGACATCTAGCACGAGTCCGGGCGGTGGTTGAGGTCGCAGGAGAGGTGCTATGCACTGGTCGGCTCTGCCGAATTGGAGCGACGGTCCCAGTGCTAGGCCCTACCAACCGATGGCTTCACCTAGGTCCTACCAACCGAAGCTAAGTCATCTATGTGTATGTCAATGTGTATGTAATGTCTGTCTCGTATATAAAGTCTCGTGTTGTGTTTGTGTGAAAGGCTGGTATCCATCTTTCAAGTCGACAACGCGATGGCGGGCAGATAGCAGGAAGGCTTCTGTCCATCCTTCTTCGCAGCAGCAACGCTATAGCTGGAGGAGCTCGGCTCCAAAAGGAACGAAGAAGAGCAGCAGGAAGGAGAAGGTGGGAACAGACAAGTTCCCCACGACAACGAGGTCACCCCTTCTCTATCTACCTTATCCCTTCCTTTGAAAATTTACTAGTATAAAGCGAACACCTAAATTTGAGACCGAGTTGGTTGCCAAGATATACCGCCTCACGAGGAGACGAACAGTCCAGCTTAAAATGTGACGAGCACTCATACAGATTTGTGTGTGTGTGCGTGGGTGTGTGTGTGTGGTAGTGGGCAATCTCGGTGACGGATTGGCTCGTACGTACCAGGAAGGAATAAAGAAAATATATGAAATGGATGTGTACCTGTCAGCTAAAAGTCCGCTGCGCATCGCAGGGAGGCGTTGCGGATTAAATTTATTTAAGGATTCCCCGTTTATTCTATATCTCTGAGCAGGGAAGAGTAGTTGTGACTTTTTCAGTGTTGAAATTGTCATCCACAGTACGTATCCCGAGGCGCTCTGTCTGCTTTTCTGCTGTTTATGGCAGGTTTGAACCACGCAGTTGCTATGCCCAAGGAGCTTCAAGACCGCCGCGACATCGTGGTGGACCGCTGCTGGAGTCTGGCGCCCTTGTCGGCAATGTCGGCGTTGCTGGCCATGCTTATATCGAAGAACAGCGCGCTCTTCTACGTGGCCTTCATTGACGAGTTCGGCGTGAGCCACCAGAGTGCCAGCTGGCCGCTCACCTTAAACGTGGTGATGGCGCACGTGGCCGGTACGTTTCGAATAGGTGGCGGTGTCTGGAGGGGAAAGCGCGTTTCAGTGGAAAGTGAGGATATTCCATGCGAGTGTTTGTGTGATCACTAACGCAGTTGAAGCTACGGGTTTTAAGGCGAGCAGTGGGGAAGGGGACTTGTGTGTGACAGAGATAAGCGAAATTCGCTTGCATGCTCGGTAGCAGAAAGGCAGGCGTAAGGTAAAAAACTACCAGGAAAACCGAAGCTGTTTTGCCGTGAAAAGGAGGAATTTAAGGTAAAAATTGGAGTGCTCATTTTCTTTAAGAAGACATTTTAGGAAGCCATTTGTCCTTTTAAGACATTTAAATTTAAATCTGGAAGTCAAAGTGTTAGGCAGAATTATAAATTTGAGTGGGTGGCTTACAAGCCATTGTTTTTGTATAATGGTGAAGCTCAGAGCATGCATCCTTCCTTCCTTCAATCTCTCCGTCCTTCAGCAATCAATCCATCAATCAATCGTGTCCGTCCGTATGTGGGCACAAAAGGATGACAGATATAGTTGTACCTCACTTCCAATGCACAGTTAGTCTGGCTTGACGAACTACGCTTTAGACCTACGCGCTTTTTGACCTTTGCATGGCGGGAAAGCCTAACCTTAGAAGCAGCAAAATTGCCAGTCACGTTTACCTTGCTTCTACCTCGCGTGGAAGGGTGCCACATCCTGAAGTGCTTGTCCGAGGTTCATCAGGGTACGGACTAGTAGGTCCCAGCCGATGGCGTAGAGTGGAAACAACTTTTCTGATGGTAACAATCACCACAAATAAATAGCAGAAACTTCGAAAAGGAGTGCGAATTCATGCAACTCTTTAACGATCTTACGTATAGCTCGCCGGCGCTCCCCTTCGCTAAAGTACGCAACGAAGCGAAAGCTCTAGGTGTCTGTGAAAAGGTGTATTGTTGTAAGTGACGTAGCATCGAGCGCTATGCCAAAAGCAACCGAGGGTCGCGGGATCGAATCCCGGCTGTGGCGGCTGCATTTCGATGGGGGCGAAATGTTGAGGCCTGTGTGCTGTGCGATATCAGTGCACGTTAAAGAACCCCAGGTGGTCGAAATTTCCGGAGCCCTCCACTACGGCGTCTTTCATAATCGGAGCTGGTTTTGGGACGTTAAACCCCACATAACAAAATATGCCAAAAGCAAGCCTGGTGATTTCTTACCATGTTTATTTTTGTTATCAGTTTCAAATAATAGTTTACGGGACAACAGGAGTTCCTGTGTACCGGTTACGTAGACACGATATGGCGCACCAGAACGTGACATCGAAGATTTAATGGCTCTGCGGGTGCCTTCAGTTAACATGCCTTATGCAAGAGGGATGCAGTAATGATAAACGGCTACGGTAAGCGTTATTCCTGCAATTTCTAATGGTGGTGCTATGTTTTCGTCTTTCGGTTTTGATATCCGAAGCGCATATTTTCTTTGTGCGGTTTTCTGGTCTATCAAAACGTGACCCTTTGAACGTTTGTGTGTGTTGCGTCAGCCCTCTTCGAAGCACCGCTTCCTGTACAGCCCAATAGATCATCTGCCGTTTATTGGAGCGGCTGGTGTGATGTTACAACAGTATTTCACTTTCTTGAGCCTGTCTCCTTCGGATGAAATGAATCGAACAACTATATAAAACTTTTGCCGTATGGTTTACGAACAGCATTTCCTCAGTCGCTTTTACTCCAATAAATAGTGGTGAGGTACCTACGTAATTGAGCAAGTAACTAGCTAACTTAACGGCAGATATGTAGGGTAAAGTAAAGACGAGACACGGGCCTGCAACGCGACATTCTGAACTTACGTGCAGTTACAACGAAAAAGACGGCTAATTGCAACATCAAAATTAATCACGTAGGCATTAAAGCTGCTGCGACTTAAAAACGTGGCAGCATTGTGCTTGCCTTTTGTTTTGCGTAGCGCTACGGAAATAGTGCGATAAACGTGGAAAATGGGAAGATCAAAGTCAGTCAGTTCGCATAGTGCATCATTCTCAGAAGATATCTTACTTGCGACATGTGTGTTGCGTAACCCCGTCCACGATCTCCTGTTCTTACCAACGATCTCGTAGCATTCCACAAACTCAGTGTTCTCTTCAAGAACCGTTTTTTTTTGGAAGTGTTTCCGAACAATATCTTCATTAGAGAATAAAAGTACAAAGTGCTGTGAAGGTAGCGATACAGTCACAAAGGAACGTATAGGTGTCGAAAGTTCTCAGATAAATGGCTGTAAATGTTATAAATCAAATCGAAATGCCACGATCAGTCTCACTGCACTGCGCAATGCAACTGCATGACATTTGCAGCTCTAGGCTCCATTATACAACAGGAGAAAAGAAAGATTAAAAAATTACGTGGAGGAAACTCCGGCTACTATGGCCCCCTTGCCGCGTCCGCGTTGCCGTGACCTTGGCAATGAGCCGCTCGGCACAAAACACAGCAATTGACTGCCGTCGGCACCCCTAATGGTCAGCGATCCGGTACAGGGCCTCCCTGGCCGCCGCGTCAACGCCTTTGGCAACGAGAATGTTGCGTCTCGGGCGCGGTAATGACTGCAGGGGCGACCCGTTCACAACCTCATCAAGGTGCGTGGAAGGCGCGGCGGCACGTTCTAGTCAGCGCTTTCACTCCACTTCCTTACCACGCCCTCTCTCTGTCCCTCATGTTCCCATTCACGGATTTTTCACCATGGCGTAAACCACTTAATTAAGACGGCAGAAGTGCACTGTAGAAGCGCTGTTTGGTGGCCCAACTCGTTCATACTGATGCTCGTTAGGAAATAGGAAAAAGTGATGCAGACAAGAAGGTAAAACACGGGTTCTATGTTGTGACCCTATTTTCGGCGTCCTCCAGGAGATGTGCTGAGGGTTTGAGAACTATTGTCTCATTGCTTGGTAATGAAGCTGTGTGCTATATACTGCGCGTAATAAAGATATCTTCCGTCGCTAGAAATGTTGCCTTAATAGCTGACAAACCGACTCCTTCTTACGTGCAATCGAACCAAAATAAGTATTGTAGGAAGTTCGATGAAAATCTCCCATATTTGTGGCGGTGCCATAACTGCTATTCTTCGTGCCGTAACAGGTACTCCACGCACAGCAGAAACCTGCAGTGATTATGAACACCTGAATTGTGAGCATAACGTGGGCTAAATGTAAACGCGTGGTCGTTCCTGTATTTATTGCATTCTTGCGACTTCCTGGCAGCGTAATCCTATATCCGTTAACTTCAGCGATGCTCGCATTAGGTTCTGTCGGTCAGTGAACAAAATTGTGATGGTAGTAGTGAAGCATTATTGGGTCATGAGAACATCATGATTCTAGTGTCATTCGAATGCGATATAAATCATGAGGTTCAGATATGTATATTTATTACCTTCTCTTACTTTGCAATAGTTCTGCTTAGCTGACGTACTTTTCTGCAGTGATCGAAGGCATTCTGTGTTGCCGCTAAGGGCTTTAAATAGCGCAAATTTCTGATTGAGCTAGGGCATTATGTTGACAGCCAGCAAGTCAAGTTAATTACGCTACTTTAACAAGTCATTCAATAAGCACTGTGCTCGTTGAGTGAGTGAGCTCATAACTTTGTCTTTATTGATTAATTACCACTTGTTCCACTCTATATATCATTACCTAAAATAGCATGGAAAGTTGGGCTAATTGCGAGACAGTTGGTTACTGCCAGACAGCGCTCGTCCTTTGTGTTTTATGTTCCTTGGTCTCACTATTTTGCGGTGCTACAATGCATTACCTAAACAGCGTGCTGACAAGCCGAATCTGTCACCATGATGAGCTGTATTGCAGGTTTGCTGGTCACGTTGCTCCAAGAGAGATTCACCATCTACGAAATTGCGGTCGCTGGAAGCCTGATGAACTTTGTCGCTCTGGTGGCTTCTGCTTTTGTGCCTGACATGACGTGGATGTGCGTTACTCTGGGCTTCATGAGCGGTTCGTGTAACCTCTATACTTTTCTTCAGAAATTATATATTTTTTTTCACCACATATCGAACTAATCCGGTCCCACAATTCTATGATCACTGCACGAAAGCAGTTCTAAGTGTACGTTGGTCACTGTGCCAGCGCGCAGTCTACGCATTTCGTGTGGTTGAGTGCCACTCCAAATTGACAAAAAATGAAAAACGATTTTTATTGTATTTGTAAATCGCCTTTTCACGCTAATAATAATTGTGGTTCGCTTAAGGAAGAAAAGCTATTTTCTGCAGCCCATGTTGGCAGCACGGCTCAGCGTCCGTTGGGGTAGGGGAAACGAACTGAAATAGAGAAAGGAGAGAAAAGCCGTAGTGGAGGGCTCCGTAAATTTCGACCACCTGGGGTTTAACTTGCAGTGAGAACGCACAGTACACGGGAATCTGGCATTCTCGCGTCCAGTGTAAATGCGACCGCCGCGGCCGGGCTCGAACCCGCGTTTTTGCGAGTTATCAGCCTAGTACCATAGTCACTAGACCACCGCGATGGAGCACATTACCAAAGCAGTACGTTTGGACCTTGAGCCATAAAAAGCCGCATATCTTCGTCGGCATGGAGAAGGCGCTTGGTAAGCTAGCAATTGCACAAGAAGCCCCGCCACGGTGGTCTAATGGCTACGGTACTCGGCTACTGATCCGAAGGTCTCGGAACGGAATCCCGGCCGCGGCGGCTTCATTTCGATGGAGGCGAAATGTTGAGGCCCGTGTACTGTGCGATGTCAGTGCACGTTAAAGAACCCCAGGTGGTCAAAATTTCCGGAGCCCTCCAGTACGGCGTCTCTCATAATCAGAGCTGGTTTTGGGACGTAAAACCACACAAAACAACAACAAATTGCACAAGAAAAAGATACAAGTGGAAACGACCGCTCGAAGGTTCCCCCGCTAATACGCGTAAAATCACAAGCTTGGAATGCGTGTACAAAGTCCTACGTAATTTTTTTATTTATTGATTTGTAGGGGTTAACGTCCCAAAACCAGTTCTGATTATGAGAGACGCCGTAGTGGAGGTCTCCGGAAATTTCGACCACCTGGGGTTCTTAACGTGCACTGACATCGCACAGCACACGGGCCTCAACATTTCGCCTCCATCGAGGTGAAGCCGCCGCTGCTGGGATCCAATCCTGGGACCTTTGGATGTGCAGCCGAGTGCCATAACCGCTAGACCACCGTGGCGAGGCAATAAAAGAGATATACATAGTGTTTTGAGGAACTCAGACATAGCATGTTTCGAAAGAGTTGACAAAGCCAGTCTGACGGGAATGCGAAAACAAAAAAGAAATGAGGAACGTGTTTCGTGACGTCATTTCCTCAATCTTTCAAATATGAAAATCAAAGATGAGATTTGACCTTGATTTTCTCTTCCTAGATTTAACATATGACGACGAAATTACAAACAGTAGAGTCGCGAAAAATAAATTATCAGTCTAAGGCGTTTTGGCTTTTCACTTCGGTGTCCCTATAAAGGGACACCAAAGTGAGGAGGAGTTGTTCTCGTGTTAGTAGTTTACCTTTTCACAGTAGCAAAAACACCGCTCTTGCGAGGAAAGGACCCTCGGTAAGGTAGAAAATCCACAAATGGAAAGTGCAGGTGGCGACGCCGCTCTGAAGTTCCAGCACTAATGTTGGTGACGTCGTAGATCTTCGGCGGCGTCTCCTAAGGGCTACATAACTATTATAGTGCAAGAAAGGCATACCTTTTGCTCTAAGGAAGTCAGAGGCTTAACAGAGGGGGTTTCATATCGTTTGACAGAGCAAATTTGGAGAGAATACGAAAGAAAAAAGCTAGCCAAGTCGGCTTTCTGACGTTAGGAGGCCAAAGTTCGGGCGCGAATTTGAAAACTATAACACTGACGTTTATTTCATTTTTAAACAGTGAACTCAAAATGGCGAAATTAATGTCAGTCGACTTCTAGCAATGAGTAGCCAGTCTAAACCACTGAAGCTTTTCACTTTAGTATCCGTTTAAATTGGGCGCCGTTCTCAACGAAGACACTAGACAGAATCTTCCTGTAAAGGCTTGTTTGGGAGTATGGACGGCACACGTATGGCTCATTCTATGTCATGTGCGCCAGGGGTTGGTGCAAGAATATCAGATTTGTACCTAGTCTGCCTTGTGATGCGACGGGTGATGAGGCCAGTATACGAGTAGCTGATAGACTTATTGACAGGTTGCCTTAGTAAGCGTTTGTACCGAAACGATCGAATCGATGACAGTTTTTTCGAAAGCTCTGGCCGCGCATGCCGCGTTGTGTCTTAATATTCCACTTAACGACCACCTCAGGTGGTTGAAATTTCTGGAGCCCTCCACTACGACGTCTATCATAATCATGTCATGCTTTGTAACGGGAAAGCCCGGATATTATTAATATTACGTAACTAGGATACGCATGGACAGGCTTATCAAACGCACATTATTTCACGTTTTGCGAAGAATATCTCCGTTCGAAAATTGCGACTACACCGGACCGGAGTGATTATTTCGGCATGTTTGGTGTGTTTTGCTTTTCAGAAAATTTGTACACTATATTCTCCGCTAGCATGTTGTTTAAATGCTAGCGGATTTGTTTCGCTCCACTGGAAAAGACTGTAATAACGCGATTGTGTAGCCATGTCCCACACTCATTACTCAAGTGTGAAAGCGCATCACATGTCGAAAAATATTTTCCTCATAAATCTTTTAAAGATATGCTCGGCAATAAACATAACGAAAGCACATTCTTTGCTGGAATGTAATTGTCACCAACGCATCTCATTCAGTTGACATTTAATGGGTCACGCCCATGTATATATGGCACGATGCGGACTACACATATCCTCTGCATGTGAAATCCAATACAGGATTTCCATATTGATGCTGTAATTTTTTCTCTTACTTTTTTTTCTCAGTAGTTTTGTTATGACATGGAACATATAGCGCTGTTATCGTACTTCAAGCTATTCAGTTGAGTAGCTGCAAATTGCTAGTGCGACAGACTGCAATCCTGAGGAGGTTAATGGCATGTATTACCTACTCCTTATAGTTATCTTTCTTTCTCTCTCTCTCTCTCTCTTTCATTAGGACGCAATCGAGTATCACGAAATTTACCATGGACAGTAGGGAAGTGCTTTGTGTTTACGAGCAGCTTTTTGATTGTAGGTAAATAGCCCCGCCACGGTGGTCTAGTGGCTATGGTACTCGGCTGCAGATCCGAGGGTCGCGGGATCAAATCCCAGCTGCGGCGGCTGCATTTCGATGGAGGCGAAATGTTGAGGCCCGTGTGCTGTGCGATGTCAGTGCACGTTAAAGAACCCCAGGTGGTCGAAATTTCCGGAGCCATCCACTACGGCGTCTCTCATAATCAGAACTGGTTTTGGGACGTTAAACCTCACAAAAACAAAAAAAAAGTTGTAGGTAAATAATATGCGAATTTTCCCGAGATGCGTGTTTGATTGAAATCCCAGTATTTTTTATTTCAGACTTTAGGTCTGTCATTGCCAAATATTCATGCTAACTATGGGGTTACGTTAACGCACACCTGACCTTACGGGTATAGTAACCTTCGATATTGCTGCCACAGCTTGAGTTGTGGAAGAGTTCTTTGGTCAATAATCTTCAAGCTAGCTATTGAGAGTGTTTTCTCACGTAATAACTAAGCGACAACACTGAGTAAAAGGCGGAATAGCTTTATTTCTCACAAGCGGTCACGAAAGAAACTTAAACTAGCACTGACTGAACAATGCAGATAACGTAAGGGAAGATGATAGTGTGCTGAACGATATAGAGGGACGTATTTATGTGATAATGTTTTCTGGCTGACAAGACATGCCCGACATAATTCACCTACGAGGGACCTGAATGGGGTCGAAACCGTAAAACAGTTCGGTGTGTTGCACTATGCATGGAAAAAGTGACAGTGATGCTTCAAGCGCCAACATGCTGTTCTGTTGCTCTCTTACAGGCTTATCGGTGGGAATGATCATGCTGACTTTGTCCATATACAACATGCTGTACTTCGACAAGTACCGGGCCACCGCTAGCGGTTTCAAGTACACCGGCATGACGTTGGCGCCGCTCGCTTTCCCGCTGCTTTTGTCTGCGCTGCTCAGAGAGTACGGCCTCCACGGCGGGTTGCTGTTGCTTTCGGCAATCACGGTTAACACACTACCCGTCGCCATGCTCATGAACAATCCTCGACCGATACGCCTATGCTGTGGTCGTCGAAAGGCTGGCCCTGCAAAAAACGGTCTGGATAGTTGCAGTAAAATGAGTCATTCTGGTGTGGGCACAGAAGGCACAGGAATAACCACCGGAAGTAGTGACGACGCGTTCGGAAGGACATTCGTAAACGCACAAGGACCTTGTCCAATGGTTTTGTGTTACATAGTCAAAATAACAATGTTCCTGACTGCAGATGTCGGACAGGATGTAGGTTGAATGGCGTTGAAGACGCTGTTCGAGAAATAGGCGTCTGCGTACGTAATGGGGCCGCTCACTTTCCGGCTGAAATGGGATCTCAAAGCGTTAACGGTGTTAAGACCCCCTCCTTGGGCGCCAAGGGTCGCTGCGAAGAATGCAACAAGTCATCGACGACCGATCACGAAGGGAATGACCTCGCCCAGAAGCCTCGGCAGCGTCTGCAGGAGCATCTTGGCGCTTATGAAAGACCCAGTCCTCTACGTTCTCGTGGGCACATTCACGATCGGCGAGTACACTACGATCACTTTCGAGACCACTGTCTTGGACTATGCAGCAGACAGGGGCGCCGCCAGGCGCCAGGCAGAACCTATGGTCATGTACGTGGCTACGGCTGAAATGCTAGGTCGGCTGGTGATACCGTTCTTCTGGGATCGCGCGCGACTCAGCCGCTACCTCCTTGTGGCGCTGTGCCTACTGGCTGAAGCTGTGTGCCTGATCGGTATGCCTCACGCGACATCCTTTCCCCAAGTTGTGGCGACTGCCGTCGTGACGGGCATTCCTGCGGGATGCATAGTGGCTTTGAAGCCAGTGGTGCTAAGCGACCACTTCGGCGTGGAGAAGTTGTCGGTGTGTTGGGGCATCGCCGGTATCGCTTTGCTGCCTGTGGCCTTCGGTGGGCCGCTGCTCATAGGTAAGTTTAGCGCTTTGTGGCAGTCGCAACTTTTAGCACCTCCGCAAAATAGCAGCTCGTGAGGCGGCAGTTAGTGGCTTTCTACATGGACAGGGGTGGCAAGTCCTAGGTCGACGTAGACTGTAAAATGTAATTTAAATATTTGGCGGAGCTTTCTGCGTGCGAAAAAAATGTTTAGTTTCAGAGAATATTGACTTAAATCGTCTGCGGCTGATACGCCAATACTTCACGAACCAACAACCAGTGCTTCCGACACTTCATTGTCATAGGTAACGCATACGTAGATGACGCGACGCGGACGCGCCGTTTTCCTTTACTTTCGGCTGTAATGAGCTATCTCGAGCGCAAAGCCAGCGCTGCACTAAGCTAAAACAAAAGTTTTTGATCAACCTCGTTGTTGCGAACAGCTGTGTAAAATTCATTCTTTTTTTGCCAAAAAGACAAGCCGGAATACACAAGCGGTACTTTAATCAGTATTAAGGTAGTCTAAAATAAGTTTTCGCCTTTTAGCCAGCTGTGTACTGTAATAACGGAGTGAAACTTTGGATTTGTTGCGTTAGTGCAGCAGCAAAACACCTCGCCGGAGTCGCAGGTGTAGTCAAATGCTTACTCAGGATTCTCGCTTAATTGTTCACTGTTGCCGATAATATTGGCCCCTTATTATGAGATGCGGCGCAACTGTAACTAGGATTTTCATTATCTTTAGCGCAACTATATCTCACAGCTGTACCGTGCATATATAAATATATGTACGGTACAGCTCCGGGGCGAGCTTGGGGAAGCAGTAGGGGTAGGTAACTTGGAGATTTTATTTATTTGTTTCTTTTTGATATTGACGCCGCTATGCGTACAAAAATGTGTATAAGCAGCGCGATTCTGCATGTGGCATGGTAATTAGAGGCATAGATACAGAATTTCATTAGGAAGCTAAGTGTCCTCGTACCAATGTTATGGAAAGATCAATGTTACGTCTTCACGATTAGCCGAATTATAAGTTTTTTTATGCATATGTGACGCGCGATTAGTTGTGAATACCGCGACGACAATAGCCGGTCGGCGTTTTCTCTGCCAAGACGACAGTGTCTCTGCATTGTCAGAGAGCAGATCAACTCGTTTTACTGGCTGGTGTCCCCTTACACTTCCATAATTATACACGGTCTTGTGCACATGATGACGTTCGGCTCGCGCCCTTTTTGTGTGATCATAGTAATTAAAACGAGTTTACGACGCTCGCCTGATACATCGTCCGACTGCCGCTTACTGTGCGGTGAATTGAAATTCAGAATGCTAAGATTCGAGCTGACTGGTCACACATTATTCAGGAGAATAACTTAACGCTGTCAAGGGACGAACCAAACACTTGGGGTGCATTTACATATCAGGTTACAGTAGCTGCACCGTCGGCAAACGGCCAAAGAAGACTCTTTTTGTATAGGATAATGACGTAGACGGTTTGCTAACAGATAAATTGATATATAGATGCGCTGCGCAGCATAATTTAATCCGCGACATGTCAGAATGTCCTGGTGTTTGTTGGATGATTTCGCGAAGTCACTGTAGCATAGATATGGTATTTAAATAGAGCAAAACGTTATTTGGCGCCAGTCCTGTCTAAAGTGTTTTGTCCCCTATTTCCTTAGCGCCTAGTTGTTGTCTCAAGAACTGAAGGTCACCTCGAATTTCAATAGCCCAGCAATCGGCGTGAGGCTATGCGTCCTCATTCTAGCGCATGTGATTATAGACCCTCAAGACTGTATGAAAACAAACTGTATTAAAATTTCATGGCATTGTCCACGAGCTCGGACACAGTGGTGGTCGACGCACCGGAAGTATTATTTGAGGCATGCGTACTGATCGAAACGTCGCCGTGAGTTTCATGGGCATGCAATAACGCTTTCTCCTGGACGAGTTCTACCATACACGGTCGCACTAAATGCCTGCAAGTTGTACTGTACTTCGAAGATGCGTTTACGAATCAAAATTTTATACTCCTGTATTGTACAGTACTCAACATGCTTAAAGTGCATTGGAAAGCAGAGTCAAATTTTTTTCCTAACAGCGTATAGAATGTTACTTCCACGTCGCCAGCTCTACTTCGCAGCGAGTGTCGATGAAATCACTCGGGATGACTAGTGTCTTGGTTATAGTTGTTGAAGCTCATTGTATTATTCGAGAACATTGTGCTGCAAAGTCGAAATGCTGTGAAATGGCAGGCTGCCGATTCAGTATACGCAAAAAAAAAAAATTAATACCTTCTGCGAGGACTTGCCACAGTGCGCATTTCCCCGAAGCTATGATAGAATTGATTCTTGGACGAATACACTGGCATATCTTCATCATGTTCTTGATCAATGTCATTAAATATGCGCAAACGTTGCCCATTTCTCAGAACGTGGCCCTCTTTATCAGAAAATAGTGATGTTTCTTACAGCAAAGCGCTGTTATAGTAGTCTGTCACTGTAGGCGTTCTGCTCGTAGTAGTATAAGACGGCAGTGCTTTCTTCGGCTGAGCTGGCATGTCGCGCGATCTGGCTTTGAACAATTCAGTGCAAGTGCGCGCGCTTCAAACATAGTGGCGGATTCGCCTCGCATCCCATAGGAACGCCTTAAATTTTGCACCGAATAAAGCAACAAAGAAAAAAAAAAACAAAGGGAAGGACGCAAATTTGTTGCCAGCGCTGAGGTTCGAACCACGGACCCTCGCGCTCCGAAGCCGTGTATTAGTCACAAAGTTGCGCGTACACGCATACGAGATCCGAACATATTTGAACCAGTGTGAATGCCTTGAATTTTCTACCAAACATACAAAACGAAGGACGTAGAAAGAAAGATGAAAAAAAAATAAGAAACAAGGTAAGAAATATGATTTGTTATCGGTTCTGGGTTCACACCAGGGCCCCCCCACCGTCCGAAGCCAAGTGTTTTAACCCCTACGCCACACTCCCACGCTAGCCTGGTGTTGCATTGATTTGCATTGATTTGCATTTGCATTGATTGCATTCTCAGTCCATCACTAGACACGTTTCTACAGTCCTGCGAAACTCACTTACAAGCCTCATAGTCATTATTACTTAGACGCTCCTAAACAAGGGCTCAGCACTATCACGTAGACCTCATTACTTATGCTCCATTTTAAGCTTTATTCTTTTTTGAAATGCTCCTGCTTCATGGTTTTGTATGATGTGTATATCATGTGTGTGATGGATTGTGTATCTGATGCATTTTTTCCGGTGTTACATATTTTTGTAAACAACAAAACAATATTACTTACACCATTTAAAGGATAGTTTCCCAAACCTAAGATATTGTTTCTGCCAATTTTGTTTCTGTATTTCTGTATTTTTTGTCATTTTTTTGTGTTTCATGATTTTTGCCCTTCCTGCAATAATCCCTATTGGGATTGGCAGTATGTTTAAATAAATAAATAAATAAAATAAATGGTTCTTTGATGCTGGTTCTGGTAACGCAAGTGTGTCTTTCGCTCGGGCATCGACTTCCGGAGGAAACGTGTGTTCTAACTTGGCTCTGAGCAGTGCGGTACGACGGATTTCACTGCGTGGAACGGGGGTTGCCTTTTTTCACTTCGTTTCTCGTGCACTTTGGAGTACAAGGAGCTCGCTCTTTGCAATTGAAATGATGATCTATTTGCGTGTTTCAGAGATGATGGAAATCTGTCTTGACCATTGCAGGAGCGTTCAGGGACACCTTGGGCTCGTACGAGAATCTGTACCGCATGCTGTCGGCGATGTGCGTCACCTGCGCCATCGCGTTCTTTGTCTTGGACTTCCTCTTGTCGCGTTCCCGGATCAAGCAAGACCAGGCCAAGGAGTCGCCTGACAGATGCCAGAGGTTTCGGGCTCGGTCCTTTGACTCCGAAGTAGATGTCAGGGACGTTTACTGACTGCACAAAGACATCGGCACTCTTTCAAGACCAGAACATTAAAAGAGCGCCTCGCTGTTCACATTCTCGGCACTGCCATTATGTAATATTCTCACAGACGTCACTATATATACGTGAATTCTCAGGATAGATTTGCTTACGAACGTCAGCGTGTGCTGCATAACAAGCGGGTTCTTGCATAGCTAAGATTTTGGGGCATTTAGCCTAATATAATGTTACTGGCTACGTGTCGCGCAATATTCCAAAGCACGCCATTGTTTATCCGACACTTGTCATGCGGAGTGTGGAGAAACGAGATCTAGATGCATCAGTGAAATGAGAGGGCGTGGCTTTGTGCGACTGTTAGAGGTAGTAGGGATGTGCTTGGAAACTAAACTCATTTGCAAGTATCGCGCTTAAACCAAAAGCACGCAGGGATCTATTGCCTCACACTGCCAGAGTAAAGGTACTGAGAAACTTATGCTTAATGGGAATAAACGTTTTTGTTTGTTACAGAACCCTGGCGCACTGTCATCATTGCTAAGCGTTTTCTTGTCGTAATTTCGGCCTCCGTTTATTTATCTATTTTCCTTGTTACCAAACTTAATTGTTCCTCTCTCAAACATACACGTCACAGACGCGGTGTTTCCATAGAAAATGGTTCAGTTGACATATCATAACCAATGTAGAACGGGGGAAATGGTTTCAAGTATTGCTCCCGAAAAAAAAAGGATCGTTTACTAATGTTTGTATAATACAGCACCTCGGACATTGAAAGCGCGACAGGGCATGTTATGAATGTGCCGTTGGTGGCGATACGTTTGACGTAGACGGTTTTTTTGTTGATGAAAAAAAATAGTATCCTTAGTTTAACGAAAGCTACGTGTCCTCCCGTGCTACCACTGTGCAAGAGTACACAGAAATATCACGTGCACAAATATGTGCCAAGTGAGTGAAACGGATATGTGAATGCACGGGAACAATAGAGCGACGCAAAAATGAATACGCAAAGTCAGCCCGCACGGTACACGAATATTTTGGCACTATAGTTACAGAGAATTTAAGCTGATAAAAGGTTTAGAGACTTCACAAATATAGGAATGAAGAGGAGGCGACACTGCGGCTTATTCACGCGATAGCGTTACGGAGTACGTGTCCCGAAAAATTCGTCAGCGGTGTTGTCAGCGTGCGAGGAATGGCGGCGGCTTTGTCCACGAGCTGAAAATCTCCATGAACATAAAGAATAAAAGGAGTGATGCTGCCAACCTCGATCGCAAATAGCAAAGGGAGCAAGGGGCACCAGGACCCCCCTGAGACATTCCAGCTGAGTGTTATAAAGGCAAGGCGATAGGCAAGGTGACATTGCCTATGTTACTGGATGTCAAACAGCGCGGTAACGCTATTCCCCCGCTGATCCGGTGGCTGTGGCAGATGGCTGCTGGTCCGAAGTAGCGGGACAGAATCTTGACTAAAGTTGGAGGACCGTGCACTGTGCGATGTCAGTGCACGTTAACAAACACCAGATGGGCGAAATTTCCGGAGCCTTCCGCTAGAGCGTTTCCCCTTATCGCATCGTGGTTTCAGGAATTAAAACATAAGACATTATTACTGTTAATTAGTAAGACTACTACGCTCCACTGTTAATGGGACGCTTAAGCATACCCAATTTTCAAGTTTTTACCGACTAATGTCTTGCACTATAGCGCTCTGAGGAACTGTGGAAAGATTACACAGGTATAACGCAGTAGCCTAACATAGGAGTGTTGATCCTGTTTCTAGGTCTTCATTTCTACTTATTAGGTCTGAATCGATAGACCCGTACGTCACACGCCGCGAATTGTTGCTATTTATGACACGACTGAGCGCTGAATGAGAGCAGCGTGAGGAAACACACAGTACATGTATAACGAAAGTGGAAAGGATAAGGGCTCGTTGTTTAATGGTAGACACAACCTCATGAAGCTAACAGACAATGAGGCCAAGAAACGCAGAGGGGAGTTATTTGTAGTTTGTTTAGCTGCAGTGTAGTAGTTGTGACATAAATCGAAAGGAAGTAATGGTGTTACGTATTCGGCGGCTGGGCGACCGACGGCCCGAAGAGCAGACGACCCACACAGTGCCAGGAAGACAATCTGTTTACATTTTTTCAGTGACACGCTTTTCAAATGCGTCTTAGCCAATAGAAGGATGGCAAAAATAAAAGGAAAAGGTGTCGTGGCAAGTTCGGCAGCCTTATATGAAGGACCTCGACATAGATAATCACCGTGCACTTTATAACTCGGCCCAAGCTACCCATATCGGAAAGCGTTCAAGAGGATGACGCTCCTAGAACAAATGGAGGTGGGAACACGTATCCAAAAGTAGAATCATGTTTGTCCAAGCCCAGCTCTGACGCGTTTCGTACGATCGCATGCTCCCTGCGCTTGGCATGGGCGCAGAGGCCGAGATGCGTGGTGGCATGGGAGGAAATGTTGAGGTAGACACCGCAGAAGGGACGAAGATGGCACTGTGGGTCTTCGGGCTCAATAAGCAAGACCGGGAAGGCCGGGACGCCCAGGAAAAGGAGACGTTTGGAAGGGGCTCCGCTCGCCGAGCATGTGGCTAGAGGGAGCTGGCGGCAGACACCTCGCGCACGGTTCATCTGGCCAGCCGTCACGACAAAATCTGAAATGGCCTAGGGAACGATGGCAGGAACGCAGTGACGACGTCAGAAATACCCTGGCGCCTAAGCTTAGGAAAGCCCGGCAGCTGAATTCAATGGGAACAGATAACATGAAAACGAAACATTGGAATGGAAAAGCTTGTGCGAAGTTTCATGCACTTCAACAAAAGGAAGGAAAAAAGCAATAAGGGGTGCGGCTAAGGCAGTATACATATGCATGGACTTCGCCTTTCTTGTGCCGCCCTGTGAAATGCAAATTATTGAAGCGCCAGACTCCGCCTTGTTAAACGACCATTTTAATTGACATTTGTTTCAACTACACTCGATGGGAGTGATCAGTTCCAATGACGAAGGATCAAACTTCAGGTAACTTGCAGTGCGTGCAGATCTCTTGCTGTACACCTTTGCGCGTCGCTGTGCTTCCGCGCAAGCTTTACCTGCGCCGCTTCTTGCGTTTCGCGTAGGCGCTTCAAGAAGGTGAGCACGTACTCGACAACCGACAGGAATTTTTCTTACTTTTCCTTTAACGAGTTGAGTCGCGAGTTCCGTCGGCGTGAACCGAGTTCCGTCGGCGTGTAAACCGAGTTCCGTCGGCGTGAAACCAGTGGCTTCGTCTTGGCGATGTGTTCACGAAGGGCGGCTGCTTCTGCTCGGGCTGCTTGAGCCTCTGCTTTGGCCGCCGCTACCTCCGCGCGAGCGCAACACGCTTCGACTAACACAGGCTTACGTCATAAGCCGCACCACATATGCCCTCCCTTACCTACCCCTCCGAAAAAAGGACAGAGACCGGATTAACGCGCTTCTACGCAGTTGCACGAAAACGGCTCTACGCCTTCCTCCCAGCACGTCCAACGAACGACTCCTAAAACTCGGTGTGCACAACACTTTTGAGGAACTCTCGGAAGCCACCTTTACGGCACAAAAATCGCGTCTCTCTAACTCAGTGCTGGCCGCACTCTGTTATCCAAGTTAAACCTAACTACAACTACACGCTCACCCGAGGGGGTCCCTCTTTCTTGTAACCTTCGGTCTCACCTCAACGTCCCCCCCCCCCCCCCCCCCCATTTCAAGGAACATGCACCCTGAACGAGACGAGAAACGCAGAAAGGCAAGAGCTCGGGCTCTCCAAAAACAGTATGGCGAGGACCATGGCGTGGTCTACGTGGACGCAGCGGCATATACGTCAGGATCCCGTATGGCACTGACGGTAGCTGACAATGAGGCCAAACTTCTAAATTGCAGCTCAATCATTACCAATTCCTCCACAGAGGCAGAGGAGGCAGCCATCGCGCTTGCGCTCATCTCTACATATGCCACCACAATTATAGGCGACTCTAAATCTGCTATCCTAAATTTTGCCAGTGGCTTCATATCTCGCACCACTGCTCGCTTATTACGCTTCTGGCAGCCCCGGCACTCCATAAGCCTCATCTGGACACCAGCACATGCCGGCCTCCCTGGCAACGAGGAGGCTCATTCCCTAGCCCGAGGTCTCCCATTTCGGGCAGGAGAAATCGAGCCCCCTTTACAGGCCGAGGAGCGCCTGCTCTCTTCCATGATATTCTCGCGTACTACCGGGACGAACGGAGAGTATACGCACCCCCAGCTTCATCCCTAACCGTAACGCAGGCCGCACATTGGCGACGCTTGCAAACTAGGACCGCCCCATACCCCATACTACTAAACGCCCAATACCCAGACCAATTCCCCTCTTCATGCAAACTTTGCGGCAAACCAGGGGATTTTCTGCACATCCTCCTCACGTGCCCCACCTTCCCCCATCCCCCATCACCGGCTGTGGCGGTGTCTTACTGGGAGTCCAGTGTGCACCATGAACAGCACTTCCGCCTTCGATCAGCGCAAGGTCATCTCCTGCGCGATGAAGAGGATTGCGCTGCAAGGCCTTTCCTGTGTTTTGTAAGGGTGTCTCCTCAGTGAAGGAGCACCCACGTGCCATGTAGGGGGTTCCGCCCCCGCATTCAAACATTGGCAATAAATGTTTTTACCACCACCACCAGTGGCTTCGTGAGTGACTGAGCGCAGATAAAAGATCATTGTGCGAACAGCTTCGTTCCAGTCGGTGAACTTCTTGAAGCACAGCGCGCGAAGTATGCGCTTCACTGCCGAGTGAAATTTTTCGCCTGTATTACTTTGCGGGTGGCTGACAGACCTGCGATGCATGGACATACAGACGGCCCCAAGAACAGACGACCCACGCAGTGCCAGGAAGACAATCTATTTATTTCAACGACATTTTTGCGTGCTTCGTAGCCAGTCGGAGGATGGCAAAAATAAAAAGAAAAAATATCGCGGCAAGCGGGGCAACGTGATATATGAAGGGTCCAACATGGATAATCACTGCGAACGTTACAATGTGCACCATCTAGAAGGTGTTCTTTTGAAAAGCGATGAGTGAGCTGGGAGCACACGTTGAGGGCTTCCACGGATGAATGTACTTGCCCATTCAGTTAAAGCTTGGCCAGCCCATCTCTATGCTTCGATTTGGTGCTGGATGGCTTCATGCAATAGCGTGAACTTCCTCGTTTTGTTCCGTTACGCTTAAAACGGCGCTCATTATCGATGCTTAATGGAAACACCCGCTTTTGCCTTTTTTTTTAAAACGTTGCTCCTCTTTCGATGTAGGAAGCCTGATAAACGGCGCGATGGCCGCAGCCTTCGTGCGCATCTGTGTTTTTGTGGCTTCGTCAAACCCTCAGGCGATCGCTATGGCTGGATATCAACAGAGCATTTCGCAACGGAACGCCTGCTATTTTTCACCCGGCGAAGGCCCAGCCATAATGTGCCAAGGTTGCATCACGCACGAATGGGTATGCACTCACATGCGCTATCCGCATGTCGTGCTTGACTTAACGATGACAGCAAAGACTACTATATACCGCAGGCGATTACTATGGCGTTCCTAGTCTTCGCATAACTTCATTAAAACAACTGAAAAGACGAAATAGAAAACTACGCACAGGGCAAGCCATCTTAAAAAATAAATGAGGGGATTGCACTTATTCGTACTTGGAACTCCACCCACTCAAACGTTGAACTTCTTTCTGGTGCCAGTTTGAATGTAAGATTATGCTGCGTATGGCGCTTAGTATGCACATTGGAAAACTTAGATTGCGCAAGCAGGATTTCATCACTGGGAACTATTGTTTGCGTGAGAGAGAGAGAGAGAAAAAAAAAGGGGGGGAGCGAAATGTAGCGACGTCTGCCAGACCAGCGCCCGGTTTACTAGGCCACGCAGAAGGAAGCGGAAGAGGATGTGCAACGGAAACGAGAGACTTTTCGCAGCTATTAATGCAGCTCGCTACTAAGGGGTGAAGTATCATGAATGGTGCACTGAAATCGGAGCGGCTGTTCAAAGAGCAGTGGAACTGGGGAAACTGGAGCAGCGATTTAGGTAACGCTCGCGTTAGGCGGTCGATTGTCATTCTCCAGTGAAACACTTGATAGTTCGTAGTTTTAGTGCTTTCTAGGTTGCAGGAGGAGCTATGCTTCTGCATAATTTGCACATGTAACGTGCAACAACCGTCAGTGAATAATTGTGCAAGTGGTCAATGTTCAAATGGAACATTGTTTATTTCCCTTTCTGTGCCTCATAGTCCTCATAAGCGGTTTCACGTGAAGGATAGGCGCTTACATTTCATTTGAAATGGTAATTAGTTCTTGTACGATGTGTTTAAACTGAATAGGACTTCTGTGAAGCACAGCTGGAGCGGGAAGACCATTGCAGCCTCTCGGGGGTTGCACAACGAAAGAAGATGGACGGGTGGTGGTTCTGGCTGGGGGAAGACGCACGGCCTTGTCGTGGTTGGTGCGGTTGATACGCTGGAGGACTGGCAGCGTTTTGGGAGACCGGGGAGTTGCGTGGAAGAACTTGTGGAAGAATACAAGGCCGAACACTTTTCGGCTAAGTTAAAGGTTAGGGAAGGTTAGTTCGCTAGCCAAGTTCGATAGTGCTGGAAGTGTGCGAATAATAAGAGAACAAACTACTCTGCGCGACTTTGAATTCTCGCTAACGTGTTAATAATGTTGGTTTGTTGGGGATCCGGAGCAGGACATGTGCGTTTGACTTTAGGTGTCACGAATTTGCAATTGTTGCAATGTGCGAGATGTTTGACAGAGGCTGGAGCCACGGTGTAGGTGGCCGAGCATGGGGATGGCATTGTTAGTCACATGGCTAATATGGGTGAACCAGGACAGACCAGAAACGAGATCGGTACCAATATATTTTAAAGTGTTCACTGAGGATATAATGGAACCATTTATTGCATATTGATGGCATGGATAGGAAAGTACACGGTGAAAAGACAGAAAGGATGACTTTTTAGGTTCAATAATTATTTTTGCACCTGGACTGGATGATGGAAAGATCGGCTTGGGGAGCTAGTGCATTGTTGTATATGGTTAGTTTGGCGATGCAACATACAATAGTTAGCAAAGGAGCGTATTTCCGATGAGATGTTATCAAGTCATTAAGGTATATAAGGAAAAGCAGAAGGCGAAATGCAGTTTAATGCGGAAGACTGAAATTAGCGAAACAAAAGGTAGAAAGGTGCGTATACAAGTTTTTGGCGCTTTGTCACAAAGTTGACAAAGAGTGCTAGCTTGGTATCATATCAAAGACTTTATTGAAAGCCACATTGTGTAGAATGAAAAAAAAATGTACTGAAGTAAATTTACAATTTCAGAATAAAGAAACTTTGTCCACGTATATGTAACGATCACTGTCAACTTTTCTAGTGAATAAAGATTACCACAGGAATTCGCACGATTTCATGTATAGTATGCAAAAGTGTTTCGTGTTCGCTGTATTATTCTGCGTAATTGTATTACACCGTGTTCATGTTAGTGCAGCAACATCGCACCGGTTTTAGTGCTAAACCGGTGATCATAATAGACGATTCACCCAATATTAGGGTGGGATAACGGAAATTATCACTTTGTGTGCCTCCCTGCCTGTGGGATTTTTCTTTTCTAGTGATCTTTCCAAGCGCCCGTCTTAACTTTATATCTGCTCAGGTTATGTCCTTACTATTCCTATTTCTAAATTGGCCTTTTTGGATTGCTCCGCATCACACGTTCTTACTTTTAGATTCGCTGTACCGAATTTGGGCTGTATGGTACAATACGGCTTCAATACGGGAGGAAAGCAGTCATCATTAGCTACCTTATGAATATTTTGTAGAAGTACGTAGTGGTGAGCTGTAATATGTATTACTGCGACACCAAAATTTTTAACATTACACAAAGAGAGTAAATGAATGCTCAATTGGCTACCTCATCTCGTGCACTTTGATTAAAATTTTGCCGACATCAAATATTCGAGCGTCAGATTCCAATAACCAGCTAACCCTTCATATAAACCTGATATCCTAAATATGCGTCGCATGAAAGCTGGATAGCCGAATAATCAAGCGGTTTCGGAAGCCGTATGCACTTCTCTGCGGTTAAACTGGAAAGCAGGTTTAACGGGTATTTACATTAACTAGTTCATATCTCTCCTACAAGGAGCTGATGACCCCTTTGGAGTACGTATTCCTGAAAAACCACTGCCTATATAACACGAAAGAACTACCCGTAATGGGTTTTGTAATCATTACGCCTTCTTTTATTTGACTTTCGTTAGCTGGGTAACACCGTGTAAGGCCAACACACACATTGTCGCGGCCTTCCCTTAATATCGAATGCGGGACGCGCGATGACTCCTGATTCGAATGGGAAACACGTCCGGGTGATCACGCTTCCCGAATGCTTATGCGTCGCTTTTTGCCACCTCGAACGCACCCGTCGGCGCACATCGTGATATCTCGCACGCTGAGCGTTATGGATGAGGCTGCCTTGGACGAGCACCCCGCGTTGCGAAGCTTTCGAATTCGACCTTGCCGCTTAAACAAACCGAAAGCAAAACTAAAGAAGAAACAACAAAACAACGGCCGGACGGGACGAAGAGAGCAAACTGGACACATGCGCTCTAGCGTTACCACGTGGTTTTTGTTTTAAACTTGGCTGGAGTATTTATGCGCGAAAAACAAAGGATATCGGGTTGTTTGAAATAAAGATGCGCTGTAGCAGTAGACTTACAGTCGCCATGTTGGCCTGTTAGCAGCGTCGTTGTGCTCTCGAGTACAAAGGCGCAGCTTCCGTTATTTTAGCGTCGACTACATTTTGATAGTTAGATTAGTAAACAGAGAGAGCATCTGCGAAAAAGAAAATAAAAAGAAAATCGCCCGAGTGCATATAAATACTGCTGCAACTTCACGTGCCTTCGAAGTGCACACGTGTTGGGGCGCTATGGCTGTTCTGCTAATACACAGTGAAACCTGCAGATCCCACGCATTGTGGAAACCGGTGTCATGCGAAGCAGTCAGCGAGGAGATTACCTATGGCGAATCGTGCGGCATCCAGCTAAGTTTTACGAGTACGATGATCGTCTTTCTGCAAGATCATGAGTAGCTCTATGCCTAAAGGGCAACTCCGGCGGTTTTTTCATCATGTTCTGATATCAATGCTTTCCAATGGCACTCATAGCCCTGTAAGCCCTGTAACCGGCCGGGTGGTTCAGTTTGCTCAGAAACGCACCAATAATTTTTAATAAGAAACTGAAACTCGTCTTCAAACCGACACCGAAACGGGTAGCTGCTTCGTGGAACGTGTGCGGTGACGTCACAACCTTCCCATCACCAGAAATATGGAACTGGCGCCAAAGAAATGACAGTGGCGAGGTCATGCGACGATACATTGCGTTATGCCAGCTCGTCTGGTTTTGTCAGCGACGATTTGAGCGCTAACTATCGCCGTTTTGCTTTCGAAGGCCCGCTGGCTCACGTAGGCAGCGCGGAGGTGGTGACGTCAAAAACACAGGGTGGCTCGCGTGAGAATCCGCCAAGAAATTTTAAAATTGATATACAGGAAAACTAAATGACCTACATACGCCTGACTTGGCATGTATTATTACAGTACCGCGGACAATATATGCTGAAAAATTTTATTGAGCTCAGTGGACACTGCAAAATCGCCGGAGTCGCCCTTTAACGGGGGCAAACCAGGAAACTTGGCAGCACCGTGGTGACTAAATGGTAGCTCACGTTGTAACGTGGCATTGACACTTGCATTAGTGCACATCATGGACGTCTGTTTTATCGAAGGAGGAGGAGGAGGAGAAAGGAATAGGAAAGGCCGGGAGGTTAACCTGGTCTGAGCCCGGTAGGCTACCCTGCACTGGGGAAGGGGAAAGGGGAGAGAAAATTCTGGAAGATAGAGAGAGCAAAAAAAAAAAAACTAATAAAATAAATGCTGTAGTGGCGCTACGTTACGGAAGTTGTCCATTTTGAAAGATGGTTAATTAGTCCAGTAACATTAAGAAAATGCAGCAACGCTTTTGTTGCTTGGCGTAGCTGAGATGCACAGCGCCATGTACCTAAGATCATCTGACCGGTGAAAATATTTCTGGTCATCTTTCGTAGTCTTGCATGGAGTTGCATTCGTTCATTGTGATATTTTGGGCAGTGCAACAGGAGGTGCTCGATAGTCTCCTCCACAGCGCAATCGTTGCACTCGGCGCTTTCAGCCATTTCAAGTATCGAAGGGAAAAGCAGGTTACGGTGATCTGGTGGGCTTATCATGATCATGAGCGTCATCCGTTGAAGCATTCCTACAGAAGTTGGACAAACTGAGCATGGCGAGTGAACGTGTACATTGTTTATCACATTGCTCTTACAGCACTTAACACACACTATAAACGTAATTGGCGTTACACAACAACTATCATCCCAACTGCTGGTGCATTGGGTTTATTACTCTATAGTTACGGTGTGGTAGGAGCCGCCTTAGCGTAGCTGTACTACAGCGTGCTTGCTTGGCACGTTGGGGGCCTGGGTTCGATACCCCCCTACCGCTTTGTAGGTTAGCTTCGGATATCACACGCGTTCACGTGTGCCTGTGCGTTTGTTATCTTACATTTCAATCCCATGCTACGACAAACGATATGCTTTTGTTCTTTTGAAAGCGGGTTCCAATGATGTGTTTTTTCTTGTCTATTTCAGTTGTCCGGTGACTGAGATGGGATGTATGAAATTCAAAAACCTCTGGCGCATACCCGATTACCACGGGCCGAGCTTTACGAGGGTGAGCCACACGTAATTGCAGTATCGTTAACCGTGATGGGCTTGACGAGTATATCATTGTCAAGGCACTCAGTTGGGCTAATTGGTATTGCATTTCACCTAGTGGGAATGGGCTTCGAGGACGCCAACAACAGCACAACAACATTGTCAAAAGCGAGGATAATGGTTGTCTCGCAAACCACTGTCAAGAGTGCAAGTGCACCCCTCAATTGAATCAGTCCGCTGTAGTTTATCGCAATCGCAGTTAATCTGCCAGGATTATCGTCGAAGCGAAAATGATATGGGAGCGTTTACAAACTTGCGTTAGGGTAGCCTCCCTTGCGTTGTCAGAGAAGGAACTCAAATTTTTGGTGCCCACGGAACGCAGAGCGCATGCCAAAATGCCACGTGTAGTGAACGTCATATATAAATGATGCTGCCTTCATTTCAAAATAAAGTTGAAAATATGCCCCGTATGTCTGGTCTTCTTCATCGTCCGCGTCCTCGAAGCGCATTACCATCAGGTTAAAAGTGTAAAGACAGATCAGACATGTTCGTCATACATTCGAACCCTAGCATCCAAACCTTGGTGCATATAGGGTGAAAGATACGGTCAGGAGGGCACCAAGATTTAGGCGGCTAGATAGATAGATAGATAGATAGATAGATAGATAGATAGATAGATAGATAGATAGATAGATAGATAGATAGATAGATAGATAGATAGATACGGTGAAAGTTGCTCGAGTTCGTCACGAAATGCTTCGCATTTAATAATCCGAGGTTAACAAAACCGATTTGCAGTATCTCTGTGCGTGGTGGCTTGGTACCCGTGGCTTGGTACGGCCAGATATTGTATATTACGTAGGGATAGTTAGCCTGTCATCCTCATTAAGACGTTTGACACTGTGTTTGAGTAGTGCTTCGTTATAAAGTTCGCTTACAGATAACTGCCGCATTACAAAAGCACTGAACACTGCGTAGTGCGCGCATTTAATGTTTGGACATGCAAACACACAGATTGATTGGTTTCTGGGGTTTAACGTACCGAAACCGCGATGTGATTATGAGAGACGCCGTAGTGGAGGGCTGCGGAAATTTCTACCGCCTGGGGTTCTTTAAAAACGTACACTGACATCGCACAGCACATGGGCCTCAACATTTCGCCTCCGTCGAAACGCAGCCGCCGCGGCCGGGATTCCATCCCGCGATCCTCGGATCAGCAGCCGAGTGCCCTAGCCACTAGACCACCGTGACGGGGCTTCTCAATTTTGTATCGATTTCCCGTTACAAGTTCATTTAATAGTAACGCAACGCGTCCAGTTACATTCCGAAAATTGGAACGTGTCGTTACATTAATGTTATATTTGACTTATAAAATTGAAAATTAATCCTGAGGCAAATTAAAGTGAACATATTAAATCTCGCATCTACCTATGTATAATTGAAGAATTTCAACGTCACTGGCGGCATGTTATCTGGAGTCAAAGAAACATCCAAAGAAACGCTCCGAAGCAAACATTTTCAAGGAGCATCGAACATACTACGGACAACTCCACTGCAACCTTGGCGCTATTCTATTACAAGTGCAACACTTTCCACTTCAGTCTTCAGATGCGTAGCCAGGATGCTGCGCCTCCAATATGCAAATAGGTAGTTACTCACATGCACCAGTGCATTAATAGCGGTGCATCTGACACTAAAAGCTAGTAATAGACCTTTTGATTTAGGATAGCATATAAAGATTTGTGCCTGATCGATGCCACTGCGCGCAAATACTGGAACGAGATTCCCCAATGTCGTTAGCCTTCCCGATCCTAAACGATTTTGCTCACAATTGGTGGCCCTTGTAGCATTTTAATAAACTATTTGGCAATTCTGGATATATTGCTTTTGCTTAGTTCTCGTCACTTTAAAGTATTTGTGATATACTGAACTTTTCTTGTTAATTATAACTGCGTTGAGTGTATGCCGGCGTGAGGAATTTTAATAATGCTCTCTTGTGCGTTTACCGCCGAATTAAATAACACGGGACTGTTTTCTTCTTTTCTTCGTGGCATTAGAAATAAGCATTGTTTGATATAGAAACAATGCATGCTAACACACTGAGATGTTCTATTCGAGCAGATGAGTCGGCTCGCAACCGCAAGAATCCTGATGTGAACAAAAACTTAGTGGTTCCCGTATGTGAGGGTCGCCGACGACGTACAGGTATCATGAATACGCGGCGGGTCATCACGTGCTGCGCTGTCCATCGAGGCAAGGACTTTTGTTTTCGTGGTTTGGATTCACTATTGGAGGCTACGCTGACGCCCCATTTTTCTTCCTCGTTCCTGTTCAGCGAACTGCTTGTCAAAGCACCACGCTAAATGTACCGCTGTTATTAAGGGGGCATCGCGGTTTCTAAGCCAAGCGTGTGGTTAAATGTCTTCCTTTGATGTTGCCTTTTATATAAGAATAGAATGTTGACGTAGGAACGAAAAGATTCCTAAGCCATAAGCTGCGGACACGCCATCTCTTATTTTACGCGTCAAGGTAAATTGACTTGTATTGCCCGACAACATACTGTTAGGAGATATCGAACCGCGGAGCGAAAAAAAGAAACAATTTGGAAATGTTTTTCTTAATGAAAACACAAATTACGTTGATAAAAGTTCCTACTTTGAAAGTTCTTATGCTTCGCAAGTACATACGCTTTACTGTTCATTATTTCTCATTGTCAGAGAAGCACGCAAAAGGTGCCGTTGTTTGTTACGGAGACACGATGGTTTCTAAGCCAAGCGTACAGTTAAAGGAGTACTGACACGAATTTTTGACATTCTCGTATTGTTGCTGTAAATGAAAGCACTGGCGTGGAAAGCCCCAAAAACAGTGTCATGGTGGCCCGCAACACAATGAATATATTTTTAATACGGCTCCCTTAAAAGCTGACTTTCGGTTTCGATTTCGAGGGGGCGGTTTCCTAGTGACGTATCAACATAGTCGGACGACGTCTGAGCCACGTAGGGACAGAAATTCTTCATAGCGTCGCTGCAACTCTGTCGTCTTTGGTCAATTACACCTGAGGCACGCAAACAACGGCAATTTCACGGTCGTCCAGTGACTCTGACCGCGATTTCGGCGATTTTTAAGAGCCCGTGTTCATGCGTCATCGTAATGTCAATTGCAATGCGGCTGGCTTGCTGTGCTGGGGGACGCGAACTTTAAAACCAAATTAAAATATTTTGTACGTGTTTCCTGGCTTCCGTGTGCGGAGAGCGTTAACAATACATGGCTAGGAAACGAAAAATGTACATTTTGCGCCGCCGCAAAATCGTGTCAGTACTCCTTTAAATGTGTCCCTGTGCTGTTATCGCTTTTCATATAGGAAACGTAAGTTGAAGTAGGAACGAAAAGATAGAAAAACCACAAGCTGCTCACGCGCTACATTTTATTTTACGCGGCAAGGCAAGGTGGTTTGTGTTTCCCGCCAGCAAGCCATAAGGAGAAGGCGAATCACGGAGCAATAGAAGGACTGTGGTGGGAATCAACTTCAAAATCTTTTTTCTCAAAGAATACAGAAATTACCTCGATGAAACTTGCTCTTTCGAAAGCGCTTACATTGCTAAACTACATGCCCTGTTCTGATTATTTTTTCATGGACCACCTTAGGGTGCAATTGACGCCTAGACATAGGAGAAAATGGCGTTTTTGTCAAGTTTACACATTTATTTCAGAGCCTTTGCACAGCACATAGAAAAAATGATTTTTTATAGCATTGTACCTCTCATGCACAGTTGTACAAAAATATTTGCAGGTTTTCTTGCAAAATCTTTTTCAGGAAAAAATTCCCAAAACGCTGCAATTTTACAATTTTCACCTCGGTCCTAAGCAGTGAGGAACATGAACATAATTTCTGAAACATTTCTATAAGTGAAGATAAATGCTATTAGGATGCAAAAATGCATGTTTGGAAACGATTGGCACATTGGTTGATTTTCAGGAATTTTTTCTCTGGCGCCTTGTTTTCCGCCGTTTTGGAAAATTCCAGTGACCCTCACGAGCTTAAAAAATTTTTCCCGCTCAAAATATTTCCGGAAGATGCTGTGGAAGTAAGGCTCACTTCCCTGTAATTTTTTGGGATTTTTCGACAGATGTTCATTTTTGTCGAGCGCCACAGCTGGGGCAGTTGGCGTGGAATGACCCATATATATATATGTATATATGCATGCGTTGACTGTTTGAGAAAATCATCTGTTTTCTTTATTTACAGTAAAACGGACCGCAATTTTAAGTGCTGTAAAAAATTATAGGACTAATCGGATCATCGTTACATACAGGTACGATTCGTCTTAATAATTTAATTATTAAATATCAGACGGAGCGAACAATAAAGAGACGGAGAGTGGATATATTCGTTTTATTGAGGCACACTCGAGAACTTCACGCGGCTTCTGGAACGGAACGGTCGGTAGTGATCTCAAGAACTCCCACAAGTTCGCAGCGCGGTGCGTCTGCTTATTTCAAGTCCATCTCCACATTGGCTCTTTAAGTTCGGGAACCTAAAACACATGTCTTCGTGCCTTCTTCGTAAGCGTTGAGATTACGTTGCTTATGTCAATAGACTCTCTACAGAGTGACATGAAAGCCAACCCATTCAATCGCTCCTCAGCAGACTTGTTGGGAAGGTAGGTTTTGAGGCGCTTCAGCGTCGAAAAGCTTCTCTCAGCTGCCGCTCTGGTGACAGCAAATGTGGCAAGCAACTTCAGGGGGACCTTAAGAAAGGGAACTGGGTGACTGCAGAATTTTGCAATGAAACACAAAATATATATTCGGAAACAGGCTAGTGTTGCACTGCTTGGGGGCCATACTTCGGCAGCTATTCTGGAGGTTTTTTTTTTGCCATTTCTCCTTCCATATCTCCCACTCTCCTTTGATCACTTTCAGATTGCTCGGTTTCATGTCCGCCATGCCGAACTCTACTACCGGTTGTAGCGACTCAAAGCTGCTGTGAGCGGCGTAATTGGGCAGCACGATTTGAAGACTGTGCAACACCGCCATGTGACCAGTGAAGCGCTCGGTCAATGGAGACCGCAGATCATGCAAATACGGGATGAAGCAAGCACACCTGTAATATCCTTCGGATGAAGAGGAAGCGTGGTTTTCCCTGTACTTCTGTGAACCGACTTTTCTAAGAATTCCTGGCTGAACGTCGAATCCTTTCGCCATTTCTTCACATGATTGAAAAACCTCCTTGAAGTGATCATGAGCGCTTTCTACTCATGATCACTTCAAGCAACAGGTCTGCATGCTCGAGAGCGACGCTCATGTCCACGAAATTGCCTTGCAGCTACTCAGACAAACGAAGCGTTAGTCTTAGAAACCTTTCGAGAGCGAAACGAGAAAGCTGAAGCTGGACAGACGATTGTGGAGCGCGGAAACCGTGGCATTTCTCTCAGTTTCACGCTCCATCGGTACTTCTAGCTACTCAACGATGTGAGGCAACGGTTCACCGAAGAGCATAACGGCTTCGCGCCGCTCAACCCACCTGTTCTCGCACTGCTTATGAAGGCGTGAAAACGCGCGCGACTAAGACTCGAGGTGCTTCTTGAGAACGTCGGTGTTTTTTGAGGAGCTTCTGAAGTACTAACAAACTTCGCTTATCGCTTCGCACCCTCACATGGGTCCTTTTCGCCCTCAAGTACCCTCCTATGTCCTCGATAAATTTACTGTACAAGGCTGTGCCAAGGTTTACCTTCTCCCATCCTTGCTTCTTTTCCACCACTACATAATAACTTAACCTCACTTCTCTTTCTCACCCCCTGCTATACTACACTGTGCTACAGTACACCATGGCTATCCTGTGCTAAGAGATGCCTGCCACATAGCCGCTTCCTGTGGCGCATCCCGCCGAGTTTTGTGACAAGACGCCGCAATTCGCCCTAGCTTAGACAGCTCCGCTGTTAAAACGAAATTTAAGGAAGCAGCTTTACTTTTTGTCTAGATGTAGGCTGGGTTCGGCTATCAATTTCGGAGCGTTTGGTGCTGTCTTTTGTTTGTTTGTTTGTTTGTTTTTTTTTTTTTGCAGGGAAAGTCTTGTATACGTGCCGTTACTTCCGGATGTCCAAGTATCATACCTAGAGAAAGCGTGATAATTTATGCGCTAGTTTGCGCTTGTTAGTTCTATTAGTGTCGATCTGTTTTCAAATTCATTGGTTCCAAAGTAATCAACATAAAACATGTCTTTCGGTAGCTTTGCAAGCGTGTATAGGAGATCCTCATGCTGCACAAGAGCGTTAAATGTGTGTGCGCCATGAATAGCATGCGCGTGGATACGGTGGCTCCCGGATGGTCAGTCTTGCATTGCACCTGCATTACTTCGCATCCAAGCCGGGCATATAATCTGGTGGGGAGGAGAATGAGCCGCAGATGTAATTTGGGTAAACCCGCTTCGGCGCATCTGACCGTACAGGATTTTCCTCTTCGTCGACTACTGAAGCTTGACTTGGAAGCGACGTTAAATGACCACATCATCGACTCAGGAGCTTACGTTGCGGTCACGCCAGTATCTTACACCATTACGCTTCCTTACATTGACGGAATCTCATATTATTACTGAGTTGCATGCATTTTACGCTGTGGTGTTGCTGTACATTTTTATATAAGGCTGCGCGCGGTGCTTGGCGGGTCTTGTTCTGCATCGCTGGTGTTTCTCCCGCACATCTGCACGATTGTGGCGGCCGGAATCATAAAATAAGGACCAGAGCCGTGAGGCGAAATCTTAACCGCTCTTACTACAAGGCCAGATGGTTTTGTAACTGGTTGACGACACCACAACGGTGGAGATAAAAATACTACCTTAAAGAGCAAAGTACCGGGTTGGCGTGATTTCTTCTGTGATGGCCAAATCTGTGAGCGGAATGCCATACAGCTTCGATAGCCCTAGTGTAGCTTAGTGGCTATAATTCACTGCTGACCCGAAAGATCCCGGTTCGATCCCGGCTGTGGCAATCACATTTCTTGTAAAGGTGAAAATGGTGGGTGCCCGGGCGCTCTGCGTTATCGGTGCACGTAGAAGAGCTCCACCGAAGGCGTCCGCTGCGGCGTGCCTCACAGTAAAGCGGTTGTTAGTTCAGCGACGTTGTGTGCACATACATGTGTGTCTTTACATTTCTTCCGTGTCCTAGGTGGTATTCTCGCGTTTCCTTGAAAATAATCATGAACCAATCAGCCCAGTTTTTGACGCTTCATAGTCGCATGTCGTTTTCGCCCCTAAAGCACCGTCAATTACTGTTATGTGATGCCTCATTTAAGAAACAAGGAATTTCTTGAGTACGCTCCATTAGCGTTCCTGTAGTTGCCTCGTAGAAAAATAATTGTGTGACGTAACGACGAAGCAACACCCATTTAAACACGTCGCCGTTTAAAGTATAGTGGGTCCTTGGTGTCCTTTGTGCTGCGCGATCATATTGTTCGTAACATGCCTCGTTGCTTTGGCTATTATAAATGTTTACACCGTTCTTAGCACTTGCGCTTAAAGTGATTGTGTGTCCCGTTACTATTGTGCAACCGTTTACGCCGACTGCAGAACGAGGACCTACAAAGCAAATTACAATGAATGTTCTATTATGCTACCTACTTATATTTACTGCAGGTAAAGGCCAGAATTTTATTAAACTGTGGCATACGCGATTTCCTTATTCTTTGGCGCGGGTTGTATAATCGTCATAGACCACCGCTTCTCTTCCTGGTGAGTCACCTCCCCAGCCGTTCGCTGCGGTGGTACAGCGCTGATAATGCTCGACTGGTGACGCGAAGGAATCCCGGCTGCGCTGGTTCCATTTCCGACGGAGGCGAAAGTGCTAGAGGCATCCGTGTACTCTGCGATGCCAGTGCGCGTTAAGGAAGCCCCGGTCGTCGTAATTTCCCTAGTCCTCTACTATGGCGCGTCTCATAATCGTGTCATGGCTTGGACACGTTAAACCGTAGCAATAATTAAGCCGTAGCGACGTCATAGAGGGTGCGTTGGATTAAAAAAAAATTGCTTGCTAGACAACATGGCCACGCTTGCGAGATGTGGGCATACCTGAGCCATATGCCTTGGATTTAAGGAGCGGAACTAAGGAGAACGGAAATAAAGACAATGAAATGACAGTAGTTGGTCAGGCACGCACCTGCCAAGCTTTACTTTTCCCTCTTTTCTCGACTGGTGGGCCCTACTAAATACAGCTGCATGGCCGTTGCCATAATTTGATAACGTCCTGTAATTTGTGTAAAGATATGGGGCAAATATACAACATATGAAATATGTGTGGACTTTGTATGAAACATGGATTTCAGCAGTGAGGAAGGGACCATTCGTTTTCGGTAGGGAACGGGTGCAAATTCTTTCTATTTTCCTGAAGGATAAAGAATCGAATACGCTGATATTGTCAACATCCCTATATTTTTATTTGCTAAGAGGAATTATATTCTGGTGTCTTTTTTGCGAAGGCAACCAAGTGTCCATAAGTAACACTCGCCAGCCTCAAGCACAAAGAAGAAGAACAGGGATGATGATGGCTATGTACAGATCAGAACGATGAAGTACGTTGAAAGTGCCTACAGTATGCGTAAATATTGTTGGATGTCATCCCCGTCAAAATGCGGCTGGAATTTGAACCCGCGTACACTAGCCTGGCAGCGCTGCAAGTTAGAGGCTAAGTTTTCACAGAGGGTCTCTCTTGTACGTCAGGTGCCGTGAGCACAAAGACGTGCTGCTAGCTAGAAGTTGAGTGATAATGCCTATCAACTAGACGCCTAACAGATTCTCTGTAAAAATCGCCACTGCTACGAAATGCCTCGCCCGCGAAATCTCTCAAGTGTAACTCGCGACAGCAACAGACCAGTTTTATATGCTAACACCTTTCACGTACAACAACCCTTGCAAAAAAGCGCACGCATTCTGTCGGCGGTGATTTTATGCGCACTTAAATAGAGATATGTAGAATTTTCCCACCTCGGCGATTTAATGTTCGATGTTCTTTTCTGACTGAGTGACCCGCCTTATGATTGGAACGACCGATGATCAGTGACAGAATGAACCTCGCGTCAGAACCACCCAAGAACGACCGCATTATATATGTCGATCAATGATCACCATGATGTCTCACCCTCAGGTAATGGTCGGACAGGTACTAATTTTATTCAAAGCCGTCGTGACTGCAAATGCAAAAGCCGACGAAGCTTGCATACCAAAGAACGCTGATAAATATGCTGATAATATGCGTTACGTGATCATGTTGACCTCTAGTGTATCGACGGTACTAATGTGTGAATATTTGTGTTCTGTCACTTTCTCGTTTCTTGAATAGTTCAAACTGCAGTAGTGACTCTGAGTATGTTCACGTGTCCGTGCGCTTACGCGTTCACTTTCGTAAATTGTTCACAAATTTCCGGCGACAACCACCATGTAAGAGAACAGGAGTACACGACACCACACTGGGTACCAATCTCTCTTTAGACGCATTTAACAAAAGATAAAATAATACGCTCATCACAATCACATTATTTATCAAAAACAGGATTGTTCGCCAAAAGGAAATAAGTTTCCAGGAAGATTCGTTCGGACGTTCCCCGCTGTCGTCCCTAAGCCTGACATGTGAAGCACCATGATCCATCCGTTAATCTTTCAAGGTGCGTCGTCCCGCACGTTCCATCACACCGTCGTGTTCCTGGCGCTCGAAGAAACGTCCGTGACCTCGACCGGAGAGTGCACCGTCGTCGTCCACGTCGAACTCTTGACACTTTGAGAGTCTCCGAAGCGGCTCTTGAATTTCGTGATATTCAACGAGGAGCTCGTATGGGCGGCCGTTTCACCGACAGCTGTGGGACGACTGCCGATGTTCAGCTCGACGGAAGTCGTGTGAAGGAGCTCATGCATCTGGGCCCCCTTTCTGATCACAGCGAGGAACAGGAGACAGAAGATCAGGAAGCTTACTGCTACGACTGTGAGGACGATCTGTGAGCAGTACCTGTGGACGTTGGGAGGATTGTGGCCGAGGTTCACGTTGTGAGGAACCACTTTTTGCGGCCACGTTGGTCCCAGAGCGGCGCTGTCATCTCCCGCAGTGTAGTATGCAGTGGACAAATGCGCCGTGGGTGCTTGCAAAGGGGCACCGCCTGCTTGCGCTGTGCGAGGTGGTCCTTCCTTCGGCGGCGACATTGTTCTTCTTCTCTTTCTTGTGTACCGAAAGCACCGTTGCTCACACCCACTGCTGGGGATTGACCAATACAGTTGCATAGAACGTAATAATAAGGTAGAGCGAGAGATAGAGAGATAATAGTTGTGCGGAAAGGCAGGCAAGTTAACTAGAATGCCTCCATCGAAAATGCCAGAGGCCCGTGTACTTGTGCGTTGTCAGTGCACGTTAAAGAACCCCAGCTGGTCAAAATTTCCGGAGCTCTCCACTACGGCTTTTCTCTCCTCTTTCTCCTTCTGTTCCTTTCCCTTACCCGCACGGACTGTTAGCCGTGCTCCCTACTTCGGATGTAGAAATTAGCGTCCTTTCCTAACCGAACCAAAATAATAATCTAGAATGGCACTTCCAGTTTGCTACCTTGCACTAGGGGAGGGGTGAAGGGGGATAAGAACGTTAGAAGAAAAGGATGATAGATAGATAGATAGATAGATAGATAGATAGATAGATAGATAGATAGATAGATAGATAGATAGATAGATAGATAGATAGATAGATAGATAGATAGATAGATAGATAGATACTTTTTCCTAAATAAAGAATATTCATTTCGTGCAGTAATACGGTAATTGGCACTAAAGAAAAGCGGAAACAACAACAGAAAACAACAACATAAAAAAATAATGCTAGTCTGTTTAGCCCGGTAAGGGCTCAGTTCTTCTCCTCCTTTCCAAACTGGCGCATAACCAGTAAAGGGGATGGGCCAAGACAAGATTTAAATGATTCGTATGGCAGAAACGACTGCTATATTCTTCTTCGTGTTCTTCGTCAGCCGAGTCTGATTCAGTTTTTGTTCTTCAGAACGAAAGAATATGCATAATTTTTTGTTACGTTTGAACGAGAGCGGAGAAACGTAGAAACATATAACGGTTACAACAAATTTTTCCATCTCTCAGAACCATCAGGAGTAAATCAGTGTGTTTCAAAGAGATCTAGTCTTTACGGAAGGAAAAGGTATCGTCTACCCATTCTCTGGTTCTTTTTTTTTTTTCAATTTGCAAGATGCGCTGTGCTGTTTGCAACCTGTAACCTTCAGTCCCGCAAATATAAGATGACTCATGTGCAGCCGACGCCACGGTAGATAACTTTGCTTAAAGGCTCGAAAGATGAAGAAAAACAAATGATGGCGCAAACAAGCGACAACATGGGATATTCTGAATTAGATTTATTTTGTTTGATGGCCCATTTTTCATGGCTTGGTGGAAGGCCGGCGTTATTTTCGCTATATATGTTTAATTTAGTAGGTAAATCGTATAACGCAGTTCAGTCTTGAAAAGTGACACGCAGGACAAACATGCATTTTGGCGAGTACTCACTCCTTCGCAGAAACGTAAGAACATTTGCAAATGTGATTAAAAAATAAAACTGAAAGAACATGATGCAGTCACTGCGCGTTAAATATTTACACGAATGCAACGCACAAGTGGTTTCGTGAAATGAAAGGTTCTCAGGCGTTGCTCGCGTAAATCCAGTAAATTTTGCTGTCACTACCCAAGGGTCAATCGAATGATGTCTATGTTCCCTAGCCACCCGGAAGCAGGTTCTTGAAGCTTGTAGTTTTAATAACTCATTTAAGCTTGGCGCTATGAAGACGTGGGGCTAATAAAAAAAAAAGTTGTACTTAAAAGCCCAGACGCACGGCGCCGATAGTTCGGCCTAGTTGAAATAAAAGAAAAGGAAGCTTTCTCGAATATTCTGTTTTCATGCACATTAGCATGGAACCCGCCACAACGACCGTTATTAATTATTCGGAAGAGATGATGTTTAACTTTGTTGACATCCCCTCTCTTAATCGATGCTAGAAAACATAGCCACATAGCCAGTTTCATGGCACGAAATGTTAAGATATTTATTGTGGTCCAGCGCAGTGACTGTCGGCCCCGCCACGGTGGTCTAGTGGCTACGGTACTCGGCTGCTGATCCGAAGGCCGCGGGATCGAATCCCGGCCGCGGCGGCTGCATTTCGATGGAGGCGAAATGTTGAGACCCGTGTGCTGTGCGATGTCAGTGCATGTTAAAGAACCCCAGGTGGTCGAAATTTCCGGAGACCTCCACTACGGCGTCTCTCATGATCAGAGCTGGTTTTGGGACGTTAAACCCCATAAATCAATCAATCAACAATGACTGTCGCTTCAAACATTTTATAGTAAAACCCATAGGCGCCTTATGGACCCGCAGGTACCTTGAGGAAAAACGAGGCGGCGACTTGAGTTGAGCTCTCGTAAATGTATCGAAGTGGCTATATTTTGGTGGATTTCTGCCTATGTTTCATTTGGCTATCCCAGCCAAATTCCTGTCGACGAACTGAGATTCGGCGAGCTTTCATTAACATCTGTCGACGATGAGTGTGGCGATAAATCCTCGATAAATATCGACCTAATTTTGCGCCTCCATGACCCCACCTCATAGTCTTGTCAAAAGGTACAAGCGATTTCAGTAAATGTTGCATTTACTGAAAAAAAGGGTCTATCTTTAGCCACTTTCGCTGAACGACATTAAGCCTTTGCCAACGTTAACGTTGATTTCTTGTTGTCTCAAAGGAAATAATCGTAACGGAGAACTCGGCGCATCGGTAGTGGTATTCCAACACGTCCTGTTTGGGTATCGCATGGGTAAACACACTGGCTGCCGTTGCACTCCTTGCGTTTGCAGTTGTGAATTTCAATATCGATAACACGGTAGCTCTTTGACAAACCAAGCGGATTCATAGGGGGCGTGTACGTAAGCGAGAGAATATCGCGACCCCTTGGTTGGATTAGCTGCTAGGTGTCAAGTTGCTTAGCTCCAGGTAGTGGGATCGAATACGGGTCATGGCAGCCCCATTTCAATAAGGGCGAAGTGCAAATAAAACTCGTGTGCTTATAGACTTACGTGTACTTTAAAGAAGCCCAGCGGGTCTAAATTCTCCTTGAGCCGTCCACCACGGAGGGTCACTCATAATAATAGCTTGTCTTATCACGTAAAATACGATTAATTATTACTATTATTTTCAAATATCACAGAATCCGCCCCTTACATTTGGCAGCGCGCCACGTCCGAGTTGTTTTTAGACACTTGTCGTTTCAGAGTATCTCTTTTTTAAAAAGACAAAAAGGTAAAACTACCAGTGAAATGATGACGTCAAGGGCGCGTAGGTGGCTTTCAGTTACGACGAGCAGGCACCATTTCATATAAAAAGTCAAACGGCGTGACAGCTAGGCGCGACAGGTTGTGCGCTATGTGACAGGAGAGCGAGCCATGATGTTTTTCGCAGAATGAGAAGCTGTTAGAAGCCCGCTGGCCTATGTCGAACACGAGCTCCGTGCTCTCGACTTTCTGGTTTCCGCGTATAGGCGCAGAAATTTCCGCTCTTCCGAAAAACTTCCCGTGAGCCGATGAATCGACATAGTCGATCGCGAGTTTTCATGACACTGCGCTCCCGAAAGCTGCAGCGTACGTTAATGCGAAGGACAAACTCGAAGCCGCGAGAATGCTGACGTGGCTTATTGCGCTTCATTATCACGGAAATTGTGCAAGGCGACGCGCTGAAGTGCGATCTGAAGTCCTATATATTCCGGAGCGCTACATTGATGGCTTACATGTCAGACATGTTTCAGCAGTTAAGTTCGCTGGTATTGTGCATTGAAACCACCTTGTTGAGGCACTCAGAAGACGTTGTTTAATAAATACGGAGTTTTGTTTAATATTCACCACCTGGGGTTCTTGACCGTTTTGCTTAGGATAACAACGTAAGGAATTTTGCGTTTTGCTGCGTGTCATCAGCGGTGCTACATCGTATGCACCTAACCAATACAGTGAGTAGCGCATGTATTTATGCAATCGTACTATTAGAGAGTTAGGATGACAGATATGCGGTCTTGGAAATCAATTCTCGATGAACAATTCGACGGCGAACGTAGCTGATGACCACACGTGTGCCACGTGAAGCCAATATATGACAAGGCGACGATACTGAAGAGCCGTGTCTCGGCGTTTCAATTCCGCTTGGCAGTGGAATAAAGCCTTGTGCTACGGAGTTACGACGCAAAGCGAAGCGCATGTACACGTGGGTCCAGTAACACATTTTCCTCAATAGAATTTCTCTAGTTTGTCCCTTGACTTCTTTGCGTTTAGGGATTATGGTCCACTGTAGGCGCTTACGGCAGAAGCAGAACTGCCTGCGGCGTCAAGCAGGCGGTTAGCTTAACTGCAATGCATTCGATTTTTCCTTACTCGTGCGGTCGTCCTGATCGATAGAAATTAATAAAATAATAACTTCTGGAGTTTTACGTCCCGAAACCATGGTATAGTTATCAGAGGCTGTAGTGGAGGTCTCCGGACTGAAGTTTCGACCACCTGATGTTCCTCACCACGCACTGGCATCCTACAGTACACGGGCCTCTAGCATTCCGCCTCCATCGAAATACTCCCGCCGCGGCTGAGATACGACCTCCCGTGTTTTGGGTCAGCAGTCGAGCACCATAGCCAACTGTATATCTCAATGCCAATGCTGTGCACCAGCAGTAAATCAAAAACATGCAAGCCACAGTGAGGTTCACTTAGCGTGTCTATGGTTAAGCTCAGTATCATCAGGTGTCCCCACTGGCGCTACCGATCGCTTACACATTTAGAGGTGAAGCAACTTAGGATCGAGCCTTGTCGGCCCTTATCCGGCGTAGCCATGTGATTACAGGGGAGACCACTAGAGGTGCTGCGGTGTTGTGAGAGGGAATGTACAGATGTCCACCCAGGTGTAGCTGTGGACACTACCCTACAGGAGGCCATGGGTTTCAGGAGTAACAGGGGAAAGCTGAACATGCCGGCGATAGATATAAGTAAAAGGCGCTTAGAGCATTGGTGGCGCAAAAGTATGGAGCAAACAAAAGCGCAAGGTAGTTCGGGTAAGATTGTTACATCACAGCAGAACGATAATAGATAAAATAATAGACGAGGAAAAAAATTAGTTGTGAAAATATGTGTGATTCGGGAAAAGAAATGGTTGTAAACGAAAAAGAAATAAAGCTAGAGCTTGGTGGCCCGGCCACCGCCCCGTTATCAAGGGGACGCTCCTAATATCCATCCATCCATCCAGGGAGCGAACAAACATACAAAGAGTTGTAAAGTTATTGGGTTCTCTTTAAATACGAATCATTTCTAGGAGAAATTAAGTCACTTTGACCGTATCTATCTATCTATCTATCTATCTATCTATCTATCTATCTATCTATCTATCTATCTATCTATCTATCTATCTATCTATCTATCTATCTATCTATCTATCTATCTATCTGTGCCCTTACATCTCTCTGCTGTCCTGATGGTGCCGTCCGTTTGGTGTCCACGAAAGCTGGCATAGTAAGATACCAATGCATGACGCAAATAAGCGATTCATTTAAACCTCACTGACATGAGAGACTTGCCATGCACGTCCAAGCGTAAGCGGGATGGTTGAACGTTAACACTGCATCCTTTGTCAATCAAGGACTAACCGAAATGCTTAGTGAAATTTTGATTACCACCTACTAGGCGTGGGTTAAACAAGAGAGGAACATACCATATTTGCTGTCGCATACGAAAGAAATGTGCACATCACAAGCAAAATGCCGTACACAAACGCGCTCTGATGACGAAAAGCAACCAAGGGCACTCTAGACGGGCATAAATCCAACCCAGGTTTACGAGGTACCAAGCAAGTACGCTACCTCTAGTCGACGACTGCACTTTCCACGCGTTCCATATGGTAAATATACCTATTGGATCAGAAGTTGTGGTGATGCGCTTGCCTAGGCGGTTCTCGAATGCGTAACCGCTCAGACAGCAACGTAACAAACGTTACATACGTACTGTTATCATTCAGCATGCTTCCGTCAAACTTGGCTCAGTCCCGCAGGAATACTGGAACGAACGACACTTATGATATGTACGTGGGCAAACCTCAGTGTGCATTAGTCTTGCAGAAAGCAGACGTCCGTGCAATAATGTAAGTGCCGACGTTACGTCATGCCACCAGCTACCCTTCAGTCACCACGTGCTGCCGACGCAAGCTGTGGTGAATCATGCATCACTAACCGGCGCAAATTTTCATGGTGCCTGGTAAGCCCACATTATACAAACAACTGCTCAGTTTTGACAATGACCTTTATCGTATAACTGTAGCACCTGACTGACTGCCAAACACTTTTGGCGTTGGCCATTTTCTCGCTGAAAGCTGCGCATGGCGTCGATTCGCACATCGCGCTAGATCTGCCAGATTAATTGAAGCATGAAATACTTTTAGCTACCGTTGTCGGTTAGCAACATTGATCCGGTTGCTCAAAGAAAACACCGAGGCACCCACCCAGTCGTTTGTTTTAAAGATGCGGTCTGGGGTCACGAACCGTTTGTACGAGACCATGCAAGCAGCGTTGCAGCCTCCAGCCTAGAAATGCAGCATATTCCGGGCCCATAGGAAAACGCCACTTGCGCAACATGTGCCACGAAGCTCTAATGATGCTTTTGCGGGCAACGAGCCTGAGTGAAAATTTGTTAATAGTATATGTGTTTGTGCGAGTGTATGTCATATCCTATGTTATGTGTTTATCAGTGTACATATCATCATCATCACCCAGAACCTGGACTAGCATGTCCCGTACATTACCTTTACACATGGACTTTGGACATGGACTTACCTTTGTACATGAACTTTTTCTGTCTCTCTCCACAGGGACGTCTGCCACGCCACATTATAGATGGTGGGTTGAAGTGGTCCTGGGAGACGTCTTGAGTATTCGGGCGTGTGCATGTTTGACATCGCGGATATCGCAATACACGTGTTAAGTAATTTATTTCGCAGTAGCAGAACAGTGTCCTTTGTAGGCGGTGGGAAATTCGCTTAATGTCACTTGTTCGGCATGTTTATTCGTCTGCTTCTTACAAAACGTAACCTTTTTGTAGTCCGTAAAGGAAAACAGCAGCCTTACGTTTTTTTTTTCTTCAGTGATGCTAATAATGATGCGAAGATGAGTCTCCCATGGCTCCACAGCGTCAGCTGAAGAGCTCGAATTCACAAATGAAGCACACAGAGGTACTCACAAAGACGGCGCGAAACAATCAGATTTGTACTGTACGTTGTTGAAACAACACTACGATGATGTAGAAGAAAATGGCAAGCATATGCCGGCATGTCCTCCGGGGTGAAAAAGTGGTTGATCCGTCCGTTGGTTCACAATGACCTTATGTGTAAGGCTTGACATTAAAAGAGTCTGTATGGGTCAAGTTTGGGCAGCCGTGTAGGCGCAGACTCCCGATTTGCAGTGCTGGTGGACCACTTTCGCCAGAACAACATCAGTTTCTTTCACGCCAACTATGGGACATCTCTACAACAGGCACATGTTTCAGCTGCTTTTCACACGCACTATACAATGAGTCCACGCGGGGGAGTGACCAGAAGCCGTGACGTCCAGGACCTAGAAAGATGCAGGCAACAGCTTCTCGTGGCAGTCATTTCTGTACTTGTTGTCTGCACAAATCCTATTGATGAAGAACAGGCACTTCACAGTTGCTTTCGGCGCGCACTGGCAGGGCACATCATATTTTTTATGATGCGCGTTTGCAGGGGACGCGCTGAATGGTCGTATGCGCATTAGCACGATTCCATTGACGGACCTGTCGCACAAGTGCAGTTCATTCCTGGCGTATGTCTGCGATCAAAGCTTCGTGACCTGTAAGGCGGGTTCAGTGCGCGCGTCGAACGAACCCCTCTTCTTTCTGTTTTCGTGTACAGCGAGGGGAGCGTAAAGCACGACCACGGCAAGGTGAAGCGCATCTATCTATCTATCTATCTATCTATCTATCTATCTATCTATCTATCTATCTGTGCCCTTACATCTCTCTGCTGTCCTGATGGTGCCGTCCGTTTGGTGTCCACGAAAGCTGGCATGGTAAGATACCAATGCATGACGCAAATAAGCGATTCATTTAAACCTCACTGACATGAGAGACTTGCCATGCACGTCCAAGCGTAAGCGGGATGGTTGAACGTTAACACTGCATCCTTTGTCAATCAAGGACTAACCGAAATGCTTAGTGAAATTTTTATTACCACCTACTAGGCGTGGGTTAAACAAGAGAGGAACATACCATATTTGCTGTCGCATGCGAAAGAATGTGCACATCACAAGCAAAATGCCGTACACAAACGCGCTCTGATGACGAAAAGCAACCAAGGGCACTCTAGACGGGCATAAATCCAACCCAGGTTTACGAGGTACCAAGCAAGTACGCTACCTCTAGTCGACGACTGCACTTTCCACGCGTTCCATATGGTAAATATACCTATTGGATCAGAAGTTGTGGTGATGCGCTTGCCTAGGCGGTTCTCGAATGCGTAACCGCTCAGACAGCAACGTAACAAACGTTACATACGTACTGTTATCATTCAGCATGCTTCCGTCAAACTTGGCTCCGTCCCGCAGGAATACTCGAACGAACGACATTTATGATATGTACGTCGGCAAACCGCAGTGTGCATTAGTCTTGCAGAAAGCAGACGTCCGTGCAATAACGTAAGTGCCGACGTTACGTCATGCCGCCAGCTACCCTTCAGTCACCACGTGCTGCCGACGCAAGCCGTAGTGAATCATGCATCACTAACTGGCGCAAATTTTCATGGTGCCTGGTAAGCCCACATTATACAAACAACTGCTCAGTTTTGAGAATGACCTTTATCGTATAACTGTAGCACCTGACTGACTGCCAAACACTTTTGGCGTCGGCCATTTTCTCGCTGAAAGCTGCGCATGGCGTCGATTCGCACATCGCGCTAGATCTGCCAGATTATTTGAAGCATGAAATACTTTTAGCTACCGTTGTCGGTTAGCAACATTGATCCGGTTGATCAAAGAAAACTCCGAGGCACCCACCCAGTCGTTTGTTTTAAAGATGCGGTCTGGGGTCACGAACCGTTTGTACGAGACCATGCAAGCAGCGTTGCAGCCTCCAGCCTAGAAATGCAGCATATTCCGGGCCCATAGGAAAACGCCACTTGCGCAACACGTGCCACGAAAGCTCTAATGATGCTTTTGCGGGCAATGAGCCTGAGTGAAAATTTGTTAATAGTATATGTGTTTGTGCGAGTGTATGTCATATCCTATGTTATGTGTTTATCAGTGTACATATCATTATCATCACCCAGAACCTGGACTAGCATGTCCCGTACATTACCTTTACACATGGACTTTGGACATGGACTTACCTTTTTACATGGACGTTTTCTGTCTCTCTCCACAGTTCTAAAAGGGACGTCTGCCACGCCACATTATGGATGCTGGGTTGAAGTGGCCCTGGGAGACGTCTTGAGTATTCGGGCGTGTGCATGTTTGACAGCGCGGATATCGCAATACACGTGTTACGTAATTTATTTCGCAGTAGCAGAACAGTGTCCTTTGTAGGCGGTGGGAAATTCGCTTAATGTCACTTGTTCGGCATGTTTATTCGTCTGCTTCGTACAAAACGTAACCTTTTTGTAGTCCGTAAGGAAAACAGCAGCCTTACGTTTTTTTTTTCTTCAGTGATGCTAATAATGATGCGAAGATGAGTCTCCCATGGCTCCACAGCGTCAGCTGAAGAGCTCGAATTCACAAATGAAGCACACAGAGGTACTCACAAAGACGGCGCGAAACAATCAGATTTGTACTGTACGTTGTTGAAACAACACTACGATGATGTAGAAGAAAATGGCAAGCATATGCCGGCATGTCCTCCGGGGTGAAAAAGTGGTTGATCCGTCCGTTGGTTCACAATGACCTTATGTGTAAGGCTTGACATTAAAAGAGTCTGTATGGGTCAAGTTTGGGCAGCCGTGTAGGCGCAGACTCCAGATTTGCAGCGCTGGTGGACCACTTTCGCCAGAACAACATCAGTTTCTTTCACGCCAACTATGGGACATGTCCACAACAGGCACATGTTTCACCTGCTTTTCACACGCACTATACAATGAGTCCACGCGGGGGAGTGACCAGAAGCCGTGACGTCCAGGACCTAGAAAGATGCAGGCAACAGCTTCTCGTGGCAGTCATTTTTGTACTTGTCTGCACAAATCCTATTGATGAAGAACAGGCACTTCACAGTTGCTTTCGGCGCGCACTGGCAGGGCACATCATATTTTTTATGATGCGCGTTTGCAGGGGACGCGCTGAATGCTTAGTGAAATTTTGATTACCACCTACTAGGCGTGGGTTAAACAAGAGAGGAACGTACCATATTTGCTGTCGCATACGAAAGAAATGTGCACATCACAAGCAAAATGCCGTACACAAACGCGCTCTGATGACGAAAAGCAACCAAGGGCACTCTAGACGGGCATAAATCCAACCCAGGTTTACGAGGTACCAAGCAAGTACGCTACCTCTAGTCCACGGCTGCACTTTCCACGCGTTCCATATGGTAAATATACCTATTGGATCAGAAGTTGTGGTGATGCGCTTGCCTAAGAGGTTCTCGAATGCGTAACCGCTCAGACAGCAACGTAACAAACGTTACATACGTACTGTTATCATTCAGCATGCTTCCGTCAAACTTGGCTCAGTCCCGCAGGAATACTCGAACGAACGGCACTTATGATATGTACGTGGGCAAACCGCAGTGTGCATTAGTCTTGCAGAAAGCAGACGTCCGTGCAATAACGTAAGTGCCGACGTTACGTCATGCCGCCAGCTACCCTTCAGTCACCACGTGCTGCCGACGCAAGCTGTAGTGAGTCATGCATCACTAACTGGCGCAAATTTTCATGGTGCCTGGTAAGCCCACATTATACAAACAACTGCTCAGTTTTGACAATGACCTTTATCGTATAACTGTAGCACCTGACTGACTGCCAAACACTTTTGGCGTTGGCCATTTTCTCGCTGAAAGCTGCGCATGGCGTCGATTCGCACATCGCGCTAGATCTGCCAGATTATTTGAAGCATGAAATACTTTTAGCTACCGTTGTCGGTTAGCAACATTGATCCGGTTGCTCAAAGAAACACCGAGGCACCCACCCAGTCGTTTGTTTTAAAGATGCGGTCTGGGGTCACGAACCGTTTGTACGAGACCATGCAAGCAGCGTTGCAGCCTCCAGCCTAGAAATGCAGCATATTCCGGGCCCATAGGAAACGCCACTTGTGCAACACGCGCCACGAAGGCTCTAATGATGCTTTTGCGGGCAACGAGCCTCAGTGAAAATTTGTTAATAGTATGTGTTTGTGCGAGTGTATGTGATGTTCTATGTTATGTGTTTATCAGTGTACATATCATTATCATCACCCAGAACCTGGACTAGCATGTCCCGTACATTACCTTTACACATGGACTTTGGACATGGACTTACCTTTTTACATGGACGTTTTCTGTCTCTCTCCACAGTTCTAAAAGGGACGTCTGCCACGCCACATTATGGATGCTGGGTTGAAGTGGTCCTGGGAGACGTCTTGAGTATTCGGGCGTGTGCATGTTTGACAGCGCGGATATCGCAATACACGTGTTACGTAATTTATTTCGCAGTAGCAGAACAGTGTCCTTTGTAGGCGGTGGGAAATTCGCTTAATGTCACTTGTTCGGCATGTTTATTCGTCTGCTTCGTACAAAACGTAACCTTTTTGTAGTCCGTAAAGGAAAACAGCAGCCTTACGTTTTTTTTTTTCTTCAGTGATGCTAATAATGATGCGAAGATGAGTCTCCCATGGCTCCACAGCGTCAGCTGAAGAGCTCGAATTCACAAATGAAGCACACAGAGGTACTCACAAAGACGGCGCGAAACAATCAGATTTGTACTGTACGTTGTTGAAACAACACTACGATGATGTAGAAGAAAATGGCAAGCATATGCCGGCATGTCCTCCGGGGTGAAAAAGTGGTTGATCCGTCCGTTGGTTCACAATGACCTTATGTGTAAGGCTTGACATTAAAAGAGTCTGTATGGGTCAAGTTTGGGCAGCCGTGTAGGCGCAGGCTCCGATATGCAGCGCTGGTGGACAACTTTCACCAGAACAACATCAGTTTCTTTCACGCCAACTATGGGACATGTCCACAACAGGCACATGTTTCAGCTGCTTTTCACACGCACTATACAATGAGTCCACGCGAGGGAGCGACCAGAAGCCCTGACGTCCAGGACCTAGAAAGATGCAAGCAACAGCTTCTCGTGGCAGTCATTTCTGTACTTGTTGTCTGCACAAATCCTATTCATGAAGAACAGGCACTTCACAGTTGCTTTCGGCGCGCACTGGCAGGGCACAGCATATTTTTTATGATGCGCGTTTGCAGGGGACGCGCTGAATGGTCGTATGCGCATTAGCACGCTTCCAGTGACGGAGCTGTCGCACAAGTGCAGTTCATTCCTGACGTATGTCTGCGATCAAAGCTTCGTAACCTGTAAGGCGGGTTCAGTGCGCGCGTCGAACGAACCCCTCTTCTTTCTGTTTTCGTGTACAGCGAGGGGAGCGTAAAGCACGACCACGGCAAGGTGAAGCGCTGCCAGGGTGCGGTACATGCCATCGTAGGACCCCAGGCTGTCGCGGAAGAAGCCTGAAAGAAATAGACGAAGAAGAATAGGCCTCGGACATAATGCACAGTTTCGTCGTCACCCAGTGCTAGCAAATAAAGTAATTCAGAGTAATGAGGAGCTTTCGAGGATCTCGATCTTATAGTGCGGCGGCACGAGGCATACCGGTGCAGAACTACGGGCACATGGTTAAACTATGTGGAATTGAAGAGCTTCCTCACTTTTCTTTGATATTGCGCCGAATGTTGCCAATATAAAGACGAATGCTTTCCGAGTAGTGCGATGGCAGGGCTTTTAGGACATGGCTGATCATTCATCACTTATAACCGGTGTTGTGAATGTGGTTCAACGATTTGTTGCCGTGTTCAGTAATCGAGGCAGAATGGGTAGCTCGGGCTGGTATAACGCGTTGTTAAAACTAGTCCCGGCATGTATCACGAAGACACTATTTTGGCAAGATTAGAGATATTGAATACGCAAGAAGAGCTGTCGTAAAGTGCATAGATGTAGTAAACTAACACCTTAGCAACAACCTTATCTGTCAAAGTTTCCACACATCGAACATTGCATAATTAGTGTCACGTCATGGTTACACGTTTCATGGCTAGTATGATGCCATGGTTGTTTTCGGCCGGCTCTAGTTTTTTTTTTTTTTTTTGCAGCCAGACTGCATGCAAGGGCATAGAGCTGATAGTGATCTTACAAACACCTACCCGCCTAATACACTGAATGTATTAGGCTGTACATTAGGTGCCTTGCTTCAGAAACCCCACTATACTTGCAGGGTGAAACACCTCCTTTGTGGAACATGCTTCAAACATGCATTATCACGTGCCAGGAGCAATACAATGGAAGGCCGCTGCTTTTCTGACTTTTTTAGACTTCCTAAGTGCTATTGAAGCGGTGATGAATGTTCTTGGTTGCCTGGACCATCATTACAACCAAGTTCGCTATCCTGTACCTACGTCTTCATCGCTTTCTTCCTTCTGATATCTGTGATGAAAACCCAACTGGATCAATAACGGTACGTCTCAGAGCCTACCCCTTTACATTTCTCTATCTCTCTCCATGCATTTTGAGAGCTATTCACCTGTAAGGTTCATTTATAAGGCCGCTTACCTATGATCGTGGGGCTGCTTAGCTGCAGAGGGATGAGCAACAGCCCCACCGCCGTCATGCACAGGGGCACCCGAACAGCACCGAAATACTGCGTCATGATCGAGCACCGCAGCGAGCTGGCGGCCGCGATGAAAGTTATGAGGAGGGCGCAGTCGACGATGTACGGCAACGGCCACGTAGTGTGCGGCACAAGCGCGTAGCACAGCGTAAGCAGGGCGAAGCAGACGGTCATCAGCGTCGGCCGGCTGACCACTTTCATGTCGGCGATCAGGGGTACGCCGACGTAGCCAACGATTTCGGCGATGGTCGCGTACGTGATCGCCATGTCTGCGCCCCGTCGAGACGCTCCCTTGTCGAGCGCGTAAGCGTCTATGGTCTCAAGGAACACAGTGTAACCGTAAATCTCCACCGTGGCACCTAGAACGACCACGTAGAAACTGGGAACCTTCACTATAGCGAGCATCCGTAGGAGCGAGGCGAGCGACTCCTCGCATTCAGTGTCGCCATGGTATGCCTTCAGCGACGATTTATGCTGCATATGCGATTTCGAAACTATAGAAACTCCGTCGTCGCTCGCAGTCAGGCCAACGCTTGCGCACTCCTCTCGTTCGCTGTCTCGAACACGCACCCACAAGAAAAGCGCGACGACCGTGACGTGCATGGCGAGGGCGCTGTAGATGAGGAGTGTGCCACGGAGGCAGTAGCGGCTGTTGAGATAGGACAGCAGGGATGGAAACACGAAGGCACATAGCGTTGTTCCAGCATCTCGGAGTCCACTGGCGACGGCCAAGTATTTGTCGAAGTGCAGGCCCAGGGTCACCATGAAACTTACGAGCACGATACCGGCGCCCATGCCTATAAAAATAACGTTAGAAAAGGCATCATTAGGTAAGCGACAAAAGGAAAATAGTATAAAGCAAAAAGGGGAGGGGATGCACAACGGCAAGGGGGAAGAGAAAGAGGAACATCTGAATAGAATGAATACGGCAGGCGCAGATTAGTGCGAATAGCAAGGCCGCAGTGAGCACTACGTGTTCCTAAGCTGTCTGCTCGCCCAGTATTGCAAATAGGAAACGGTATGGCTAGCTAGAAAAAGTCGAAAGTGGAGGAAGCGAAGAAACGGAAAAATTGACGCTCGAGTTGGCCGTTTTTCCCCTCATATTGCAATTTGAGACAAGTAACAACAACAGGACTAAAACGAATGAACTCCATGAACTTTCATGCCCACGTGCTTCGAGTTGTAGATCACTTCGCCCTCGCGCTGCCAGTTTTGCTGGCCTCCTCGTTAACTCAATTAGGAGGGCGAGCGCACCCGCCAGCAGTTGATCGAGGGTTCGAATCCTGACCAGGACAAATTTTTCGAGAAGCTTTCATTTTTGAGAAAGCTGCATAGATTTCCTTGCAGCTTTGTCCTAAAGACAGGTGCATGGTAATTCTTTTCGTTTGAGAAATAAACTGAGTCGCTGACGCTGGTATACCTAAACAGTTTACACTGACAGCCTCCCGCGCCATTGAGGGCATATTAAGGCCACAGGAGCTTCGCTTAAATCGACATTTCTCCAAAAGGCTAGTCGACTCAGTGGCGTCTGTCAAGTGACGAGCTTATGTCATATCTGAAGAGTTCACCGCACATGCCGGACGGTTAGGACGATAACTTCGAGTTGTTGTAACCCAGACACCAGGAACTGGAGTAATAGTTAAGTAGGGAAAGCCCGTAAGGTTCAAGTGCTTTGTCTGGGCAAATATTTAAATTGACAGCGATGTGAGCTCTATTTTCAACATCTGAGAAAGTTTATAATATCTGTGCTCCTGCCCTTACCGTTCGGTCAAATATTGAAATTGACATCGATGTGAGCTGTGTTTTATTTTCAGCATCAGAGAAAGGTTATAATCTTTATTTTCGAATAAGTCCCGCACGAATGGAATCATGTCAATCACCTAAATTCTCAGGAGGAAGAAATGAAGACATTAAGGCAAGCAATTCTCTTGTGTAACTGGTCTTCGAATCTTATTGAACACCACAAATGCACATCTAATGCTATCGGCTCGAGCAATCATACCCTGTAGCAAATAAACATGTTGATTCGTCTTACATGGAAAATCTCGTAGTAAAGATGGCAAGTTCTCCCTAATACGCGCATTCAGTGACATTGTTTCTTCTTGAACTTCTGAATTATTACTTTTTGTTGTTTCTAACATACACGTTGTGCGCCTTTTCAAGCGCCTTCTTAGACAAAGAAACACCTCTCCCAACTACCACGCGCTCTGCCGCTGAACCGAAGGAAGACAGGTTCCATTACGGTTGAGGCGGGCGCATTTCGGAGGCGGCAATTGCTAGAGGACTGTGTTCGGTACGATTTCAGTGCATATTGGTGAACGCCAGATTGTCCAAACTTACAGAGCCCTTCACAACGACGTACCTCATAATCGCACCTGTCGTTTTGGCACGAAGAACCCGAGGCTCATCATTAAAGATTTGAATCTAGTCATTCTCTTCCACTCTGTGTAAGTATAAACTTCAGCACTGTTAGGGTTCCAGCCCAAAAGGCTAACTGTGAAAGCGGGCTAAAGTTACACGGTTCACATATTTGAGCTAGCCGTGTCTTCTTTGCTCCGTGTGTTCTCCCCTGCTGTCATATACTGTAGCATCGAGGCAACTGAATAGTTGCGTAACAATGAATAGTTGTTGCATTGAAGAAATGTTCGCATTCCTGTTGTGTTAAAGTGCCAAATTAGGCTTTACTTCGTAGAGCTTATGTCTTATAAGGAGCTTGGTGAAGTGATTTTAGCCATGACGTGTTAGGTACATCGAGGAGAAAAAAGTAGAAGTTGGCGTCGTCACGTGATTCTGCCAGCCTTGGCAAGCCGCCCTCCTTTGATGTCTTGAGCGCAGTGCCCCTACGGTAGGATCATGGAGGAAAGAGAAAAGACTTTTCTATTCTGTGGATTCTATGCATCCTCCTTGGGTGGGATTAGGCCCCACATAGTTGCCGGACCGTTCGGGGTTGCTCGCACGGGCAGTATTTAGTGGCGCTTAACCGTACCTACGTTAATCTACTGCTTGTCTGTCACGTGGCCGCGGCACGGTGATCTATATGTGGCGATTTATGGCACTCGGCTGCTTGATCCTGAAGATCGCGGGATCGAATTCGGGCCATGTCGATGCCCATTAAAAACCCCAGTTGGTCGAGATTTCCGGAGCCGTCCACTACGGCGTCTCCCGTGTCCAGGTCGTGCTTCAAAGACACTACACTTGCTCCTGGTGGAACTCCGCTTGAGCTTGCAGAGCACTCAGCCTGACTGGTCTGCGTAAGCTCCCTGTTAAACGGGTTGAACAATGTTACAAGAACTAAAGCAGGCCAGAGGCGGCCAACAGACTCTGGCTGACTTCAAGGAAGCACGCGCACGTGTGCAGCGAGGCATCCGAGCGATGACGTCACAGACGAGAGAGCGCGAATAAAATTTTCGAAACGAGTATTGCTGCAATTGACTTTCGGACGGACTTTGAAAGTCTCATCCCAACAATGATCGATTTATTTTGCGCACCCCAGGCAAGGTACCATTATTCCAGCTTGACCTCTCCCCTATCCATAATCAGAGCTGACTCGGAACAGCTTCATTACCTCTTCTTTGCCTCCCCCCCCCCCCCCACCCCCCCCTACCGCCCTCCTACAGCAAATGGGAAGTCTACGCTTGTAGCAGTATTCGTGGGTTGAAAAACGCACACGTCAGGAGGGTGGCGTTATTATAAACACTCACTACATCACGATCTTACATGTAAAAGCTCAGCGCAAGGGATATAATTTTCATTTGATTGTTAAGCGCAAGACGCCGTAGACAAGTGCTGCGTGTTATTTGCAAGCACAAAGACAAAAAAAAAATTGAAGAACAGCTGTCGCTAGGTCGCGCAAGGCCAAAGCACAGCGAAGCCGGTCGATTGCCTTCAGAGCTCAGAAATAACCTCGCTGAACTTGACTGAACTGGGTCCACAGCCCGCTGTCGGCTGAACTGGCCGATATGCTATCGAACGTGACGTCACACCTGCTGCAGTAGCAGCGGAGTAAGAGTAGAGCGCGGCTGTACCAGGCCATGCATGGCTCAGCGCAGCTGCGGCAAGGCTGCTGGTACTGCGCATGCGCGGCTTCGCATGACATCACGTTCGTGAAGCGAAGCGATGTTATGTGTTGCGCAGCTGGGCATAGTGGTACGATAGCTAGGCGCGGCGATGCACAGGTGCTGCGAGGTCGCTCAAGGTCCTATGCATGATAAGGGCGAAATAACTAAAAGCTTCAACAGCTTCGTGTTTAAAATTGAATGGCTTCTCTGCAGGACATATAGATATGCAAGCACAGATGGAATGGCAAGGACGAAACTGCATACCTCCACAACGGCGACTCTCATAATCAGAGCTGTTTTTGGGACGTTCAACCCCACAAATCAATCAATCATGTTTCGGAGGACAGCCGCAAGGCTAAGCTCTATCTTCGCTGCTGGGAATGCTTTGTTATAAAGCCGTAACAATGTGCCTTATGTTTCCAGACAGCACATAATGTGCACGTAGTCGCACACGAACGTTTGGGTTCACAAGCAACTGATTCTGCGCAATGAAGAAAAAATAAAATAAAAAGAAGTAGGAACTCTTTCGGCAGAATCTTTGTACGAGCACTTCTTTCTTTCTTTCTTTCTTTCTTTCTTTCTTTCTTTCTTTCTTTCTTTCTTTCTTTCTTTCTTTCTTTCTTTCTTTCTTTCTTTCTTTCTTCATTTGCTGTAGGTGCAATGCAGACTGTGCAAGCGTCACCGCCGTCTACTTCTTGCACAAAAAACCACGTTTTAAAGGGTGCGGTTGAAGAACCAACAACGGCTCAGTCGATTAGCGTAGCGGTTTCACAACCCGAAGTCGGTGGTTCATATCCACAGCCTGCTGCGTAGGCTTTATTTTTATTCTCTGTTGGTGTTCTTTTGCATTAATAAGAAGAAGTATTTTATGCCGGGATACACGAAGGTATCAGTGACGTACCTCCGTAACGGAAGCGGACGTCTGAAAAAATGAGCACTCATTTAAAATGGAAAAAGCAGCGCCACCGTTCGGACTCCAACCCTGATTCACCCGCGATGTGACGAAACAAGCTGGAAGCGCTACCGATACATCATCACTACATTGGTTACATAAGGTGCCCTATTCTTCACTACAGTACTTTACAAGTTGCATTTAGCTGACGTCCGGTTCTAACCGGACGGGAGCTAAACGCAACTTGCTCGCTAAATACCTTCACTCTAGTGAAGGTATTTAGCTACTGAAGAAAGAAGTAACCCATTAGAACTACGATTACGTCACTCAAAATACGCAGACTTGTACACGCTACTAAAAAAAAAAGGTAACTGATTACAACTACAATTACTTCGCTGGAACAACTAACACATAACATTTACAAAGAACACTTCGAGATATCTAATCGAAAAATTGCTCTAGAGTAGCCGCTTACTTCCGTGCGTTACATTTTACAGAAATTCTCTATTAAACCAGCCATATTAGCTTAGCGGATAGGCTGTTGGCTTGCTGAGGTCGAGGCAGTGGAATCGAATCCCTGCCACGGTGGCCGCAGTTCGATGGGAGCGAAATGCAGAAAAAAAAAAAAAAACCTGTGTGTAGGCGCAAGTTAGGGAATCCCAGGTGGCCAAACTTACTTCGGGGTCATTCACTACGGGGCATGCCTCATCATATTTTGCTTTTGGCACGTAAAACCCCAGTAATAGTATTTATTTATTTTACTTTTTACTTGCAAGGATATCTGCAACACCGCCTTAGCATTGCGCAGGGGGATTTGTGAAGTGCAATGATTACGAAAGTCAAACGTATTACTGAACTACAAAAAAAAATAGCGAGTACAACGAAAATAATACTATGTACAAGTCAGTGATCGTTGACAAGATATCGTATGTGGCGAGTCGACATACTTAAATCACATCGCTTAACTGAAGCAAATAAGGGAATGTAGGGTTCAACAATAATTACCATTGCTATCAGGTTGGCAGAGCTTGCAAATGGCAGAAAAATGAAATATGTCGCACACATGTCACTGGTAGTAACCGAGAAAAGTAATCAGTATTATTAGTTACACTTACTACTGCTTCTGGGAGTTCATTCCATTCTCTGATTGATTCTAAAAGGAAGGAACTCGAAAAACTAGTGGGCGCGAAGCTATATTCATATATATTTTGTGTGAGTTTTCGAAACGCTCTGGGGGACATGCTGGTGTTAACGGTGGACTGTTTTGCTCATTCCTGTTTGGCTATAAAACATACTATATGTGGCAATTCTACGCGAAGTTTCCGACGTCATGACTGTGGCATTTCCCATCCTTATGTGGTCTTTATTTTTGGGATACCAGCATACGTATTGTGGCTGTTGCTAATAAATCTAGGTGCACGGTTTTGGAACTTTTTCTATTTTTTCTGCCAGATACATCTTAGAAGGGTCCCAAACCTACGCAAGCGGTGGCGAGTTTTGACATTAGATATACTATGGATAAAGTCCCCTTTACTTCTTTTGTTGCGCACTTGAGATTTCTGAGTATGAATAATACCATTTCACTAGTTTTTGATACCAGTTGGTCCATACGTGCTTGTCTCAATTCAGTGTTTCCGCCAACCAAACTACCAAATACCTACGTTCCGGCACTTTCGTAATCGCAACGCTACTGATACTATAGGAGCTCCGGATTTTCGGAATGTCTCTCGCAAACCAAACGCGATTGTATTTTGAAATATTTAAGCACCTTTTCCAGTTAGAGCGCTAACGGTGTTATTGTGTTTAGGTCCTGCTGTAACACTTCTACATGTGCGCATGATACAATTCCTCGATCGATGATGCGGTCGTCTACGGTAGCACACACACCATGGCATTAACAACGAGGCTTTCCGCAAATGGAGTGGGAAAAGTTGGTATACGGGTTCGTACATTCCTCAAAACGTCATCAAGGGTTATGTTCGCGGTGCACTTTTCAGCGTAAAATTTGAATGCGCAGTTCTGAATAGGAGAAGAAAATTTAAGCTGCGCGCTTACAACTACCGGTTTATTCGACTCGATTTCAACGGCCGCTTGGCAATTTATACCACGATATATATTGAATGTTTCGCATCTATACGTTCAATGATTTGTCTTTGCCCCTTCCACCTTCTTCGGTTTCAGTATCAGTTGTGTCTCGAGGATTGCGTCGGTTATTATCGCTACGTTCGGTCGGGAAGACGTCCTCTGTAACAATAAAGAGCCACGGACAGCACTAAAGGGAGCGCGATGTCGTATCGTGTGACCACATTTCGGGACAGTTCGTGGTTGCGTATCGCTTCGACGCATGCCTATATATACGAGTCAAGTGTAGTTTCTAATTTTGCAGTAGACTCCAAGAAAAATAATGAAATCACAAGGACCATCACTTCTTAAAGGAAGTGACTGAAGCGTTAAAACCAGAGAAACGTAATCGATTAAAAAATCACTGTTTCACCGAAAGGGCGAAGCAGTGAATGCGATAGCAGGAAATTGTAATGTTATACGAAATGAGGCTCGCAGCTAACTCTTGGATACGATCTCACGTAACTCTACAAAACGCAGGTGTAAGAGAATACAGCTGTTCCACGGACACTTCTCGCAGTCTCTTCGTGTTGAGAGCACAGCGCGTAAAACGGTTTACTAGCCGACCGCTGATGGCTGCCGAGATAGCGCGCGCGCCAGCGATGGCGACCGCGCGCAGTCCACAGGTGCTCTCGAGCAAGAACCCCCCCCCTCGTTTTCTTGCATGCTTGTTAAAGACGGGCGGGGCGTTTGCTCACCGCTTCGATGGCAGGCTTCCCTATCGGGGTGATGTTACCTCATGGCGCCCCGAGCGAGGGAGATGGCACGGGCTCGTTTGGTCTCTGCTTCAGCCACGTTCGTCGCCCCCACTCGCGTGTTTTACCCCCGGGTAGAACGTACGATGCGCGAGGGGTTGTTATGAATTTGGACTTTATACGGGACGTGACCGCGACGGCGACGGTAAACATCCGCCGACTGCCCATATAATTGCTCTCGCAATAAATATTTCATCATTTGTAACACGTTACGTACAAGTATGAATAAAGGTATGTGGACATACGAGTTTCCACTGAACTTTCGTGATAGAAGGGACGCCGCATAATTATGGTAGAGGGGTCACTTAATTTGGGCCACGTGGAGCTGTTTGATTAGCATGGAAGTCTGAGTACGCACGTATTTTCTTGTGTCAGAACCGCGCGCGACCGTTTCGGCAACATTGTAGGAAATTAAAGGTGACAACATTCCCGCCAGCGCAGAACTATTGTGTCTCAGATTTCACGATGCGAATCAGTTATTCGCGCGTGACACGTCAGCCGATTCACACAAACTGAAAAAATAAAGTGAGGGGATTAAATGTTTTTGAATAATTGGATTTAGAGCTTACTCCTTGCAAATAAGAGAAATTGTTTCTGCGGCAGTAAACAAAGCGAATGTTGTTGTTGTACCTTCCGGCCAGCATACAAACGTATGCACTGGTTGAACAACTTTCTTTGTCGTAAAGTGTAGGTGATTACATGTTAACAAAAGTTCTGCCTTGAAGAGCTTAAAATGAACACCGAAGAGAAAACGGGAGTACTTTTGTATCGATAAATCAAGGTAGCGTGAAAAACCGGTGCGTGGTAAGCGTGAAAACACGCTAGAAGAAAAATGTAGGTGGCGACGTCACCTGCACGTTCCCACGCCAAGTCACCGTGAAGTCACAGGTTCTGATAGTACATAGCGCTTAAGCTTTAGAAACTACGCAAGATGTCCTCCATGGAGGCCAGAGAATTAAGGCGCTAAGTTTCTGGAAATTTTGTATAACCAACGCCGCCACAACGAGACAAACTATATTGCAATAAGTGAGGTAACACTATGATTCATGTGCGGCATTTAGACACGGGAAACACAAACTTTGATATTTATTTCCCAAGCTACAAACATGAAAGGGCCAATTCAAAAGCAATAGCGCTTTCGAAGAAAACTTCTCAGTGTAGGGTCAATAAATCTCTTCACTTTGGCGTCCTTTGAAATATATTGACATAGACGCTACAATATGATTGATTTCAGGGTTTTTACGTCCCAAAACGACGGTTTGAATATTAGAGACACCGTAGCGGAGGGCTCTGAAAATTTCGACCTCCCTGGGGTGCTTAACGTGCACTGACATCGCAAGTACACGGACCTCAGCATTTCACCTCCATCGAAATGCCGGGATTCGATCCCACGACCCCTCAAACAGCAGCGGAGTGCCATAACCACTAGACCACCGGGGCAAGGGGGCGCACTGGAGTTTGCCTTCATTCGAATACGTTGCCCGTGGCACGCAAGTAGCATTGCCATTGTGCGTTGTGCCATCGGCCAAAAAAGTGAACGGACCACGGCTTAGGCTCCGGGACCATAACAAGGTGCTGCCGTCCCTGAGAGCGTCCCGGCCGATAGTGGCCCGGGGTGATGTTGAATTCCTGCCTGACTATCGCCCATTGTCGTGTCACGGGTGTCTCCGGCTGCCTAAGCCGTGGACCGTTTACTTTGTCCATTAGTTCATCTGTAGCGAACTACCAGATGTTACTCCTGACCAGAATGTTTTTGGCATCCTTACCATGAAGGGCACCGAGAGCGAGGGTCATCGTCGTGATGTTAGTAGCAAACGCAGCGCCAATCAGCGGTATCCAGAGCATCAAGCTCCCCAGCAATGTGATCTGTGACACGGTGAAGTGCCGCTGAAGCACTACGACGAGCAGGCCTGCAAGAGTCGAATAAATCGGAGCATAAGACAACTGCGGCATCCAGGAAGTGGAAACAAAAAAGCGGGAATGTGGCAGAGAGGACGGTATGACAATAAGCGTCTGCATGGACTAATGACGTAAATACACCTCCTCAACGTCTTTTTCTCGTAACAGCAGTTTATAAACTTCCGACGCTGTACACTCAGAGGCACAAGTAGGAGTTAACCATTCTCAAGGGTATGCAAATTTAGCGACATCAAGTTTCAATAGTGTTTCATGCCAGCGAAGACACGCGTGGCCGTTACACTGCTTCGACCTACCCCGCCTCTTTAATCCAGGAATGTGCTCAAGATATTGTTGAATTCTTTTATCCGTTATTAAATACTTCTTCGCCTGCCGGTAATCATGACGCTTTGTCGTTTACGGTCATTGGAATGGTGCAGGAGGAGGTGTCAGCGCGCTTGACACGAACGCTCTCCAGCGTAACCTGGATGAGCTGGACGGAGGCCAGAACCGCGAAACAGCAAGCGCTGTTGCCGAAATAATATTTCCTTGTTTACCTATTTATTGAATAAATGAGAACATTATTTTGGCAATAGCCCCCGCGCAATTGCGGGTTCTGTTACCGAAATATTGTTCTCTTTATCTGTTCAACGAATAATTAAGCAAGTAAATATTATTTCGGAACTGATTCCTTCTTTTAGTGCTGCTCCAAAGGTATTTGCAAGGACTGCTTTCGCGCATTCGCGCCCATAACCGCATTGAAGGCTAGTTGGCCAGCACTTGGATTTTGATATCGCTTAGGCCGCACCGCACCTGCGCTGTGGTAACCTTATTAAAAGGCCCCTGCAATACGCTGCGCGAGCCGCCAAAGTCAGCTGTTCGGTTTCCGAACTGTCGCATTTGCGGCTCGTGATTCGTTGGTTCCTGCGCTATCGTCAGCGGCCGTCAATACGGGGTGCGGAAGCATAACATGTGTACACGCCACGCTAGGGTCATGCTCCTGTCAGTAAGTGAAAGCGCAAGCGTTCGGAAACCGACCCGCTTGCGCTATCGCGAGCCACGTGGTCGTTCGAGACGTTGGCCATTGGGTCAAAAGTCGTGGCTTCTAGCGTGTTTTTTGCATTATATATTGCTGCTTGTTGGCCTCTCATTCAACGATACCGCAAGCTACGAAGTCGTACGCATCTATGTCTAGGGGATTAGAGGGCCACAATCTGGGAGTGACGTGGTCGTATAGAAGTTGCCGACCAGCCACTCCTGCGCTACGCAGGCCGGGAGGCGGGGGCCTAATCTTGCTGAATGGCACAAGATCTTCCTTTCGAAACGTATTTATCCAGCCCTTTTACAGCGGTGGCAAGAACCTCTATGTCCGCGGCAGCACTGATGCGGAGTCTGCAAAAACGCATGGTGGCATGACGTCAGATTCACTTCTGATGACGGCTAAAACTATCACAGACGACTCTCTTCTTTTCTTTTCTTCCCCTTCTTCCATCCCCCAGTGTAGGATGGCCAACCGGACTCCTGACTGGTTAACATCCCTATTCCCTTCCTTATTTCTTTCTCTCTCTCTCTAGCAGTCTTTGCGGCGGTGGCTTTTTCACTCCGGATTTTCGTAAGTATCCTTCGACGTGTGTTCCTTTAATATGCTCATTCGATATCGCGATACCGGAAAAGTGATTTGACATGGGCTGGATGATGAATGCGGGCACGCGCCGCACGCGGTAGGTACACAAATTACAAGGATACCATGTTATTGATGTCGTGGCCCTAGCAGTTATACTGGCCACGCATCGGTTGGCATCGAACAAGATGTGGACGATCTTGTTCGATGCCAACCGATTTGCGACACCATTGGCGTTGATGTCGAATTCGGTTACTTTACAGAATGGAGCCCGCAGTGTCCGTCCGACGTCCGTTGGCTGTCACGGAGGTAGGAAAAGCCGACACTCCTGTCATCGACCCGGTACCCACAGCCTTAGCCTCAGCGTGCTGCTACGTCGTGGTGATTATGCGTAACGCAACATAGAAATAAAGAGAGAAATAAAAAAAGGAAGGTTCACAGCTACGCGATATTGATTATGCGAAAGGGAATATAGAAAGAAAAAGCCTCGTCGTCCCTATCTCGTCTCAGGTCACAAAGACCTGAAAAGGGGGCCCTTGCCTCGAGCTCACTACCTACACTCGTGACCTTAGCCCAGTGCTACCCACTACTACAAGTAATCAGAGAGACAGAACGACTTAACACAGGGACATATTAAGAGAACATAAACACAAGAAAAAGAAAAACACACACACGCCGGACAACCCCAGCTGCGCTGGCTACTTAAATTTCACAAACGTGGAGAGGGCTCTAGTTTTGCGGTTTGATCAGGATTATAAGGCATTTTGTGCCTTCACACAAGCTGCGTTTTTCAGCGCGGATTGGGTCTCCTCCGCTGGGAGGTATAAAGTGCACAGCTGTCCAACACGATCCTCGCCATATGCGCATCTGGGCAGTGGGAACGCGTACGTACCTGCCGGAAACGGGCACAATGTCTTTCTGTGCCTCAACAGCTATTTTAAGGTATTTTTTTCCTCTGCGAGATACGAGTATAGGGCTTTGCGCAAGCGTATCGGCAAATTGCAAGAGGCTGCTCTGTCTAAACACGCGAGTGCAAGCTGTCGTTTGTCGTATAGTGCCAGGCGGCGTTGCAGAAAAAAACTCTTTCGGCGCGCATGTACACAGAGCTTCCCCTCGAGTGCTTATCAGAGGAATGCCGAAGCCTGAAGCGACATTCAAACTCCGGCTATTGCAGTTGCATTGCGCGCACACTTGTGTTGACCGAGTTTGATAGTGCGCGCTGCGCTGAAATGGCAGGCGGCCAGAGGTACACATGAAAAATTTTGACGGAGGGATGCGTTACTTGACTTTATAGCCGGGATCACGACAAGGGGAAAAACGCCGAGATATTGACAAATAATCGATGAGCGATTTTATTGGCATTATAGGAGAACTTCAGAAATGTGAGGCATCAGCGAGTGTCGTCAAAAAGGTGAAACTCCGGTCTCTTCGCCTCTGCGCCTATCGTTTGTTCGAGTGAACTTTGTCCATTTGCGACGCACCTCAGTCGTCTGTCTAGAAAAACGGCCCTTAAAGCATATTGTAACGACACGTAATCAACGAGGCACAAGGCACAACGAGGCGCAGGAGCAGCACAAGCAAAACACTTTATCGCTCGTCCACAGAAGAGCCGAACGTCTTCTTTGTCGGCACGATCAGCCCGAAAGCGCGTTCAACGTCAACTTTGTCTGCGTTGGCACATACCCGCGGCAGTATAGTTGTTCCAATATCTTCACGTACATCAATAAAATTTATTTTAGGGGCGAAGCTCCTTAGGGTCTGGGCTTGTCTGCCGTTGTAATGTCGTAGCCACGCTCGCGCGCGCTCTCTCTTCGACAGCGGCAGTCATGAGCGCAGTCACACACGGTGTGTGTTCACGTGTGGGCCGATCCCGGAGGCAGTACACCAAGACAGTGTCATCTTCTGTCGCGAGAGCGAGAGAACGGCGCGCATTGACTGTGGAAACGCTCTTTCTCTTGTGCGTAGTTGAACCATAGGGCTTCGCAGCGTGCGCGTTAAGTAAATCAATCCGGAACTCAGCCGATCTACGACGTGGGAGCGCAGGAATCTCATAAAGACCAGGAGCATAAAGGACAACGCGTGTGTAAATATACACACGCGTTGTCACTCATTTATATGCGTGAGTGGGCAATGACACGCGTGATTTACGGTAACACAGAACGATCCCCAACTTCTGCCACTCGTCATGGTTCACTTCGTGGAGATGCGTGCATTTCCTTTTTGCTTGATATTAGCACAGTGAAAACCTGAGGAAGAGTTGTATTTCAGGCGATATTGGACAAGGAAAAGCGATAAAAAAAGGAAATATATCATTCAATCACGAAATAGAAAGAAAATTAAGGGCTGAGCTTTAGAATGAAAATTGCGGCTTCTTTACTTTTAAATTACTGCGACGGACCTTGTACTGTTTCTGGGACAAGGAAAAATAAAAGATATCGTTCAATCACGAAAAGAAAAAAAAAATGCAAACTGAGGGCTGAGCTTTAGAATAAAAATTGCGGATTCCTTTTTTTTTATTATGGTGACAGAAATTTTCCTGGGAACAAGTACCCGAACGAGTCTTGCACATCTGCACGACGAAATATTTTGGTTACTTAAATTTATAAGATATATAGCGAAAGGGAACTTTTATGCTTCGCTCTCGGCGCACGCGGATATGCATTGCGGCTTTCCTCATGAAATAGGTGAACCTCCACTGCAGAGGTCACTACTTGCCCTTCAGAAGGAGAATTCGTCGATAACGAACAAATTTTGAGCAAACGATGAAGCGCGAGCGCTTATGCAGCTAAGTACTGTTGCTGAAGCAATTTAAAAAAAGAAACGAAACGAACAAACATAAATAAAACGAAAAACCATTATTGTTCGGACTGTGGACACGACGAACCTGTAACTGTGTTCCACAATTTTCCTTATGTAACTTCCTTACAAGAGATAACATTTCCCGAGTTTTTACGAACAAAAAGCAGCATATGGTTGAACACGCCGTAGTAGAGGCCTTCGAAATGTCGACAATCCGGGGTTCTTTAACATGCAGTCAGAACGCACAGTACACGACCCCTGCAGCCTTTTCGCCTCCATCGACAGTGCGACTGCCGCGCCCGTGATCGAACTGGCATCCTTCTAGTCAGCACCCAAGCAGACTTTACCACTTCGGCGAGCACTTTCATGATATTCTTACGCCGCCTTGTGCTCTCTACCAGTGACACGCAATCGATCCAGTGGCTTCGATGAGCAACTTAGCATTCGCGCGACATCTTAGCCTATGCGTGACCGCGGCGGGTAACGTCGGTATCACGCAGGGAGATCATCATTACGCTTGCTGTATTCCTTTATGATGAACTAGGCGGTGATACCGGCAAGTTGCTTATGCTTGATCTTAAGTAAGAAAGAAAAAAGAACCTCTCCGAACTTTTCTGAAGCCTCTCAAATCCTGGCAGTCGCTATGCCTCAGCGCCCAAGAGAAACGACGAGCAGCCTTGCGCCTTGCCGCCGTCACAAGAGCTGATCCCACCAATACGCCGGCTTTCCTGCCGTCATCATGGCCGCCACCGAAGCAGGCAAGTGCCTCGCCTCCACTACCCCACCGCCGCGCTCCGCTTCCTCGTCTCTCGGCCAACACTACTCACGTCATCCGCCGCCCAAAGAGCCCCGAAGAACTTACCAAGATCCATCCTTGGCACTTGTACATCGCCGTGCTAAAAGCAGCGTGCCTGCAAGACCCGCGCGCGTCTCGCGACACGGTGCGGATCCACCCTGTCAACAACACCTTTAGGCTCAGCGTTGCGGACTCAGCTCGCGCTCAAGCCTACCTACACATCACCTCCCTCACGGTTTTCCGCAGCACTTTCACCGTCCACCTCTACGCCCCATCGCCAGACGATGCCCTAAGGGGTATATTCTACCACGCCTATGACAACTTCACGGACCAAGCCATTCTTGACGACCTTCAGGCAAGCAATCTTACTCTCTCTGTCGTGGGTGGCCGCCGTACGGGAAAGTCGCCTGATATCTTGGTCACCCTTGTGGACCCGAAACTACCTCGGTAGCTTTTCCTACCACGGTATACAGCTTTGGCTCCTTCCGTTCCGCAATAGCAATAAGGTGGAAGCCTGCTTCAATTGCCACTCGACCGGCCAGCCCCAAGCAGCGGCCGGAGCTGTACCATCGCTGAGGCGCGGTTCACCCCACATCACCCGAAGGATCGCCACCCACTCTGGAGCTGCCCGGACGATCCTCCGCCCACCGACCTCATTCGCTCACCACCGACCGAGGAACAATGGGAGGCCCTTCTCTCCAGCACCGGCAGAGACATCCAGACACGGGTCCTGGAACGTGCTGAAGACGTCATCGAAAGGCACAGCCTTGCAGCCTATGTGGCTTAGCCTCCATTACCCCTCACCCTTCCGACGAATAAAGTTGTTACTCACTCGCCTAGCACCATGTTGTCCAAATTTGCGGAGCCGTCCGCTGCTGCAGTGCCTCATAATCACACCATGGTTTTGGCGGATGACATACCAACACTTGTTATTATTAATACTAAGATTCTTGGATTGCACATGTAAAATTAGTTTTTTTTTGTATAGCTAGAAACACGGCCGCGTGCGCTGAGCGGCCTTTGCCCGTACATGTCATTTAACAACTTTTTTTTAGCAGAGGACGCATTATCAGAGGACATACCGACTGTTTTTCAGCAGAGGACGCATTAACGGAGGACATATCTCGCATGGGTCATGAGGCTCGCATGTTGAGAGAGGAAGGAAGAGCAATAAAGCCATAAAGATAAACCTCTATAGGTCGACGTTAAGTAGTGTTTTTTACTGTGCAACATGCCACATGTGTTTGGCTTCCGCGCTAGAATGTAGGTGAAGCTGGAAATAACCCTGTAAGTAAATGGCAACTTCGTTCGCTATATTTGGATACGACAATGGCAGGAAACGTTAACAGGTGTATTTATATAGGAGCCGATGAACATCGAAGGCTATGTCACTACCCATATAGATACAGCAGTTCAAGGAGCCGTGGAGTTCTTGGTCAGATCTATATTGTAGTTAAAACACTGAACACTAATGGAAAAATGATTAGTTTATGGGAATACGATATATAACTAGAAACGACAAAGTAAACATACCGTCAAAAGAAACGCAGATGAGAAAGGCAACTGGTGATCGAGGACTGGATTCCAGAAGATATCTCGAAAGATGTTTTGTAGAAGTTATTTCAAAAACGGGCTACCTTGTCTACGAAATGCCTCATAACCTCGAGCGTAACTGAATCTTGCAGGAACGTGAGAATGTCATCTTGATCCCATGAAAAGTGTTATCAAGGACTTGAAAAAATTACAGACCTACAACTTACTTTCTGTAGCTTACAAGGTATTTGCAAAGGTAATCGCTAATAGAATTTAAGGCACCTTTGATTTCACTCAAGAGAACAACCAAGCATGATTTCATAAGACTGTTACAATAGACCATATTCACAGTATCGATAAGGCAATAGAGAAAAGAGCTGGATATGACTAACCCCTATCAAAGTGTTACCTGATTACGAAAACACATTCTAATCAGTAGAAACATCAGCCCTTTTCTACATCGCGGTATCAAGACAGAGACGAGCCATGCGTAAAAATCCAGGAACATATATCAAGTGGCTGCACAGTCCGCATAGTGCTCCATAAAGAACGCAATAAAATTCCTGTACAGAATCTAGGTTTCAAGGCATGGTGGCACAGTTCCTGCTGTGATACTAGCATGCTTACAGCAGATATTGAGTTCTGGATAAGGAACACGTGGCTGCGAGAGTTAATGGTGCCGGTTATCACCATAACCTGCGATTTGCTGATGACGGTGCACGCATCGCTTGTAGAGAGCATCGGACTGTCACTCTTAGTTAATGTCGCCTGCGATGATGAAGTGCCGTGCCGCTTGTCTTGGTCTTGTGTTTGTTTCCGGCCACACAAATTATAAGCATTATTGTTTGCTCTAACTTAGAAATATTTCAGTCGCGTTTCGGGTACGTTAGCGATGCGGTTGTGCTGCTTCTTTCCCTGTTATTTTGTCCCTCCCTTCTACTATGCTCCCATCTGAATGTCTTGCCACTCCCCTACATTACGCGCTCCGCAAGATTTAACACCACCTCGATATACCAGTCAGAGGTTATATATGGCTGTGATCTGGTAGGACGTTTTCCCCTTTCAAGTGCATGCTCTGCCAAATATGGAAGTACAGATTTCGCGTTCTGTGTCGCAGTGTGGAGCAAAGTGAGAACATTTATGATGGGCTTGAACTGAGAACATGCAGGGGGCTGATTTTTTCGTCTTTTAGCCGTGATAATTTGTGTGAACACACACACACACACACACACACACACACACACACACACACACACACACACACACACACACACACACACACACACACACACACACACAATAGTCACTTTCACGCAAACGCTAGATATTCGCGTACTTTCCCGAAATCTCCTTCATTTCTAGTTTGCTTGCCACTCAAGCTAGGGAATAACATCGCTTATTATCAATACCGATATCTATGTCCACTACACTGACAGTGTCAACTTCTCCGCTTAACTTCACTCACTCACTCACTCACTCACTCACTCACTCACTCACTCACTCACTCACTCACTCACTCACTCACTCACTCACTCACTCACAAAACCATAAAGATTGGTATGTGCCAAATGCGGCACGGCTTGCAATAGAGGGTAATAAAGATTCACTCCCATCGTCACCGCGTTTTGCCCCATTTTCACCACAGATTCATGAGCTTCTAAGAAGGTCGCTCGTCCAGCTTACGCTGTCACTGTCCTGCGGTCACGCGCAGGCCTGGCTCCTTTTTTTCTGTATTGTGCTACGTTATTCAAGCCGTGTTTGTTATCAGTTAGATTTCGGCAGCGGCGTTCATCTACGACAAAAAAAAAAGGAATTTAGCGAACAGACGACGTGTGCGGCCGAGAGCACACAGGAACGCAACCTCTTTACTTCGCCTTTTCTCTGTGTAGATTGCCGCAATCCTCAATCTTAAGTTTCTTAGCATTCGATTCTCGGCCAATCCCCCACAGTGGTTGTGAGCCACAAATTGTCACGTAAATAAGATCAAGAATGCAACTACGGCGGTGACGTTCCGTAGTTACGTTCCTGCAACCGTGTTCGACGGAAAGCCGAAAAAAAAACAAGATGGGATGAAATTTGGAACCAACAAGAAATACAGAAAGCAAGAAGAAATTGCACTGACATTTGAGTGTTCTGGGATGTGAACGCGGGGCCCCACCCTCTCAAGGAAATTGCCTTAATCACTAGGCTACACACCTACGTTCTTTGATGTCTATGGACGCGGCAGTATATTCAAGTGGTTAAGACGATTTCGAAGAACGTCTACGTGCACGAGAGTCGAATGCATTCAATTTTCTTCAAAAGAGCTAAATAAATAAATTAAACCAGGCACACACAATTGCTCGCATTTTGCCGATAGGGTGAGTGCTCCAGATTTTTAAACTGCTTGTTGCTTACTGCCAGAGTACGTCATGATGGTGAAAACGCTCTCGGGCCACGAAGCGTTTGAGTGGTCCACGGAAAACTTTTCCATGATGGCGACAAAGAAGAAGCCGGAGTTTATCTGCGTGGCCAGGTTGAAGAAAGAAGCCACGGCCGCTGCGACGGCGATGCCCCAGTTGCGGTCCATGTTCTCTCTTCCTCCGTACTCGGATTTGCGCCTGGCACCTGCGGCTTTTCCTTGCAGGTTCGGATAGGACACCGTGAAGACACTGAACGACCGACTGAAAGAAAAAAGAATGGGGAGAAAAAAAATTGAGAGCCAGTTCTGCGCCACCGCAATTTGTGTAAAGAACGTAGCTTGCGAGCAAGCGGACACCACCTGGTGAATGTCGATTAAGTTCTTTCTTGTAATCTTCATCTACTTCATAATCCCTTTTTACCTCTTTCTACATGTTCTTCCTTCTTCTCTGTATCGTCTTCCTTTCTTTATCTCTTTATAGACGGTGCTCTCTCCTCCTCTCCCTCGTCCTGACCCCCACTTCTCTTCTCCTCGCTCTGCTATTATGTACCGTACATGTCTAGGTTACGGTTTACCCTCTCACCTCCTCCTTTCGCTCCTCACCCCGTATCTATGCTCCTGACCATCGCTTATATTTTGTTTATGCTTGCTAAGCTGCGTTTGGGACTTAAAACCCCCCAATCAATCAATCAAACTGTATTGTATATGGCTATGCCATGCTTTACCCTCTCCCGTCCCCCTTACCTCCTCTTCACGCTCACTTCCATTCCCCCCCCCCCCCCTCCTTGCTGTACTATAGCGTTCATGGCTATGCTATGTTAGGAGCTGCTTAGCGTACACCCGCTTTCATACCTGCTGAGTCTTTTGGAACGACGCACGGACAGTACACAGGCCTAAACAGCTGTGCTGTTGAAAAAGCTGCCGCAGAGTAAAAATTTTAGTAGCGAACGCGATGTTGCGACCCATTTGTCATTGGCAACACAGCTGTATGTAGTGCTTGGGTTGGCCATTTGCATACTGAAGAGGGTCACTGTCTACTGGCAAGGCAGACTTCGATTGATTTGCGGCGTTTTACGTCTCATAACTGCGATATGACTGTGAGGGGCACCATAGTGCAGGACTCCGTTAGTTTCGACCACCCGGTGTTCTTTAAGGTGCACTGACGTCGCGCAGTACACGGGCCTAAACATATCGCCTCCATCGGAATGCAGCCGCAGCCGCCGCGATACGACGCATACCTTAAGGAAGAGAAAAAAAAAGTGACGTGCTGGTGGAGACAGGGTTGTTGATACTGGGATGGGTTAGACACAAAAATATAAAAGTTCCTCCTCATGAAATATGGGGTGAGTAGTCAGCATAATTCACGATATTTTCCGTCTAGTTCCTAAATGTGTATGACGGTGTCACAAACAGTAAGTAATACACCAATGTTTCCGTCTTCTCACGAGCCAAAGCTTCTCAAGCTGCGAGGGCCTGGGCTTTTGAACTTGACCCAAATATATTTATTAGCCACTTTGATAACCTTGCAATTAACTAAATTGTGGTGATGGAGCGGATGCATGTCGACATAAATCGCTTGAGGTGAATAAATTCTAATCCACTTAATATGTTTTGCTTTGGAAAGCGAGAAATTTGTCCATTTCTGGAAGAAAAAGAGAGCGTGAAAGGGGTAGAGGTGGCCTGTAATGAATGGTGCACGACGAGGCCTGCTGGCTCTGGCGTTGTCATGATACCTGAATTAGGCATGATGACGTCTAAATCGCATACGCCTTGCAGCTGCAGTGCATATTGAGTGTTCTGCTGGCGCCGTCACAGAGCGCTTGTAAATTTCGGTAGACGGGTAAATAAATAGAAAAATAAGACAGCCCTATTTAAAAGGGCCAGCTTGCATCGGCCGTGATGAGCGTTATGCGAATAGAAGGAAAAGGCTCTCACATAATCACATTTATCATTCACATATCTCGCGGGAACAAGTGCAAACTGTAGGGCCAGTAAAGCTGTATGAGGCACGCAGAATCTAAGAGAGTTTTTTTTTTCTTTTGCACGTGGCATGCAGTAGCACTTCCTTAATTATATGAGACGTGTTAGGTGAGTTATCATTTTTGCTGACTTATGATCATGACGTCCGCTGCGTTCTTTAGTGCTTTCCTAAACCTAATATCCACTTCCAAAGTCATTCCATCGTTTTCTTAATGCTGATCATCTTCGCTGAGTCATTATCGACATTGCTGAGCCATGCTCATGAGCATGACTTCTGCCACCATTCCGAAGTGCTCCTTCATCTATTTGTACCCACTTCCCAGGTCTTCCATCGCTTTTAAGCGTTGATTTTAATCTCCAGGGCATTATTACCGATCTTGCTATGTCATGGGCATTATTGAGTCATTGTTGAATGATGAGCAGATAACATTTGTACTCACTACGGTTGTTTATTTTGATTGTTTATTGTCGATTTCGCTTAACATGTTGCGTTGGTTCGATTTCGTGTTTGTTTCGTCTAGTAGGTGGCCCCGCCACGGTGGTTTAGTGGTTATGGCACTCGGATGCTGATCCAAAGGTTGCGGGATCGAATCCCGGCCGCGGCGGCTGCATTTCGATGGAGGCGAAATGTTGAGGCCCGTGTGCTGTGCGATGTCAGTGCACATTAAAGAACCCCAAGTGGTCGAAATTTCCGGAGACCTCGACTACGGCGTCTCTGATAATCAGAGCTGGTTTTGGGACGTTAACCCCCACAAATCAATCAAACCAATCAGTCGTCTAGCAGGTAATTCAGTAGATTGCAAGTTCCTCCCTTTCTCATTCGGTCATCCATAGAGTTGCAAACTACGTCCCACTGTGTCTTGGAGAGTGGTTTGCCGTGCTTCTCTACCGCTGAATTAGTTTTGACAATTTTCTTTCTCAACCTACGGTTGAGTCTTTGACCCTTCCATCGTTTGGGTAGGGATCGTTTAGCTTCTATGAGGTGCGCCGATCGGCTGTCCATCTTGTCGTTCATTATATGATGATAACATCGTATATGGTGTTTTGCGTCCCGTAGCAGCGATACGATCATGAGAGACGGCGTAGTGGAGCGTTCCGCTAAATTTCTACCAACTGAAGTTCGTTAACGTCTGCTCACATAGCGCAGTACACGGGTCTCTAGCATTACGCTTCCATCAAAGTGGGACTGCTGCGGCCCAGATTGCATCCTGTGACCATCGGCACGTTGTAGCATGAACGTCCTTATTTCTGCCGAAAGAACACCTTACACTGTGCGCTCAGCAGGAGGTGAAGGATATAGCTCTGCGTATTTACTTTTGGTGAGATTAACTAGGGTGAGATTGGTGAGATTAGATTTCCCTCTCGCCTCCGCCATTCCCTCCTTCTAGTCTTCACTTTCCTTTCCTACCCTTTAGTATACAATACAGTAAGTGTCCATGCTATGCTTCAACCACTGCCATTCTCCTTTTTCCCTTCCTCATTCGCGGTTGAATTTCCCACCCCATTGTTATATTACCCTATACAAGGCTATGCTGTGCTTTACTCTGCCCTTACTCCTCACCTTGTCTTCCTTTTCCCATCCGCATGCGATGCTATACAAGGCCGTGGTACGATATGAAACGCCGTGGCTGCGGGGATCTAAACTGCAACTTCGACCTGCGCCTGAAGCTTCCCGCAAATCACATGGCGCAATGCCTCCAGGATCGGCCTACACTTCGTGATTGACGATTGTGGTTCGGTTAAGGAAAGGACGCCAATTTCTGCAGCCCGTGTCGGGAGCACGGCTAAGCGTCCATGGGGGTAGGGGAAAGGGAGTGAAAGAGATAGAGAGGAGAGAAAGGCCGTAATGGAGGGCTCCGGAAATTTAGACAACCTGGGGTTCTTTAACGTGCGCTGAAAACGAACACGGGCCTCTGGCATATTCGCCTCCATTTAAAATGCGACCGTCGCTGCGGGGACGTCGACGACGACGTTGATGCTCCAACTTGAGTCGGCGGCACCACGGGAGCGCGTGGCACGGGCGGCGTCCTTTGTGTTATACGATAGCAGGAGAGAGAGTGTGTATAAATATTTATTAAAAGCAGAATGAAGGATCGTCCTCGTAGGGTGGAGCCGGTTTGTATAATACGCTATGAAACGCAACCGCCCTTACGTATAATAGTGGGTTAGGGCATTAGAGCGAGAAGAAAGAAGCGCGCGCGAACGTGGAGCATTGGGGCATTGTATAGAAGAAGCGCACGTGCAGTCTTGGGGGACACAACTGATGATCGCATAATTCCTGATGCCATCTACTTTCTACAGCGAACAAGAACAGCTTAGCTGTGAAAATGTTGTTTGTCTCTCTGTCATAAGAATTGGTAGAAAATGAAAGTGAAGCCTGTCCTGGCGAAATTGTGCATCCACATCTGGCAAATCGAGGGGCGGGAGCTGGGCTGTGCACTCTGGACATGTGAAACCGTTGTATGTAGGACATCAGCTGCGCCTCGACGCTGCACAGGAAAAGTCGACAGTTGTAAACAAGCGAAAGTTCTCGAACGACTGACTTTTCTCTAGACGTGCTGCATTTCACGCGTCAGAGCCCTGCTTAAACCTACCATAAACCATGAGCGTCCGCAAACGGTGAAACCTTGCGAGCAAACCGAACTGTCTCTCAACGCATTGTTTTGCAAACACTGCTCAGCGAAAGGGGCATCATTTGGTTATCGATGGCCGTCTTTGCCTTCCTGGAGCAGAGCGCATCGCAACACTACTGGCCACACATGACAAACAAATTTTGTAGTGGCCGTTGTAGCACTTTGCCGAAGCAACGAGCCGGCGGGACGCCGCCACGCCGCTTACCACCGCTGCAATCGAGGCGGTGAGAATACCGAAGTGATAACTGCCGGCGTGCATTAGAACAATCAGGACAGTCTGCTGATTCGCTGTATCGTTTGTAGATGGCGGTACCACCGCTGCGATCCAAGGACACAGTGAAAAGGAGGCGATGTCAATTAAAGGGTGATTTAGCTTGTCAAATCCTTTGCTTTAACCGGACGTCATTTAGACGGAAATTGTAATGCGATGTAGTAGAGATATAAGGCCCGTTTGTTCCCTTAACCACCAATGTGTCGTTAGTGTGATCTGTATAGCTTCGAGCTTCTACCGTCACGTCCCGGGTGTTTGAGGGTTCGAGTCGCATTGGGTGGTACTTTGTCAAATTTGTGTCAGTTTTTGAGACGTGGACTTCGGTGTCAGAAGTACGACAGCGAGTTCTTAGTGAACCCCAGCATAAAACGCTTTCGTGTTAAAAAGAACAAGTGGCTGTGCTTAGAATGGGGTATTTGCGGCAGTTGGCTGTACATCAGGCGCATGTAACGAGGACCTGGACGAAGAAAGAAACGCGCACGCGCCACGCGCGTGTCTGTTCCTATGCTCACGCAGTGCCTGTACATATGCTGTCAGTCTTCAAAAAAAAAAAAAAAGGTAACAAATCCTGCGTGATCCAGCTCGCCTATCTGTATATATACTGACACATACTCAGACCAAACTGGAGTATGTGCAGTTGATGGAGTAGCGATTCCCGTGAAACATGCACACGCCGTACAAAGGTGCTTTCATTAGATCGCGTCAGAAGCTAACGGCAAAGTGCAAGAGGCGCTCGCGGATCTTTGCATGTACACCGCAGGATCATAATTTTGCAATAGTGAAAGTGACAATGTTTTACTTGCAACGGTAGTGAACATTTTCAGACTGATTAGCAGCATCGAAGTGGTGGACGGTGATCAAGAAATGTTGGGTTTACAGCGTGCGCTACAGCATCATACGAGCAGGAAAACAGGCAACAGTAAAATAAATTAGTACTGATAAATTCGAGCACGGCGGCTGTAATTTTCAGCTACATTTAAAGCGCCCCTAAACCATCCCCGATATTTTTTTTTAACATTTCAAGTTAACACGCGCATCAAGTTGAGAATGCCGTCACGATGAACGATGCCAAATGCGGCAGCGCTACGCGCCGCGGCCGCGCCACAAACTCGAAAAACATTCCCGTGCGCCTCTCCGGCCATTTACGGCATACCAAAGTTAGCCGCGACGACATTGTGGTTTTTGGTGACGTCAGAAGAGTCCGAGCTCCGCTGATTGGTCGAAGGAGAATGTCGACTTCCGGTTAGTCTGCTAGCAAATGCATGCGCTCCCTGCCTGTTTGTTTTCCTCATCGTGTGTCGTTCGTGTGGTGTTCGCGTGTGAATTCGTAAATGCGCTACGCTACGCAAGTGCAAGTCAGGTACAGCCGACTAGAAACTGCAGCAACTGTCAGAAAACGACGGATAGCGTAAATGAGAGCGTTGGCACAGCACCAACAGAACACTTGCGCGAACGCGGGAGCCCGGCGGAGGCGCGTCAGCCGGATGCGCGTCATCGGCGACGTATGTCACGTGATATTCGGAGGAGCACTCGGCGAGGAGGTGGCACCGGCAAGCGGCCGGTGGGGCGCAGGAGAGAGCGAAACAAGCAAGCGCCGCGTTTTAATAATCAAAAGCGTGTAACTCGGCTATTTCGGCACCGCTTCGAAAAATTCTTGCGGCTATGTGTTCGTTGCGGACGACGGCACACAAGCAACACCACAACTAAATTTCGACCTCTTGGTGGTTTAGGGGCCCTTTAATAGTTTGTTCTAGTGAAAAGCAAGCATAAGTAACTTAAGCATGACACGAGTACGCTTACATTCTTGTTTAATAAGTTTCAATCACGTCGCACTTGAATTTTTTTATTTTATTAATTTTTTGGGAAGAAGACAATAGTTTTATTTTGCCATTTCTCATTGTTATATAGTTATTATCGAACCAACCTGACTACTGAGGTGCAGGTACCTATTGGATTTCGCTGAATCCTGGCACCGTACAGTACACGTGCAGCTGATATTGTTACAATTCTCTATGAATGAACAGAGTGCGTGTCCGCCACAGCTCGCACCGTGTTGCACAATAGCATGACAGGAAATTCCATGCGACTCATGGCTATTGCTGTCCGTGAGGTAATGTCACTTAAGTTATTTTTCCTGCACTGTTGACAATGTACGCAACGTCCGATGGAACGAAAAGTCATAGGCGCTGCGTAAGGACATAGAACGACGCAACAGCGCAACAAAGAGTAAAGATTGGTAGCTGACACCACAAAGAAGTGGATCTGGGCGCGAGTCCGCAACGGCTGGATGATACACAGTGCTCACTGAGATCGACCTTAACTGACATCGAGGGCTTGAAAACGCAGCAGACTCGAAGGAGAACCTGGGTTTGAACTGGTTCGTTAAATTGAAGGCGCTTGGACGCAAATTTCAGGTAGGTAGCAGAATCAAGTGAGAATTGTGTTGGCGTGATTAGGCGGTGGTCTTCGCAGGCATAAAATTGCAGCAATTCGCGCAGGACAGGTCCAATTGGAAATCGCTACACTATTAACTGAGAGGATTTTACGTGCGAGAACTACCATGTGATTTTAAAGGACATCGTAGTGGAAAGATCAGAAAATTTTGAGCACCGGGAGTTCTTTAGCGTGCACCGACGACGCACAGAACATGGGGTCTGTGATTTTTTCTTCCCACCGAAAACGCGACCACCAAAGCCTGGATCGAACCCACTTGGTGTGAGCAGTCAAGCACCGTACGCAATCCGCCACAGTGACAGAAGATCTTGGGACAGTACTCTCCTCCTAAAATCTGCATAGAAGACGTCACTACTGCTGCTGCTGACGATGATTACGTGTGTTAAGCTGTATTTCTCTGGAGTATCATGCCTATTCGGAAGACAGTGGTTCAGTGCACTGACTAACACGCTCAAAGCAGGTGGAATTAGAGACGGCTCTTCACTGCTTCGTAACTGAATTAGGAGGAGGAGCTAAAAAACCAACGCAGATTTCTCCTAACTGAGGCAGCCAATAACAAGCCCAACTTGACATAGAGTTAATGAGCAGTCAATCTTCTCAGAATATACCGTAAGTGTGGAGAGAACACATCGTACAATGCCCCAAAAGTTAAAGACCTCGATTCACAAAGCGTATTGTTTGAGAAGACACGATAAGTAACGGGACATACAACAATTGGATATGATGCGGCATATACGTCCTTCGAACAAGAGTAGCCTCCATAGTTGCTTCGTATGCGTCCTGTACAGTTAGATAGTATTGTCATCGTCGGAAAGTAAGCAAGGCAGGCGCAGGAGAAGCGACACAAACACACACACATCCGAAGGTCGCGGGATCGAACCCTTGCCACGGCGGCTGTGTGACGATGGAGAGGGAAATGTTCAGGCCCGTATTGTGCGCGATGTCGGTGCACGTTAAAGAAACCCAGGTGGTCGCTAAAGGTGGAGCCCTTCGCTACGATGTCTCTCATAATAGTAGCGAGGTTTTGGGACTTAAACCCATAGAAATCAATCAATCCATCAACACACACACACACACACACACACACACACACACACACACACACACACACACACACACACACACACACACACACACACACACACACACACACACACACACACACACACACACACACACAACGTCATGCGCGGCGACGGCGCTCAACGTGGCTCGTTCATGAATCACGCTGCATGTGCCTGCATGTACGCCATGCGATTATCTTCCACCTGTTTGGCTTGTCGAATGGCACTGACATCTGTTTGCTCTCTTAAAGCAAGAAAATAGCGCTTACGCACTGTGCAGAAACGAATCGTTTGGACTGTGGAAATGACACCTGAGGTGTTATGCGAACGCAGAGGCGTAGAAGCACATACGCATACGAACACGCAGGTGGCGAGCACGATAAAACTACAAAGAGAAACCCTGACAACTGCCGACAACAGACTTGTCCAGAAGGGAAAACGCACGTGACCTATTAATCCTACGCCGCCTCGACTTTCGATAAGGAATTTTTCTATTACCCCGCTTGCAATTGGCGCCCCTTCGGCGAGAAATAAGTTTGTTAAGCTGAAATTAGTGTAGCACCACTGATGTCACTATACTCGGAAAACACGTGTGAGTGATTCTCTTCCTTAAATAGAGAGCAGCCGATCTGAATAGTTTGATTCTCTATAATCTGGTGCGCTATTCCCTCCCATCGTTTCTTTGACGATGTACAGCAGTCAGCACGGTTGACTCGAACGCTCTGTAGCGTGGCCTGGACCACTTGGAGTTGGTCAACCGCCACGTAATGGTGGGCGAAATAGTATTTACTTGAGTGATTTCCTTAATGATTAAGTAGATAAATATTATTTCGGCAGCAGCAACCACCATAACTCGACGCTTGCCTCGGTCCAAATGGTCAAGGCCACGCTACTGAGCGTTCGAGTTAACCGTGCTGACGGCTGTACATGGACTTGCGCACTTTCAGACCGAATCACGTTGATATGAACGGACTCATTTCAGTTATCTTCAAATTGCAAAGTAGAGGAGGACGTGAGCGTGCTTTGAGCTGTTCGGGGCGCACAATTTCCGATGAAGGAGGACTCTATAACACAGGAACACCATGTATCAGTGTATCGACGATGTATGGACTCCCTCAAATTACATAATAAGTGAAAAAAAAAAAAACGCTTCAGGTCCTTCGTCTTGTGCAACAGAGCAGCCGAATTTCTTTGTGAGCTCCTTCCGTTCAGCGAAGAGGAAGCGCCAACCATTTTGAAAATAAGAAAAAGGTAATGGCGCTTTGGCTTTCTATTCTCCAAGGTGTGTGAGGAGCAGTGCACTTGATCAGTTTTAAATAAGAAAATTTAGAGAAGAAGTCTACCTAAGCCATCACACCGCTTCACGTTTCTGAAGCAGTGCTTCGTTGAGGGCCTCAAGCCACCACACTGCTTTACGTTACTGAAGCAGTGCTTCGTTAAGGGCCTCTTTATTTTTCTTCTATTTTTTCATGATCTGTCGGCCTTTGTGAGCAGTCGTAAGCACAGGCGAACAATATTTGCTACCATGGGTTGACCACGCAAGGTTGCGTAAGGGGTGTTTCCTTCGTTGTTCAGAGTAGCTGCGGTGCCTTTCTGTTAAAGAGTTCACCGCGACTGTCCACAGCCAGGCATTAGGCTCAGGCTGAAAACAAATCGATGCAATTTCACGAACAAAGACTGTTTACCGTGCCTCCGGGAACACAGGTTGCTGCTCACCCGCTCCTTTTATTAATGCTGACTTAGTTTGACGCGAAGTGCGTTAATATCTCTTTGCGGTTTATCTTGTTTCTAATATTCTCGTTCTTTGGCAGAAGGATAGTCATGGGAGACTCCGTTCCACACTTTGGAGGTCCGAAGCCGCGGAAAAAAAAATTCAATTTCTCAACTTTAGGTCTCCGACTGAGATAAGACATCATGCGTATCGTATGTTTTAAAACATTTAAGACTAAATTTATAGCCCGGACAGCCTTTGAGGCACATAGGTTCGAATTGTTTTAAATTAGCCTGGAAGTTAAAAGCAAATGAATGTTGCAGATGACTTGCGCTACCACCTAAATGTGTTTGCCACCTATAATGTTTCACGGTTGAGTCAGTTTTCTGCCGTACAAACCACACAAGCTGTGGGGCTTTTCTTTTCTTCTACGGTGCGCACCTAAGAGACGCACCCAAGAGAACAAAGGAAATATCACAGCAGTGTACTCACAATTTGCCGTTGGTTTCCATCACGACACTGTCTGTCGCTCCTGCGGAACAAACCACTAGATACAGAATGCCGGGGAAAACTCCAGTTTTACAAAAGTTCGAAGGGGAGAACCTCCCCGTGTTTGCCACAGGTGCGCCTGGTTACCTTTGACTCACCCACGGCGGCATTGCAACACGCTGCGTGGAGCACACATCGCACATATTGCGGGCGTCTGTGGTGATGGAACTGAAGCTCTGTACGTTCTGTTGCCTATTTTTATTTTTTCGCTTTGTCAAGTTGTCATTTCGCTCGGTCACCTGTCTAGCGGAGCAGAGTCTCTGATGAGCAACAGATTGTCCGTCGAGAGAAATGTTCGCACGCAAAAACACACACGACCCTGGCCGGCTGTAGGACACTCGTTTAAAACTTTCCAGCAACGTTTTTCACGGCACCGCCGCATTGCCCTATTCGGGCTGCTTGGACCTATAGAGACCACTGGCAACAAAGGCAAAATGACTGCTTCTGATAGCTCATCGCATCAATAACAAGACGTGTCGAAAGTTAAGTCATCACTAACGACAATAAGACGACTTGTTGTTCATACCCGCATTGGACATTCAGGTATAAGCAACACATCATGGATTGGATGGATGGATGGAGAAATTTTATTAAGGTACAGGAAGGTGCGCGTCGGCGCGCAGTGGGCGACTCCAACGTCGGGACCGTCATGTCATGCCTGTCGGCTGCTGCGTGGGCCTGCTGGACGTCCCATAGATGATTCGCCAAGAGTGGGCAGCGGAAGACCGCCTAACGTCTGGCCGAGGTAGTATAGACCTCCCAAGCTGGGACAGGGGGGCTGCTTTCGAAAAGCGTCGTTTCGTTAGTTTGTACGATATGCGGTCGCTTCACTCTCTGCTCTCGTCCTTGCCTCGTGTGAGTGCGCCCGCTCTTGCGCGTGCTAGCGCGTCCTTGCGGCAACTCGCACGCACTCTGCGGCTGCGCGTGCTGTGTTGTGTGTCGGTTGCATGGTAGCTTCAGGAAAGTTTGCGGCAATGAAAAACATTTGCGCGCTTCCAATCTCGACATATACCGCACTTTAAGTACCGTGAGTACGGGACCTAGTCGATCGCTGAAGACTACGCCCTGTTCGTGGCTGCCAAGTGCGTTTGGAAAGTGAATGACGACGTTACCGACGTGAAACTAGAGACGAGTTTTCAATTTCTGTAATTGTACGGCCGATAAAACGCATCGTGAACTGTCGGCGCAAGAAATTTCGCTTTCGTGTGTCTGCACGAAATTCCACCGCTTGCAGCCACAACAGATATTATATTCATTATGTGCGTAATATGAACAGTTCATATCTACGTGTACCTTGTCGAGTCACTGGCTGCTTTACAGTACGCAAAGCTGACAACCACGTAGAAGTTTCACCTCGGAAGATAGCGACATCAAATGGTCTCGTACATCATGCTGTTTTCATGTTCCTGAAGCTGGTTTTGTCAGCATTACAATGTGGCAGAATCATCTCCCATGCCTCTGCGACAACGCATGTTCCTTGCAGGCCGTTTGCACTTGATATAATGGCGCTTTGTTTTAAAACCCCACTTGGTCAACACTATGAAAAACCCCTTCGATCATCTTTGTGCCCGTTCGTCGTTGTTTCCCGCACTCGCCATATCTTTGCTGTTATTATCGCCACGTTGCTTTTCTCTACAGCTATATACTGCCCAGCCAAAGCGGCAGCTACATAACATCCGCGGCAGAGGAGCTTCCGTGGCCGGCGTAAACGCGCTCACTAGGACATCCAGCTACTCAAATATTGTGCTGAGCAGAGACTAAATAATTATCTCCACCAGTTAAATACAACAGCACCGGTGCTCACGGTAACACAATTGTAATAACTTTAGTGTATGGAGCGAACATGTATACCTTTGCTCCAATATTAAAAGAAATGGTAAGTGACCTAGCCAACGCACGCTCTTCGAAATGCAAGGCGAATAAATACTGCATGCACTTTCGCTTCACATACGCAGTTTCTGTTAAAATAGGCTTTGCCATCGCGCTACTCCGTGTTAATTATTCACGATACGCACGTTACAAAATATGACACCAAGATACCGCGCGTGCAAGCAACACATCATTTTGCGATCTCCCGTAATCCACGCTGGCCGTCTCTTCCAGGGAAACGATACCTTTTCACGGGCAGTTACGCATATTCCTTTTTTCTAAACTGCCGTGACAGCGCGCAAAACATCTGTACTGTGTGCCTGCTTTATGTACTGAAAAAAGAAAAAAAAAAGAAAATGAAAACACGTCTCTCTGCTCGCGCAATGCAAAACATGTGCGAGAGCGACCGACCGAACGACTGACAGTTCCACCTCTCTCCGGTTGAGTGGCCGACAGCGCGGCTCAAACATGAGGTTGGGTCGGAGTTAACGTACGTTTCCCTTCACCCCCAGAGCGCGGGCGCCGGCGTGGCTGTGTCCCCGCATGAGAGGCCAACGACGTTGGGGAATACACCGAGATAAATAGGTGGATAGCAAAATCTCGGTTGTCGCAACGAATCGTGGGCTACTCCGCAGTCTCCTTCAACTTCCGGTTCGAGGCTTCGCGCCGCTGCCACATGCCACCGCCGTTTCGTGGTTGGGAGTCACGATTCCGTGTTCACGTATGCGCTTCACGTTCGATTCACGGCGCAGATTTGGTGAAAAACCATAATGCAAGCACCGCTGGACAGTTAAAATAGGTAGGTGTGCGCTGTCAACCCTTCGTAACCCTCCTGGAATGTATTATTGTGTGGTGGGTATGTCATGTCCCCAAGGAGTCAAGTCGAGAAGTTATAGAACGTTTATGATTAACTAGGCTAGGTTGGTCAACATAATATACACTGTAAAACAAAATTCCTGAATAAAACAGAAATTTTCTGGCAGCTGGCCTGCCAGAAAATTTCTGTTTTCTGTTTTCGGTTTTTAAATTTTCTGTAATTTTACATAGGTGGTTCTGTTCTCTGGTACAGAAAATTTCTGTAACTTCCAATGCTTTTTCTGTTTTTGGTAACAGACGGCTTCTGTACTTTTACAGTTTTTTCTGTTTCCAGTAACCGAATATTCTTTGATTTATACAAAATTTTCTGTTCCCAACATCATCCCATTTTTCAAATTTTCTGGAGCTTTTGCGCAGTTCTCCCGTCTCCAAACCACGTGTTATATGACACCGCAGTAAAGAGCAGGAACTGAATATTCTATCAGCAGAAACCGTCACTTCCCAGTTATTTCTCTATCTCACACAAGTACAGGTTCTCGAGATACACAAATAACAGAAAAGTGACAGTTTCCGCTAATAGGATATTCTGTTCCTGCTCTATATTGACATGTCACCTAACTTCTGTTTTATTGGAAACGGGAGAACTGCGTAAAGGCTCCAGAAAATTTGAAAAGTGGTATGTTGTTGGTGAAGAGAAAAACAATGCAGAAATGCAGTGTTCTATGGAAGCACATATATCTTTTTTTTTCGAAATTTCTATGAATCAGCACATTATGATCATGCAGTGAAATATCAGTTTATTGACATACAATACAAAATTCAGAGCTCTTTAATGTGGGGCTCGAGCTGTGCGGCTTGCGAGCGGTCCTCTGGGTCTTCGTAGCGTTTTCTAGGTTGACAATGGCAAGCGTCCTAAAATGAATGAAAAGAAGAAAAAAGTTTAGCATCAGAGAAGTATCAAAATATTTTATTTGCTCCTCACAAAAACAAGCATTTCTCCGCACGCCCGTAAATAATAAATATATACATAATAAGTATATGTTTGGGCAACATGCAAGCAAAAATATTGTGATGTTAACTACAATAAAGGGTTGTAGTCATTTATTTGTGACTGTATGTAGGCTTCATCTAGAGAAAATACTTCTAATTATTCATAGAGCTATAATTATGCAGCAAAATGTACGAAACACTGATGATGCGCGACACAAAATCCTGATAACAAAAATGAAACTATTATTGCACTTTGCTGATAATGACAGTGGACGTCGTCAATTCAATCTCACGCTCCTAACGAATTCCGCCAGCATTCAGTTATCGGACAACGCGAACCACTTGTAGGATTTCAATTCTCTTTGACAGTACTCATTCTTTACACATCCGGCCAATACGCACGAGGGCAAATCCACTTACGACACTGGCAGTAAAAGCGGGCACACACCACACACTACGCGAGCAGCTCGCCTCGCATAAGTCTCGACGACCGTACTCCTTTAGACATCAGACCGAAATAAGCACAAACGAGCCTACGCTCTTCGTGATAACCATGAAAGCGAGCCGATAGTGCTCCTGCACTCGGTCACTGTGCGCTGTGTGCCGCACTTCGCTAGGCGCAGCAGCACAGCCACATGTGGCGTGCACCGCCAACGACCACGCTGTATTCGTGACACGGGCAGCGCAAACGTATACAACATTTTAGCAATATAGAACAGAGTTCACTAACGACATAAAACACTTACAAAACTGTCACTCACCTGATCGTGAAATGTCGCAAAAACTGGACAAAAGGCAGCTGCGCTGACAGACCGGACACGACAAGCGCTGTGTTCAAAAGGAAGGAAGCACGTGAAGACAAGGACCGCAGCATACAAAAAGGCGCTTCCAGCTCTAACACAAATTTACTTATTATGGTTATTTTGCTGTGAAAAATATTCTTCATTTAATGCTTAATAGGATGTATTTTTTCACGCCACATTTGGTGTAAAAAAATACACGTGATCGAGCTTCTGTAGGACGCCGACTTGAAAAAACAGAATTTTCTGTTTTCGTCACTAACAAATTTCTGTTAAAGGGGAATAACAGACACTTTGTGTGTTTCCACAGAAACTTTCTGTAGAAGTTTCTGTAATTTTACATACATTTTTTACAGTGTATGTAACCTCCAATAGACTGTAAGTCAACCGAAGAAATGGATGACTTGTTGCAACGATCGCGATCCAGGCAACGCCGATCAGAAAGCGTGGTTGTATGATCGGCTAATGTCAGCGTGAATGGGCAGTCGGTTTCGTAACGTGAGTACATGAAAAGTGCATGAATAAAGTTGGCCTCACCTCCCTTCCCTCTTTTGTGCAGCCTCACTAGTTTTGTTTTCTTTTTCGATGTACCGACCCATTACTAGCCCCTTAAGGCTATGGGACCAAATATCTTTGTATTTTTCATAATATTGTGTAATAAAATTCTCTTTGATTGACTGATTAACTGAAAGAGGGTACATAATGGATGTGCTGAGGATCCTTGCTGGGTGCACCTGTTTGTAATTGATCGTTAATTAAAAGTTATCGAGGACTAGAAGTTAAATGAATCGAGTTATTTGCCAAAGCATTTGCCGGAGACGAAATAGTCTTAACATATTCCAGACCTTACATTGGGAGCGCAGAGCTCGCCTGTCACGGTCGCTCGTTTGACGGCAACTGCCCATTTACGCTCGCGCGCTTCATTGCAAGGAAAACGAAACATTTTCTTTCCTTTCACGGAACAATTCGCGCGCCCTAATGCCGAGCAGCCAACCATATTAACTTCACGAAGGCGTGTTTTTGTAGCGAGCAGCGCAGGAAGAACCGGCATACAAGGCCGAACGAAGGAACCGCGCAGCTAAGCCCGGAACCGGAAGTTGGGTGCGGACGAAAATGTCATTTTGCGTAAGTTGCTCATACAAGGGTACGTCTCCGTCTGTAACAGTGTACGAGCCTGCGACCTATGCTTAGTATGAGGGAGTCGACACACTCTGCCTTGTAATTTCATTATACGTGGTGGGCACGCCTCTGTTCTCCGCAACCTCGAGCCATTTCCCAGAACCGGCGCGGTTGGGTAGCGCTCGCCCGGTATCGTGGGCAGACTCGTCCAACGTGTGTGGGAAACTAGCTTAGTGCACGAGGCTTCATACCGTTGCCTCCGCCACTCCGAAGCTAGCACAGGGCTGTAGACGATGTCTCGCTTGCCGTCCCACATAGCCAATGCCATGGCCACTTGCTCATCAATCCCCGAGTCGTCTTTGCGTACCGGCACGCAGTTCGTAGCTCGCTGTTTGCTGTTGATGACTACCGCGGAGTAGGCGCAGCCCCTGCGGTACGCCGCCACATCGGCAAAGCTGACATTGCGCTCGTCGGTGCATATCTGCTTGAGAATAGTATACATCATCATCATCATCATCATCATCATCATCATCAGAAGCAGCAGCAGCAGCAGCCCATTTTATGTCCACTGCAGGACGAGGGCCTCTCCCAATGCTCTCCATCCTTTCCTGTCCTGTGCGACCTGATTCCATTTGATGCCTGCCAATTTCTTAATTTCGTCACTCCATCTTACTCTCTGTCGTCCACAGCTGCGCTTACCCTCTCTTGGTTTCTATTCTGTCGTTCTAACTGTCCATCGGTTGTCTAGCCTTCTCATCCCGTGACCTGCCCATGTCCAATTTTTCTTCTTTACTACGACTATTATGTCAGCTACCCCTGTCTGTTCCCTAACCCACTCGGCTCTCTTCCTATCTCTTAACGTAACGCCTACCATTTTTGGTTCCATCGCACGCTGTGTGGTTCTTAACTTCCTTTCTAGCTTCTTTGTAATTCCCCAAGTTTCCGCCCCATATGTCAGTTGTGGCAAAATGCAGTAGTTATATAATTTCCTCTTAAGTGACAATGGTAAGTTCCCGTTCATGAGCTGGGAGTGACTCCCGTATGCACGCCATCCCGCGCTTATTCTTCGATGTATTTCTTTTACATGAGTAGGTTCTCCTGTCAATAGCTGTCCTAGATATGTGTATTCTTGTACGACTTCTAATGTCTGGTTTACACATCATGGATTGTTAACGTTTACGTTCGGCCCGCCACGGTGGTCTAGTGGTTATGGCACTCGCCTGCTGATCCGAGGGTTGCGGGATCGAATCCCGGCCGCTGCGGCTGCATTTAGATGGAGGCGAAAGGTTGAGGACCGTGTCCTGTACGACGTCAGTGCACGTTGAAGAACCCCAGGTGGTCAAAATTTCCGGAGCCCTCCACTACGGCGTCTCTCGTAATCATAGCTGGTTTTGGGACGTGAAACTCCACAAATCATCATCAATTTACGTTCACGTGATGTTCAACTGCCAAAGGTTCTGGCTTTTGTCGTTACGTCTCGTAAGCGATAGCTAAGGACAGATAGCACTTTTCACCTTTTGCGGCATGGTACGAAGCACAAGTGAAACACCAACGCATACATATACTCTTCATATCTTAAGCTGAATTGCCACCCAGCCCGTGTTTTATACGTGATAAGCACACGCTTGTGTTGCATATGCATCTGCCGTTGTCGATACTCGCATAGAGATCGTCTAGTACCTTACATCGCAGAAAACCTGATTCACCAGGGGGTTGCCGTTGAAACTGTGTCATCGTGGTGTTACGAGGAGGAACAGGTGTTTATGAAACCGGCCCGATCAAATTTATTGCCGGAAAGCTGGGATAACAAACTCACGTCCTAACAAACGCGAGAGGAAGTGGCGCAGACGTTATCGGTTGATTCGTTGCTCGGCAGACAGCAAGGAAATAAAATAGTGCCAAACCATGAAATGGCAAGCAAGCTCAACACGACTGAAAACTAGATATGCCTTTTTAGGTAACAGGAACAACGCTTTTAAAACTGCGTCATGTTTGAAGAAACAAAAACGCCCAGCCTTAAAAACACGTGCGCGTGAAAAGAGTATGGACAAACACACGCTGGGACTTACAACAGTTTAATGAATGACCATACAAGATTCGAAGCGATACCAACTGACACGTGCGTAACACAACAATCACGTTGATATAAAACAATGCAAAGTATGACGCCTTGTAGTTGCTACGTTTTTTTTAGGTAGGCCACTTCCTTTCCTGATAGTGGAATAGACGGTACACTAACGCATTGAGTGTCTCCCAGTTTCCGCATTTGATAGGCTTCCATCCGTTCTCGTTCATTTCCGTGTTGATCCTCTCTTCCAATAATGCTCGTTTCGTTGAAGAGAGGATTACAGGCACACTTTCTGCAATGAGCAGGAAGGTTTGGCCCCCCTCCAGACGTCACAGACGCGTGTTGTTCCTTTAGGTGGACATTAATACAACGCCCCGTCTGTCCTGTGTACACCTTTCCACACGTCAGTGGTGTATGATAATCAACTTTGGTAGGTCAAGCTCTAAAAGTTGCTTGGATGACGAGGAAAATAGACACTGGTAGGTTTGCGATTTCCGATTCGGGCACGGAGACTTGATAACTTACACGGCGTCGATAACATGACCCGTGTACCGTGCTGTAGCCTACACTCTTGGATAGTCCTGATGGTTGTGCCTGTCCATAATATATTACATCTGTGGTGGGGTGCGGGCCCACAGCCAACGGGTAGTTTCTTTGATGATGCAAAAGGTGGACGATTATTTATGGCCATGTTTGCCCGATTATTAATAAGAGTCACACAAGGGAATCCTTGAATACGCCTTGCATAGTCATACATGCCTTATCGCGAATTGGGCTAATTTGGTCAAATACGGACACGTACCTGCCATGTATCTCTCGATATACTCAAAATCCAAAGTGCGATTTAAATCGCATGCTGTGGCAGTGTCACGCGCTAAACGCTAGCCTCGGGTCTCCTGCCATCGAGGACGAATTGATCAACCACCTCAAGAGCCCCGACAGGGCCCTTCAACAGCAGGCCGTCTAGAAGGCCCGAAAGGTGACAGGAGAGCTCAGACTCCCAGTCCCCACGTGGACGGAGCCACCGGGCCGGCCCCCGTAAGTAGTGCCCAGGCCCCTTCAGCACCGTTAATGAAGCAATTCTCTCTCTCTCGATATACCCAGTGCCTGATATGATCATGAACGTATATTCGGCTAATTGACATGTCCGTATCTAGCCGTATTTCCCCCATTAGGGAATGGGCCGTATGCCGCTTTATCCCGTATGGGGCAAATGTGTCCATTTGCGAACATGCGCCATATATATATATATATATATATATATATATATATATATATATATATATATATATATATATATATATATATATATATGAGCAGTGAAGGAACGGACGAACGTGCAAGAACTTTTTACTTTCGACCGTTTCGGCCGGTGGTCCGGCCTTCATCAGGATTTCCTGATGAAACGTTGGTGTGTAAAAAGTTCTTGCACGTTCGTCCGTTCCTTCACTGCTCATATTCGTCTGGATCCGCAGACACATTTACTGGATTATCAATATATATATATATATATATATATATATATATATATATATATATATATATATATATATATATATATATATATATATATATATTACGCCTTATACAGCCGCCAATGACATCTTTGTAAGTGTTGTAACAAGGTTGCACTGCACAATACACGCAAGAAACTGAAACGTGTCGCCGCCAGCGCAGCTGCTGCTTATTCAGTCGAAAAGGTAACTACCTACACCGACTACCTACTCAAGCGAGAATTCTTCTCTGCCTTCAGTCATTTGGTAGCCGAGGGATCATGCCACGTTTACCTCACGAGCCTCGCATGTTAGTTTCCTTCTTTGCGTAACTCTGTTGCGTAGCTCAATCGCAGTTGCGTAATGCGTTTCCATCGTCAGGTGGCGTGATGTCACGTGTCGGACATGGTGTGCGCTCGTCTTACGTAGGCGCAATTGTTGTGCGTTAACTTTTATTTTAAGAACGGTATTCAGCTGACGCATTTACCCGCCTTGCGGTTTAGTGTGTCGGCTTTTTTTGCTCGAGGCTGCGTGATGGAATCGTCACCGCGGCGGCCGTACTCTGATCGGGGTAGTAATGCAAACACGAGTATCATAGATTTAGGTGCGCCGTCAAAATTACATCACAGCCCTTCACTGCAAACCGTGCCTCATTATCACGGACTTGTTTTTCGCAGGTAAAATCCCATCAGCTTCTATTATTAACTGAGCGAATTGGTTCCTAGCAAACAGCTTTTCAAGCGCAACTAGAAAAAGAAAGCAACAAACAAGACATACTTTTACTGTCGCGTGCATAGGTTGTAGAAAAGAGGAGGAAGAATGCTCTGGTTTCATGCTGTTTAGTCAGGTTCGCAGGATGCAGCTGCTGCGAGCCGAGCGGCTCTCTCTTGTTATCTCCCCCTGCACCGCCACGAAATAACAAAGAAGAAAAGAAGAGAAAGAAAGACAAAGGCTATATCGGATAACTCGTCGCGTCCTCGACTGGCGGGTGGTTAAGAAAAGTCGGAAAAAAAACGCTTGCCGATTGCGGAAGGTTGCCGGAGCATATAGTGCATACATCATCGTGCACAGGGCGGCTTGTTTCTCTATGAAGCCGACCCTTTCATTCCGTCGTACGCGCAGAATTGTGCAAGCCCTGTCTACTGTAAGAGCAATGGCAGGACAGGCAAAATGAAAGGCTGACTGTGGTATACACACAGTGCGCAGATCGCCTGCAGGCTCATTTCCCATTGTGTTTTATGCGATCATGGCTTGTAACTTAGTTGTCGTTTTCGCATGTGTATTCTTGGAGTATTAATAAAGGGAACCGCATGGTGGACGCTGGTAAATTAAACAGCCGTAATTTTGTTGTACGAGATACACTAAACGGATCAGAGTTTCAGATTGCGTAGACCATTTCCAAAGCTATAATAGGAAGAAGTAGAGGGCGTCAAGTCCTGCACGCAAGAGAGTGGCTCACATGAAGGCAAAACAAAGAATGTTATCTTCATGCTTTACAAAAAATTAAAAGAAATACTGGACAAGCGAGGGGAAAAGGCACGATTTCCTCTGCTTCTTGTTTGTCTCCGCAATACAGCGCCATTAATCCACGTGTGTTTTGCTTTATTCGAACTCCTTCCACATTTTCTCCATCTATAGACATCAGGCAGGCTACCAAGATCTACCGCGATACTCAAGTTGTATGATAAGTAGAACCCAGTTACTACTACGTGAATCAACAAAGGGCTATAAACGTTGACAAAAACCTATACCGGGAGATTACAGAGCCACTGACGCGACAGTGTTTTATGCCGGGTTCCACCAAGAAATCACTGACGTACTTCCGTCGCTGAAGTGGATGTACGAAAAAAAAGAACAAAAACAAACATGAACACATCTGACAACGAAAAAGCGCCACACGCTAGGATTCGACGACACAACCGCCCGGGATGCGATGACAGGTGCTGGAAGCTACCAGTCACATCACCGACACTTCTTTTCATCCCTTACTAGATGGAAAAGAATAGTGAAATTGTATTAAAGGGCATATTTAATGTGCAAACATTACATGTCTGCACATCAAATACTCAGGCAAACAAAGTGCATTCAGACAAGCGTTGGTTCCTGTGCAGCATACACACACCTTATAAAGGTTTCAGTTTCACGGTGGAATGATTCAGTGCAACGCAGGTTTTCTGCATCTCACTCACACATTCTCGATCTCCATAGGCTGCACAGACCAAGTACTGTGAGCATGTTACAGGGAGGACCACCAATATTTTAAATGGCAGGAACCTAATTGAGAACGGAGCGATGTCCATGTACTTTTCCAGCGTTCGCTGCAGAATGTCCGAAAAGTATAACGTCCGTGCAATCAATAAAAATGTTCAGTTCTTGCAGTACGTCGACAGAGTCGGCAGTTTGTGCACCATAGCACGAAGCAGCCCCACATGTTCAGCAACGTTTTAGCGGGAACTGTTTGTAAGCGCAGCTTAGGGGGAAATGTTTTAAATCCAGGAGGTACACGCATTTTAAGAACCCTTATAACTACATTCCGATAAGGTTTATTTAAGTGAGGTGCCCGGTATACAAAGACATATGGTAAATCAAGTCCACCAGTGCAGCACAAATCGCTTTCCGGCTCGCAGTGAAAATGCACTCCTGAACTTTTAAGAGAAGAAATGAGTCAACCTCCTTGAGAAAGTGCCGAGGAGTATGTGAAGTGCCTTTGGCATCGGACGACAATGCTATATTAGGAAGGCGATGAACTTATCGGAGTTGTAGTTCACGCAAAACCGGATGGTAATTATCTGGAAAGAAAAAAAAAACAGGCGAGAAATAATTTGCCTAACGAAGAAATGCACTAATCGTAGACTACCTCGTTCAAAGCAGAGGAACAGGTTTTCACGCCGGATGGATTCATAAGCCGAGCTCGAAATGAATGTCGCACATATGGAATGCAGTGCTTGAATGTGGAGTCTTGAGCATTGCAGTACTTGCAGCACATACGTGAGTCGGGAGCTCAAAAGAGGTTGCAAACATCAGCGCGACTGAACATTCACTAAGTACGCCCATGCCGTGAGTTCGCTTTATTTGTACATCGTCAACTTCTTCCGACTAATGACTGTTCCTATTCCTGTACTGTGAAAAAGAGACACTCAAATAGCGTATACCTGTTTTCTACTCAACGGCTCCATAGTGTGAAGGCATTAGGGCCCATAGTCCACGCGTGAGCTTTTCTCAAGCTTTACGCTAGCTCCTCGAGGCGCACAAAATTCTTCCGCAATTGCAAGAGCAATTTTTGCGCTCGTTTCATGAGCACTAAAAGTCCATGTCATCTCTATATGCAACAGCCCTAATTTCATTCGACGGCAGTTTAAACACTTCAAGATATAGGAAACCAACTGGCTTTATATCTTCAGTACAGTGCTTTCATTTGCATTTAATTGATGCCCGGTTAATTCAAAGGCTTACAGCAAGCGCAATTGCTCTTAATTTACATCGCCTACCAATCATTGCACTCTTGGTTCGCAGCGGTGGCACCGCCATCTAGGAACGAAGGAGCGAACACTAGCACCGATCTCGCAACATGAATGTTTGTGTGAATGGACCGACCTCTGACGCCACATGTCTTTCACGCTAATGCGCGCCGGAAGTTAGCGCTTCGGTTGTAACGGCGCCTCTAGCTATCGCAGTCCCGACGGCGCGTTACTTGGCCAATGTACAACCACGGCCGCTAAATAACTTGCCCTTATGCGGTATATATGCTGGCCTGCTGTGTAGCGACGGGCTCTGCTCCAGGAATGCAAACACGGCCGTCGACAAGAAAATGATGCGCCTCTCACTGCAGCGGGTTACGGTTACGTGCTCACAAAACCTTATCTGCCAACAACGCGTTCTGCTTCGCTTGCAAGGTTTCACGGTTTGCGAACGCTCCTCGTTTATGGCCCGTTTGCGCAGGGCTGTGGCGCGTGCGATGTAGTAGTTTCCGCACAGAAATGCGAGTCGTTGGAGTTTCGCTTGTGTGCAGCTGTGGAGGATCCCTGTGGAGTGTCAAGGTGCCGCTGATATCTACACGCAATGGATACACACATCCAGAGTGTTTAACCCTCCTCCCTCCACTCGGTTTGGCAGACTATACTGCTTATGCATTCCAGACGTTCGCGAAGACAGGTTTCATTTTCCTCTTATACCGAGTTTTATGACTGAGGGACCAACCAAATTTTGTCATTTGAAGGCAATGCAAAGCTCAAATAAGCAGATCAATGATTTTTTTTGTGTGTGTAAATTACCGCAAGGCAGAAAGGGAGCTAGCCACACACGAGAGCTTGAAGCGTAGTTAAATGTAGCAACAAAAATGCCTTCGCCTGTGTACTCGAACTTGTAAAACTGACAATGAAAGAAAGGAAAGTCTTGTGACCGACGCCTTACCCTCCGAAAAAGAACCCAGTGCTTACGTCTTCGCACTTCCTTATGAAAGCCTAATCCACTTCCACATCCATCGTAGGTCGCTGAAAGCTCCGAGGACAGAAGGGGCCCCATGACGTGCATTCTTTGTTAAGAAATGGAAGAAAATTTCAGCAGGGGCTCGGCGACTTACCATAGACAGTTCAGCTATGGCGCTCCCTATGCGACTGGCTTGTAATAACGGATTCTCCCTCATGTACTGAGGGCGCTGTCGCTCTTGTTGAGTGTGCTGGAGGACCCGTGATGGTCCTTGAATTCTGTAGATTATGGGCGGCTCATCTTTTATTCATTTATGTTTATTTATTCATTCGTACTTCAAGGGTCCTGGAGGGACATAACGTGAGGGGTGGGCAGAAAATAAACGGGGATGACTATAGATTGGTTCCAGTGATGACTCGGGGAACTCGATGGCGGATTTGAAGCTTGCTGCATCGCAGGTGAGCGCAGCAAGTTTCGGAAGGTCATTTCAGTGTCTGGCGGTGCGGATGAAGAAAGACTGCAGAAAAGCACTAGTGCGTGCTCTGGGTGCGATTACTGAGTTAGAATGGCCTCTTCGATGGGTAGGACGAGCCAGCTGATCAGCAAGGTGTCACAAGGTACCGAATGAAAGAACCTATGACATAGGCATAGCCGAAAGGTATGACGACTAGAGGCAAGCGCCCACAGTTCAATTTTAGATCTGAATGAATACACACCAGTGTGCTAGAACTACTCGGTAAAAATCAATCTTGCAGCGCCGTTCTGAGCACATTCGAGGGCTTATTGAGATTATATTGGTAAGGGTCAAAGACTCGCAAGCGTATTCAAGCTTTGTTGGTACAAACGTTTTATAGGCTACCAGTTTTACTGACGACTGTGCCAAGAACAGATTGCGGCAAAGGTAACCATAGGTTTTGTTGGCGAAATTTATAATGTACGTGGGTTACATGGTTTGTCCAAGACAACTCTGTAGAGAAGTGCATACCTAAGTATTTGAAGGAGTTGAAGGTATATTACAGTTATGAATTTGATAGGAAGATAGATTCCAGTTTGGTCTCCGATGGAACGAAATGTGTACAGTCTTACTTGTATTCAGTGACATGATCCATGTAGCGCACCAATCTTGAACATGAAAAAGGTCCTCCATGAGAGCAGTAACGCCAGCAAGATTATTCGTGGGACCCTACAAGACACAGTCGTCTGCAGAAAGACGTATTGCCAAGAATACAGTGGACGGTAGATCATTATATAGCTTAAATATAATAGTGGTCTGAGAACAGTACGCGGGGATATACGAGATAAAACAGAGGAAATGATTGATGTATAGTTGTTTGCATACATAAATTGTTTACGATTGGTTAGAAAACATTCAGTCCAGTTAAACACTAGTTCATGTACGTTGAGGTGCTACAACTTAAGCAGACGATGTGATTACGGTACATTATCAAATGCTTTTCCAAAATCTAGGAACATAGCATCAGTAGGGATCCTGCAGTCGATGTTTAAGTGGATGTCATGGGTAAACAATGCTAACTAAATTTCGCATGAGTGATCTTTTCGGAAGCCATGTTGATTAGGATGAATGAAACTTGGCTGAAATTAGGAATTTAACAAGATGAGAGTAGATAACGTGTTCCATGATTTTTGAGCTTGCGTTGGTGAGTGAAATGGGGCGGTAGTTCCCTGGCCAAGACTGAGCACCTTTCTTGAAGACTGGAATGGCCTTCCCTATTTTCCAGTCGCTCGGGATTGCGCCAGTGTTCAGCGACTGCTGGCAAATTCTACAAAGTATGGCACTTCACACATCCCATGTATTTTTTTTTAAATTTTGTGTTGATTCCGTCTAATACCAGGAGATGAAAACTTCAGAGCATATATAACATTAAACATATAGAGTTGAGGCCATTCGGTGGCCTCAACTCTATACCGTCCATTTGTGGGAAGTCAAAGTATGGAAAATATGGAAGCATATTAGTTGATTCCTTTGTAAACACGGAGCGAAATGCTTGGTTAAGAAATCAGGAACGCCTGAGTCAGGAATGGGTAAAGCAGAGTTGTCGCATAGTGAATTAGGGTGATCACTCTCATTCAGTTTTATTGTTTTGCAAAAATGCCCTGGGTAAAAACGCAGCATGTTTGGAACAGTCACTACATAGCTAGGGGTCTCATTTTGTGCGAATTCTTAGTGTGATGTACTCTTTGCTGGCTCTTTTAAACTTTTCCCAAGCCGACGGAGAACTCGGCGTCTTGGCTACGTGGAATAAGGGTCTTTTCTTATTATTCAAGCGCTTTAAAGAGGTGTTAAACCAGAAGGATCGCGTTCTTTCATTTATCAAAATGGTGGGGATGTAGAGATTTAGTAAATACAGCATTTCACTTTTAAAATGTGCCCAGTTATCCTCGGTCGACCGCTGCTCATACATATAGGCAATGTTTTCGTGCAAGATAAAAAGAAAGTTCGCCATTATACTGGCATAATAGGCTTTATAACATAGCGTAAGGAGGACCTTTTTTATTTTCTTTTTACTTTTTAGTATGTTACAAGGAAACGTGGCGTGGATGACGTCCTGGTCACTGACACCTCTGTTGTAGGTAAGGGGCGGCATCTTATCGGGGTGGGACGTGAAGACGAGATCGAGGACATATGACGAGTGTTGCGTTACTCGCGTAGGTTTCGTAACCATCTGCAAGAAAATGAAAGGCAAGCTCATGCTTATACGCCTCGTGCAAGCCGACGGAAGCGCTACTGGTGGCGACCCTGCTAAGTATTCGCGGGAGAGTAGGCAGCCGTGCGCCGTAGCTTCCTACGACTTTTTTCGCGTTCGCCGTTTAGTTCGCGTTGTCGCAGCGAAATAAGCAACTTTCTTTGCATGTGTGGGGTGGCCGAAGCTTCAAGAGATGTCGAATAACAAAAGCCATCCGAACACGACCTCTTCCTGTACGTAGGCGTTTAACCAGAATTTTGATTTCGCAGGGTGGGAGGGGTGTTACCCATGGCGTTAACGAAAATGGAGGGGGGCTACCCACCTGGCTAAGTTTTAAGGGGGAGGAGTGTAAACAAAAGCCTGCTTGTACGTTTAAAGTGCTCACACAGAAGTCTTGCCCTATTTTACGAGTTACACCAGCTCTAATAAGACAAGAAACTCATGTGTGCTCGGTATGCGTGTGCCCCACCACTGTTACTAGAAGAAAAAAATTTATGTTACAACAGTGGCAGTTCGGGCATGTTCATACACCATCTTGAAAAGTAGAAGCACGCAGAACACACGGACGAAAGAGCATGAAGAAAGTTTGAAACCAACACAAGACTAAATATAGCTTTGGTGCGTGCTGAGCATTTCATATACGGAATAATGGGAAGATGCTGGACCGCAAACCACCATGATAATGGCAATACTTGCATAGGCACATAAAGCTCTAAAACAATGTGGTACACTGCAGGCCCACAGAAGACGCATATATGACGAAATCTCCGTAAAGTGACGAAGAAATTCAGTAGCTGTTTAGTGTTTACATGTTTCTACATACATCTTGACGATAGAGCGAGCCCCAGCCTTGCTGTCGCTCCCAATTAACTTGACCAACCCTTCGCCGCTTTTCAATATATCATGCGCCTTCTCTTTACTCAGCATCCAAAACACAAAAATTCTCACGCAGCTTTGTGCGCTTTCAAGAAGGTCGCTCAGAAAATTGCAAGTTTTGACGGCTGCAGCAGGTAGGGTAGTTCGACGAACGCGGCGCTAAATGGTTTTATCCGCTGGCAAGTTTGGCGATATCCATGAGGAGTGTACGCAGGTTCATTAACAATCTCTCAGTTGCGCTTCATAAGGTGACTTTTATGTCAATTATTATGCGATTATGTCACGTATGTAATCAGTGCTATCAAGATCGCTACATAACGCACGCCAGCATCATGTTATTGTTTGCTTCATTGTTTGAATTACCACTCTGCTCAAATTATGTGTGTTTATTATTAAGGTACAGATATTAAGGTACAGAGACGGCAATGTGGCAACGGTGCAATTTAAAAAAAAGAAGGAAATACAAGGCGGCTACTTCGCACGAGCTCCACTTCGCAACTGGACTTTTTCACGGTGGTCGGCGGGATGCACCTGACAATTATATGCGGACTGGTTTGTCCTAAATTGTGTTAACGGCACGCGCGTGCCCACTTTCACAGAGGCCCGATTCTTTCCTGCAACTGTCACCGCAACAGTAGGTGTCCGGCACGCGAACGAAGGGGAAATCGCAGCCGCGTTCCTCGGCCATGCCCATGCCTCCCAGCGCTGCAAAAAGCGTTGTCGTCTGCTCGGCCTCCCGAGAGTACTGTCGGCGGCGCCCGCTAGGTGGCCATCAGTGGCGCCTCTATAGGCGGTGCACCAGGCGTATAGATTCGTTCGCCAGGTTATTTTGCGCACAACAGGCAAGATTACTCCGATATCATATAGTTGGAAAATTTAAATCCCTCAGTGGCGTATACTTGTTCGAGATGACCAGGCGCTGCAGTGCCTTGCCATGCAGACCATGCCCTGAGTGACACACAAAGGGCCTATCATGACATAGCAACGCAAGGCAGCACTACTGCCTTCCTTTGCCAGAAGCACGGGTATCCGGACAAAGATTGCTTAGCCTCGATGAATTTTCTGACGCCGCGAAATTGTGCGCATCAAGAAAATGGTGTACCTCGAACCAGCAATGAGTGAAACGTAGTGAGGGACATAGAGGTTAACATGTACTTGAACACGATAGCCCTTCTTATTGCATTGTTTCCGAATGGAATGCTTAGTTATACGCAGCAATAGAAAAGTACTCAGAATAGAAATATTTCGAAAGTACCACGCAATGAGCAGCGCTTGAACAGCAACACAAGGAAGAACGCATCTCCTAAAACACTTTCCACATGCGCCTTGTGCACGCTGATTTGCCGCTTCTAACCATGACGCATTGCTAAAGATATCGGCATTGCGCGCGACTCTGCCGGTGGGTGTCGTGGCCGCAAGGGATGAGTTCCGTGAACCGCGAGGACCACCGGAACACGACCATGCACTTTTCACCGCGAGGATAGAGTCGCCACGAGTCACCGCGGCGACAGCTGTAAGCGCAGTGGAACACTAAGAACAACACCGCTGGCGGCAGGTCGACGTGAGGTAGCAGTTGGTCCTGGCTAGCCTTGGGACTGTCAGCGAATGCCTTGAAGGCCAGGCGCGTGCCCACGAGATGTTCAAGTACGCTGCCCTTCAGGGTTCCCTCCTTCAGCCTCGCAGCGGGCGTCAGCATGTCCTCCTGCTTGTGGTACGATGAAATGAAGACAATATAGAGGCTATTTGCTGCCGTAAATAGCAATATATAGCTACAAGCGGTAATTTAAAATGCACCATGCGAACCCTAACACCAACGTTTCCACATATGTATTGTGGTGTTTGAAGACAATTAAGCTTCCTTGTCCAAACGCACTGGCTACAAGCTTAGCATTTCCTGTTTGCCCACTGCTGATGCCTTCAATTCGTGATTGACATGCGCGCACTAGGTGGAATTATTACAGTCGTGTGTAGCGGAAGATTATATAGTCAAGAGAGTAAGTAATATCGTGCTGCTGAATTTAGAAAAAAAGAACAGTAGAACAAGAGCAAGGTAACTTCTCATAGCTCACAAACGTGATGAATGTCCCTGCATTGCACTTAAACAGGAATGCGTGTTAACTTATGAGTTGCTGCAAGAAATACAAAAAGAAGTTTGCAGGTCTGCATGTACCAAAACAATCTACATGCTGCAGGTCAGTATACAGTTCTCCAGCGAATTTATAATAATCATCTTACTCACGCTTCTATTGGTGGCGTGCAAGCAGTACATGTAGTTGGTACTCGTCATGTCGTTTTGGGCCCAGTACGCATCCCACCTCTCCATATACGTCTCCGGTAAGTCCCCGACAATGTGTCGGGCGAGGCCGTGGGCAACAATCTAGGGACGAAATGAAAAAAGAAAAACTTCGATTTTATCGTGAGTATTTTCATTACCCGAACAAAACTGAATAGATTCGCTGTCTCTGTAGCTAGAGGATGCGGCTTGGACTGCGTGCTAAAAAGCACTACTGGCTGAAAAAGCAAGTGGCACAGTAAATACGTACGCCTCAGTCGCTGTGCACACGCGTCAGTTTGCAGCGAAACTCGCGCCCTTGCTTTCACGTGTTCTGCCGTTATTTCATATCTATTTCATCAAAATATCGTACACTGATGCGGAAGTAAGGTACTGGTACTTAATTGGCTTCTCTGTATTACATTCACTCCTCACTCAAAGAGGAGGGGATACAAGTGCGCAAAGATAGTGAACATACTGCGACGAGGTTCGGGCCATTTAACTGAGTCATACGAGGAAAACAGGATTCACCAGTTAGGAATTTGTGAATGACAAATGCTTTAAAGTAGATTTATAGAACGTGTGCTGACCATGCTTTCATTAATTGGTCGACTAAAAAAAAAATTCACAGCATATCCACGGAGTGAATGATGATGAGTGGGCGAATCTCAGGAGGTTCATCGTAGATCGTGCCGAGTTCCGGATTAATTTAGTTAACGCGCACGCTAGGAATCCTTACGGTTCAACTACGCACAAGTGAAATCTCCCACCGGCACTTCATTGCAAGTCAAGATCTAGTGCATATATATATATATATATATATATATATATATATATATATATATATATATATATATATATATATATATATATATATATATATATGGGTGGCCGGTAAACGGTTCTCCAGCGCGAGCAGTCGGTATTTTTCAATCAAGAAACTCGCTAGAAGAGGCTGCCTGCGTCAAGCTTGTCTCTCGCTGGTGAGGGCGCGTTCTCCTACTTTGCGAGCTGGTAGCGCGTTCATCGATGATGATGATGATGATGATGATGATCGTGGTTTGGTTAGGAAAGGACGCTAATTTCTGCAGCCCGTGTAGGGAGCACGGCTAAGCGTCCGTGGGGGTGGGGGAAAGGGAGTGAAAGAGATAGAGAGAAAGGCCGTAGTGGAGGGCTCCGGAAATTTAGACCACCTGGGGTTCTTTAACGTGCACTGACGACGCACAGTACACGGGCCTCTGGCATTTTCGCCTCCATCGAAAATGCGACCGCCGCGGCCGGGATCGAACCCGCGTATTTTGGGTGGCAGCCGAGTACCGTAACCACTACACCACCGCGGCGGACTCGCGTTCATCGAAGACACAGCGTTTCCATAGTCAACGCGCGCCTTTCGCTCTCTCTGGCTCTCTCTCTCTCTCACAAGACAGGAGATGGAAGAGTGAGAGAGCTCGCGGGCCGGGAGGCACGCGCCGAGGGCGCGCCTCTCACACGCGCCGTCCTAGTAGCGTGTTCCTAGAAGGTAACGCGCTACTACAATGGACGGACAGACCCAAACCTTAAGGACCTTCGTCCCTAAAAAGAAAAAGAAACCGAACAAGAAACGCAGCAACGGGCCCCATTTCCCCTTGAAGCCGCGAGTTCGTCCTTCGAACATGATTTACATGTCCCAGCGTCTTGCGGCAGTCGAAAATGTCTAAACATCTCCATCTTTTTCTAAGCCTCCTCGGTTTCTCTTTTGCGCGCACGCGTGTGAGCACACCAGGCGACATCGTTTTGCCGTGCGGATGACAGCGTGTATCGTGATTTTATTTGTCCCCTTCTGCCGGTTCTTTGCGACGGGTTCCGTACACGATGCTCTAATGGCAGACTGCTTAGCAGTGCGGTTTATCAAAGAAATGGGTAATTCAACATGTAGCGAGTGCGTCCTCTACGGGCAACCCGCGTGCCCGTGCCGGACACATGGTTGGGATTGATACGACCAGCGCCAGCGCCTCCTCTATTTTTTCAAGGCCAGCGCAAACGCTCGCTCCTCAACGTCCACTCCTCCCGTCCACTGTGTTTTGCACGTCTTTTCTTTACATAGTGGTTCCTTACCAACAAGTGGACAACGGCGTCCGTGTTGTCCACTCCTCTTCCCCTGTGTCCCTGTTCTTCGCGAGTTTTCTTTAAATAATGTAAAAATTTCTCTGCTCGAAAGATCAGTCGGCGAATTTGTTGAAAATCACTTCAACATCAAAAAAAAATACAACGAGAAGCGGTAATATACGGCAGTACTAATGACAATTGAACCAGCGCGCTCATTTTGGAGAAACCTAATATGGTGCTTAATGATAGTTCAAATAAAGACGATGCAATCAAATGAGCCAGTTCGCACCAACGCACCTGTCCCAGGGAAGCGAAGTTGTAGGCTGCAAGGCCGTCCTCGTAGAAGTGTGGAGGCTGAAAATACTTATAGAAGTACCCGTCCACCGGAACGACGCCAGCCACTAGAAGCAAGTGTGCCTGCACGATTGGTGGCAGGACGTGCCAGCTGCGTAAAGTTGACAGCCAGTCCCTAAGGAATCCAGCGCCAAGTTCTTCGAGCACCCAGAATGGTGCGAACTGCCCCGACGACCAAGCGGATTGCGGGAAGGCCGTTGTGTGAGCCACTATAGTCTGGCGCTTAGTCTTCGAAGAGCCATTGGATTGGAGCACAAGAACGGCTGCGTTCTGGACGGACGCCATTAAGTTGCCCGCCTTCGCTATTCTCCCGTACGTGATGTTGGTTGTGCCTGCATGAAAACACAAAGCGGGTCTCAGATTCACGTCACACTGACGTGTGGGGACAAAGAAGCGTTGCATGATGAGTTTGAAATGGCAATGGGAGATTGCGAAGCTGTGTTTCACGTGGTTCAGTCATGAATAATAATAATAAAAAAAAGATAGCAGATGCGGAAAATGGGTGCTGAGAATCAGCTTGCTCCTTTTGAATTTCAGCGATATTAAAGGGGCGACGCCAGTCGGTGTAAAAGTACGTTAGAGGGTTCCAGCTGCGACTAAGCCTAAGTATGTCAGAGTTAAGCGCGGAACTTATTAGACGCGGACTTGACAAGAGAGTAACACTTAACTCTGACATGCTGCACCAACAAGGCCAGAAATCTACTTTAGCTAAGCCTAAGTACGCTGAGACAAGTGGTCGTGTGAAAACGTTGTGTCACATCACGCTGTGGAAGCAGAGGGACTCTGTTGTGCTTACTGCAGAGAGCACCTAAGACACTTTGCAACGTTAAGCCTCACGGTATATCAATAGAGAGTTTTAGTTTGTCCGTAAACTTCTTTACGTTTGCGGGATACCGGTTTACCGTGCGTGTTTACGGTGGAAGTAGAACTGCTAGCGCCATCTATTCGCGGTTTGCTTAACTACAAAGCATTCGATTTTCTTTTTAGTAGCGTGAGCGTTTTCTTCGAAAAAGATAATGAAAGTACGCAGAGTCAATTATTATCTCACGTCCAATACTTTACGCTAGGAGTCAAGCAAAACGGGCACGCAACAATAATATTAGTTTTCTGTGTGCCTGGTCAGGTTCCGCATCATCAGGTGTCGCCACCAGCGCTGCTGGTGACGTAAACTTTCCCGTTGAACCGGTATCCGTAGACGTGAAGAAGTTTACGGACAAACTAAAACTCTCTAATAATTGCGGGGGTTTTACGTTGCCAAAACCACGATACGGTTAAGAAGCCCGTCATAGCGGAGGGCTCCAGAACTCTTGTCAATGTGGTGTCCTGTAACGTCCACTGCGAATTCACAGAACGTGGGTCTGTAGCATTTTCGCCTACGTGGAAAAAGCGACCGCCGCGGCCGGGATTACATCCGCTTCCTTCGGATCTTCAGCCGAGCACCGTAACCGACGGCGGCCGAGCCTCACAATGTAATATGCGGCTTTCGAAAGCGTACGTTTCCCTGACGAGCGACGGACGGCACACGCGTTTGTTTAATAATAAACAGGAGATCTTCAGGATTCCTGCATTTCTGGCTGTCAGAACAGCACTTATTCTGAATTGCCGAACTAAGGTGGCCCTGTCGAATGCTTATCTTCATATACAATGCTGGCTTCACTTAGACGCTAGCTTTCAATGATTTCCGTGTCGTTTCTTCGTGACGCTATATTATCATTCCACTAGATAGCAAAATTTATCCTCGGTGTATAGCTTCCGCGGGTGGTAAGTTTTGAGTGTTGCTGTTGGGTCAGCCAATAGCAGAAAGGCGAGACATGCTAAGTAAACCTTGCGCGCGATATGTAATAGCTACTTCGCAATACCGATAGGGGATAACACCACATCTGGCACTGCGAGCTCGGGAGTACGGTACATAACACGGTTTGTACATAAATGGTAGCGAGTGTGTACACAATATGCAGCCTGAATGGAGGGGTATAGTGCGATATCTGTCAAGTAAACTTTTAGTGGGCGATCAAAGCCGCAAAACTAACGGTGAAACGTAGAGCTTTCCTTAATTTCATTTGAGAGTAACGCGTAATATCGTGCAACGACAATGTTTTTTCATTGCAAGAGTCCCAGCTAGTATATTATCTGTACTTCGTCTGCATTGCGGTTGCATACATGCGACTTACAGCGCACATCCGCAACCACTTGTGCCACATCGCAGTCTACAAATCATGGGGTGGTGTGTAATGATACTGGAATATTAGTTAAGAATACTCAAGTGCCGTGTAGTGCGTACCGAATGAACTAACCATAAAGATGAGCGGACAATAAGGCACTGAGCAGAATGGAAATTATTTGCTGGAATCGTAAACCTGTGCGCAATAATTATTTTCGAAGTTGCATGTAGAAAAATAATTTCATTACGATGCGACCTATAACTACTGCCGCCACGTTTCTTAAGCGACCGCTTTCGTTATTTATGGATGTGTATGCAAAAACAACGAAAATTTTTTCTGAAATGAAAGACATGATGCAAAATCCAGGGAATAAAGAGACAGCATGGTCATGATGAATATAAGTGTTTACGGAACTTGTATACGTCCGTTATCTCGTAGGATCACGCCAAGCTGCAGCAGTATGTCGAAAATGAATAGCTGTTCCACTATGAAGTAGAATCGCCAGCAGAACTGGAGCACGCCACGCAGGCTGACATGGTTCATGCGTTTACTTTCAATCTTTCGTAATGACAGTGCAGCCAGTGTTGTGGTTACCGAAATGTACACTGCCTGGTTTGGTTACAACGTGAGGTTTGTGGCGAAATTTGAATTTGTAAACGGAAGCCCTTTATTCTTATTGGTTGAATCATGTCTGTCGCTTCAAAAAAAAAAAAAAAACGCTGATTTCTAGCGCAAGCTGAGTCAGTGAATTCCGGTAGATATCATAATAATTATTGGTGGCTCCATATCCCGCATCCTCTTGCACAATCCCCGGGATCGGTGTCGCTTACGGACGACCCATTCACCCACTCATCCATCCGCTCCCTCGCCCCCCCCCCCCTCCCCACCCTCCTTCACACATTTCCGCAGATGTCATTGGATATATTAGCATTTTTACTCGTCAGTTTTGATGACCCTCCTTATAGGGCCATGGGAGCATTTAATGCACAGATGAACAACGCAAAATTAGGGAGGTGTGCCACTTGCAACTTCGTTGCAAATAAAAAAACAGACAAAACCAATCGATGACGTCACAGGAATGTTGCTTAAAGGCATAATGACTTCTGGTCGGTGGACATGAACGGATACTCATAACGATAGGGACTATAATAAGGGCTTTCCCATTAGCAGTTTTACGAAGCGCAGGACGGTCACAAATACACAGGTTAAAGGCTTGAGCAATAATTTGCTAGCAGCAATGTCGAGGAAAGAATGCAAAAGTTGGTGTTAGACGTCATTATAACGAATTCTTTCTTTTGTTCGCTGAAATAAACTGAAACACGCATATATCTTTCGAACAATATCGTGACCGCACGGCAGACGTGTACGCAACAAGGCCACATAGCGACATGTGTGCCGTTAATTTAGTTTACAGTTCCGTAATTTTCCCTTTAAACCCACCATTTCATCATGTTCAAAGTCGTCGCGGTTAGACGTTTAAGGCGAGCTTGTAATTTTAAATCATAGTAAAAAGCAAAATGTACAACCAGAGCAACCGAGATATTTACTACGGCAGCTGATTATAAATGAGCAAAACAGTACAAGTAAGTTTCCGAATTCCGTACTTACCATCGAAAAATGGAAGCATGACTCCGCGAATTCCTGAAGTGTGAACGAGCATTGCTTCGCACCTTCGCAGAGTGGTGTCCTGGAGGGGCAAGGTCGTTCGATGACATATATAGCCTTCCGAAAGTGCGTTTGAGCAGCCATCTTAGCACAGTTAACTCCAGAATTTTACGTGTACCACAATAAACGACTGAAAAAACGCAAAGCGAGGCGGCCCATAGCCGCAAGCTAGCGTGAGGTTCAAGGACAAAGACGTTAGCTCCTGACGCTGGTCGAGGCTACATGCTTGACTTATTAAATTCCTTTTTTTCGCAGAAGTGCGCGAGACCACAGCAATTGTCTTTTCACTTGTCCTGTTATCGATCCTGTTGCGTTGTGGCCTGCCTTAACCTTTGCAGTAGTTCCCTCATTCACCGGGACTGCATATTTTTGTATGAGGCGTTCTATAACTCAGTTTCTTGAACCAGAGTTCCTGCATTGTATTGCATGATTAACCAAAACAGTAACACGCGCACCACGCTTGTGCACTACGTTATTTTGCGGTTATTGCGGCCTCGTTACTGTACTATAGCTTTGAATTTTTAAAATATGACTAACTGAATATGCAATTCTATTGTTTTGGCAAGTTCAGCAGCTGCGTTATATTGCTAGACTTAATTGCCATCTGAGGTTGCATTTCTGGAGAGACGGGTGCGCGTTTGGGAATGCCTCCCTTTGCTAATAATTTAATGCTTTCACTATTGTCTTGTTATAAGACCAGTAAGTATGCTTGGACTACTGCGAATCAGGAAAGGCTAAAAAGCAAAATGAAAAGAACTACTCAGCCAAAAGAAAAAAGAAATGAAGTCACCGTCATCTGTCCACTCACTCACTCACTCACTCACTCACTCACTCACTCACTCACTCACTCACTCACTCACTCACTCACTCACTCACTCACTCACTCACTCACTCACTCACTCACTCACTCACTCACTCACTGTGCCTGTACCAAGTTACTGACTTATGTACGGACTTAACAAATACACGCAAAAATGAAGCACTGAAGAAGACTGTATCTGGTTGTATCCTTGCAGTAGTTTAATTTTGGTATGTTCTAGCGCGTGCCTGCTCACCAGAACGTGTCCAGGCATCTTTATGGCGTCGTACGCAGCATCCTGATAGGCCTGTATCACTGCTCTCTTCGGCCCCAGCAGGTAGAGTAGAAGGTGCCAGGCCAAAAGGCGACGCATTGCGAGCCGTCGGCGAGGGTCTGACAGCAGGCCAGCCAACCTTAGCGCGCGAGGGTAGGCAAGCACGCTTTCGTGTACGAAGAACTCGGCACGGCCATGCTCGGCCAGCAGCTGGCGCCAGCGGTCTGCGTTTATGCGACGGCAACTCTTGCAACGGTTTGAATTGGATGCGTGCTGTCGCACCATGAGCGTTAAACGCACACTAAACAATTGCTCACCCATAAGTGCGCAAAATGAGTGCTACACCCCGCTGCACAACCTTCCAGCAGCCGCGGCTGCTGGCTCACTAGGCAATACGTCCTTCGGCCGTGTTTAAATTGTTCAAGCAAAGTAGTACCATATCTTGCAAGCGGCGATGTCCTGATTACGAAAATGCAGCGGGTGTTATCTGTAGCCTTCGCACCAGATGTACTTCCGCTATCACTTACAGCAGTCTCCACAGCTGTTTTATTTACGTTTCGGTTACTGTCGCTACGGCCTAACGTGTTCGTAAACACGCAGCATTTGCACATTCATCGCTGTGCAGCCCCTTTCACACTCCGAAGGACGACACTTTTCGTGTTCACTTTCTCGCCGCGAGTAGCTCTTTGCGAAAAACCCATAATTAGGCCGAGATCTTGTGTTTATCGCGCACATAACTGAACTCGAAAGAATCCGACTACGTCGTGAAACGGTTTAATAACGAACACAAGTAGTCATATTCCCAATGAACCGTCTTTTTTTCTATAAATGTAACGCAACCAAGGATTGCGCTGACATTTATGATACTCACGTGCCAGTGGGTTTGTCGTTGTCAACGCGCTATACTTAACACACCACATTCGCTACAATATCCATGCAGAAAACGTCCACAATGCGGCTTCCAATGCAGAGCGTCAGGTCTGACAGAGAAAGACGAGCGGGTGCTCTTCATTACGGGCTCAGAATTGTTAAAGGAATGACGCTTACAACATGATGGTTAGCGTAAGAAAAGATGTTAAACTGGGCCGCTTATCAGTGAACTTGAAACGCGCTTGCTCAGCAAGGTCGCTTTACCACATAAGCGTTCTTGCATAAGGGGCAAATAACTGTTATGGCGTGCGGCAAGCCTTAGCGTGCTTTAGCGTGACGTATTGTATGCCGGGAAGATTGTGCCTAAGCCAAGCCGCAGAGCTGTTTTGGGTGATACATCAGCGGAATTCTGAACGCGCTCACAGATACACCTAGTTTTTCTCATCTATTTGAAGATCGAACCACTGGCGCAGTATATAAACCGTGCCACGCGATTCCCGCGTATTCATTAATTCAATAAATCAGCCATACGGCTGCGTATTGCTAGGGTCGCAAATGTACGGATAGGCCGAGCAACATCTGCTCTGAGAATGTCTCTGACCGAAATTTGGATGCCGCGTTAGTAACTGCAAGTTCAAAAGCGAGAAAAATGGCTACGCTATAAATAGAAGTAAAAATGTACTTAATATCATAGCCGCCGGCAAACCGGAAATAAAACATATTCTAAGCTAAAACAAACAGAGATGGGAGGAAATTACTGTGCTCTAGCCCATTCCCCGATGGTAGCTATACTCCACTGAAAAGTTTACTCTCCTGGTGAACGGATCTTTACCGTCTGGTTGGAGTACATGTTTACGTCCAGCAAGGAGCTTTTGAATGTTATTATTTCACAGCACAGACGCTCCGGGCACCTTAATACAATAAAAAAGGAACTATTTCTTATGAATATTACTACAAGCAAAAATTGGCAAGACCAAGAACTGGATATACAGTTGAGTGTGATATATAAAACTTGGCCATAGCGCATACCACGGGGAATGTGAACATTCACCACACGCTATAGCTTACGAAAAAGCAAGGGGGCGCAGGGAGGGATTGAACGAGTGGTCAAAACGAGGTACAGAGGAGGGACAACCTATTCGGCGAGTTGCTGTCACAGTCATGACAATGACAGCGAGGCGCTTAGCACAGTAGCACGCATTACATTAAAAGGGCCCATTACATTAAAGGAACATTGCCAGAAGACGTTTACGCTCAGTCTTGGAGGCTCCTGTAAATAAGCGCGACAAATATCATTGCAGTGCGCGCACAAGAAAATTCGCAATTTGGTTTCAAATGCAGCTGGAATGCGCCCGCTCTTCTTTCCGCAAATGAAGTCGCACGAGGCACCGGCAAAGCCCGTTGACTTTTAAATGCGGAGCATTTCTTATCGAACTTCGGCGAGTTTGAGCGTATCTATCTATCTATCTATCTATCTATCTATCTATCTATCTATCTATCTATCTATCTATCTATCTATCTATCTATCTATCTATCTATCTATCTATCTATCTATCTAGCCGCCTACGATTTTGTGCTCTCCTGGCCGTTTCGCTGATCGGATGTTTACGAAAATTGGTATGCCACATTATGACTACATGACGAAAATAAATGACAGGTCATAACATGAAAATCATGATATGCATGTCATGAGTGGCATGATTTACATGCCACGGTCTTGGTGCTCTCCAGGCCGTTTCGCTAATGGGATGTATGCGAAAATTGGTATGGCACAACATGACTGCCTGACGAACATAAAGGGCAGGTCATAACATGAAAATCATGATATGCATGTCATGAGTGGCATGATTTACATGCCACGGTCTTAGTGTTCTCCTGGCCGTTTCGCTAATGGGATGTATGCGAAAATTGGTATGGCACAACATGACTGCTTGGCGAACATAAATGGCAGGTCATAACATGAAAATCATGATATGCATGTCATGAGTGGCATGATTTATGGGACGGTCTTGGTGCTATCCTGGCCGTTTCATTAATCGTATGTATAAGAAAATTGGTATGCCACATATGACTGCATGGCGAACATGACTGACAGGTCACAACATGAAAATCGTCATATGCATGTCATGAGCGGCATAATTTACATGCCACAGTCTTGGTGCTCTCCTGGTCGTCTCGTTAATGGGATGTATACAAAAATTGGTATGCCACAATATGACTGCATGGCGAACATAAATGACAGGTCATAACATGAAAATCATGACATGCATGTCATGAGTGACATGATTTACATGCCACGCGTTTCCTTAATGGGATGTATACGAAAATGGGCATGTCACAAGATGACTGCACCACGAACGTAAATGACAGGTCATAACATGAAAATCATGACATGCATGTCATGAGCGACATGATTTACATGCCACGGTCTTGGTGCTCTCTTGGCTGTTTCGTTAGTGGGATGTGTAGGATAATTGGTATGCAACAATATGACTGCATGACGAACATAAATGACAGGTCATAACATGAAAAGCATAACATGCATGTCATGGGCGGCATGATTTACATGCCAGGCGTTTCGTTAATGGGATGTATACCAAAATTGCTATGGCACAACACAACAGCATGAAGAACGTAAATGACAGGTCATAACATTAGAATCATGACACGCGTGTCATGACCGGCATGATTTACATGCCATGGTCCTGGCGCTATGCTGCCGTTTCACTAAAGGGATGTATACGAAAATTGGTTTGGCACAGCATGACTGCATGACGATCATAAATGACAGGTCATAACATGAAAAGCATAACATGCATGTCATGGGCGGCATGATTTACATAGCAGGCGTTTCGTTAATGGGATGTATACCAACATTGCTATGGCACAACACGACAGCATGACGAACGTAAGTGACAGGTCATAATACTAGAATCATGACACGCATGATTTACATGCCATGGTCCTGGCGCTATACTGCCGTTTCGTTAATGGGATGTATGGGCTCCGTCTACTGACCAGAGGGCGCTACGTAGCTCTCGTCGGACGGCTCAGTATCGCTGACATTGGCCGCTTGGGTCGCACGTATGAGACGCGCGCGCACGGTGGAAACCAAGGCGACAGCGACGCGTGCGTTTCTTCGCTGCTTTCCGGACGTGCTGCGAACCACACGAACGCTCGCGGCGTCGCCCTTTGGAACAGTCTGCCGCAGGTTTGGAACGCGCGTCTCAAAGGAAATAAAACGAAAGGTGGGACGGGCGGTCACTGCTGCTATGGGGATGGTGCACAAGGCTAGGCGGCTCCACCGTCGCCCCTGCGTTCAGCGCCAATGCGGGCGCTCCTGCGTCGCTGGGGTGATAAGGCTCCCTCCCGCACCGCGTGCGCACCTGCTTGTGCGGGGTGGCGTCGTCTGCTTGTGTTCCACCGCAGCTTCTTACTAGTTTTGAGACCGCAGAAGGTTTGGAAAATTTCTTCCGTAGGGGTAATATGGCTAAAGGAAAACTTTTATACGAGGCAGGCCATGTGCATCAAGTTACAGAAAATGTGTCTGCGGACGGAAGCGTGATGACCGGCCGATGTGTCTCCAAAACGCGGGAGTCAAAATACTCCGAAAGTTCTAAGATTGCCAGGCTGGAAAGCAAAAGTGATTTTTATTGGGATCCTTGTTAATTTGTAATTTTTTTATCAGTATGTATACACAGTTATCAATATATTAGTCCCATAAAAGGCACCACAATAAAGCAGTGAAAGTCTGTAGCTGTATCTATCGCGTGTGAGCACAGTGCTTGTGTGCGCGTGTTGGAAAGAGAAGCATTGAAGCCACGGACTGCAAGACCTCATTTGTTTATTTCCGTTAATCTTACTTATACTAAGGGAGAAAACACGGGGCCGGTGCCAGGAAGTGTCGACAATGTACGTCCATTTATTTATTTCTACATAATTAAAGCTAAACTAAGCAATACGGTTCCAACTCGTTTTGAAAGATTCTGAAAGAAACAAAAAAGAAAGAAAGAAGGAGAAACACGACAGGAAAGAAAACAGCAGGACGCCTTTGAGTGGCTTTTGTTATCCGGTGCCTCAACTCCTTCGTGCGGCGTCTAGGCCGGCAGGCGCATTCAAAAGGCACACAGTCTGTTTTTAACGAGTTTTTCTTCTTTATTTCCTTTTTTTTTTGCAAGAGGCATTCCAGTAGGCGGCGATCCTTGTTCTGGTCGTAGTACCAACGAAAGGAAAGACCAAACCAGTCAAATGCGTGAGGGGGCTCTAGGACAAAAAGAAAAAAAAAGAAGAAAAAAGAGGAAAAGGGCAACAGCGCGGGCCGCGAACGAAATGTACGCAGCGCCTAAGTCCACACGGCTATGCGTGTCGCAGCCTGGTAGCCCACACAAGCGGCTCGTTAAAAACAGCGCGAACCATTGCAAATCGACATGTCCCGGAACGCGCGCACCCCCTTTGACAACCCACCTTTCACGTACTCCACGCAGAATGCCGGGGGACAGAATGCTCGTTACATTGCAAACTAGCAACACATGTCGTCTGCTGAGTAGAGAGCGTCAACGGAACGCGCGCGCGCGAGCGACCTCGCTTCTCCTTCAGCATTGAGCTTTCTGGAGGCTATAAATATTTGTCCCTGCTGATCTGACATAAGTATTGTTACGGCCGAGGACAAACAAATCTTGTTGCTGATCACCGAGCCGTAGTACGACAACCTTTGGAAGAAACGAAAAACCGCAGGAAACGCGAATAACTCGGTTCTAAAGCCACCGCCAGCCCTGCGACCGGAGCTTCTATCACCCCAACGACGGGCGTGCCGCCGCGATGGCGCTCCGGTCGGCGGAGAGTTACAAGTGCACCATCCCCATAGAGTTGGAGACGCGCATCGCGTTCGCGTATTTTCCTGTCACAGTCTGCCCAATTTTGCTTCTTTTCTCCGCCATGCAGTGCATTCTGGCGCTGATGTCGCACATGGAAAACTCGACTGCACGGAGCCTATACGAAAATTGGTTTGGCACAACATGACTGCATGACGATCATAAATGACAGGTCATAACATGAAAATCGTGACATGCATGTCATTAGCGGCCTGATCCACATGCCACTCGTTTCCTTAAAGGGATGTATACCAAAATTGCTATGGCACAACACGACTGCATGACGAACGTAAATGACAAGTCATAACGTTAGAATCATGACATGCGTGTATGAGCGGCATGGTTTACATGCCACAGTCGTGGTGCTCTTGCGGCCGTTTCGTTAACTTCATATGTACCAAACTCGGCATAGCTAGACAACAATGCAAATCCATTTTACGTTCCTTATGCGTGCTTCGCATTTCCTTGATTCCCACTGCATGGTTGATCTGCCAACTTTTTTTCGTTGCCTTTAGAAAGCGATGCCACATTTTATTTCTCGCATTCAAAAATAAACAAATAAAGCGTAGGGGATTATCTTTCCGCGTCCATGAAGTCATGCACTTGTATTTATCCGTCAAGGTAATGAGTGGGCGCCTCATGTGGTGTCATATGCTGAAAGAAGAGCGGGTGCTTTCCTGCTGTGTTTCAAACCGAATTGCGTACTTCCTGGTGCCTGCAGTGCAACAACATTTGCGCAAAAGCAACACAGTAAAAACAACCCATGTTCACAGGAGCCTCCACGACTGATCTGTTTGTTTTTCTGACTTTTATTAAAAGATCCTGCAGGACTCCTTTAAGGTGGCAAATGACTTAACCTAGTCTGCGAGTTTCCTTCAATGATTGAAAATTTTCTTCGATGAAGAAATCGCAAAATACGATTTAGAACAGGGAATGTCGCGGGAGCCAACGTTTCGACAAGCGGACTTGTCTTCGTCAGGGCGTCTGTGAAAATTTTCTTGAGACACGTTTGCTTCTCTCGATTGTTCCAACTACTGCTGTTCCAAAGCTCCCACACGAGAAGGAAGGAAGGAAAAGACGCAGAAAGAGGCTTCGTGAACGCCTGCGGAAGGCGTCACCCCTGACAGCTATGTGGTGCTTAGACACTTTAATATCAGTGCTGCAGCGCAGGAACAAAACAACTCTGGCAGCCGTAACAACAAAAAGTTTCGTCCATTTGTGCTGAATTGGACTAGTAGCTGTTGCCCATTTCCGTTCTTGAATTGTGTTGTATATGCAATAAGGCGCACTGCAGGAAACAACGCCTATGTTGCTATCGTAGGTCACCACCTTCAAAAACGGATTGAGCAAAGTAACTTTTTTTATGGATTTAGCAAATTCAAGCTCCTTGTCTATTGAAGAACATTTAACAAGGAGAACGATGTCGATATATTTAGCCGTTCAAACGTTATGACCAATTTCGCAACCCTTCGTAGACTCACCTGAAACCGAAAGTGAAGGTTCTGATTCAGCCATCTCGTGATAAGTGTACATTCGTGTACATATTACGTAGTGCTAAGTTGTTTAAGTACGTTCTAAAGCTTTTGGAAGCATATTGTGGTGCATGATGTTTCTATTTATATAAATCTTTCCACTAGAGGGCTGTGAGGCGCTTCGGCACCCCGCTTTTTGTGCTCCGCGCATTCACGCTGGTTTGTATTTGCGTCTTTGTTGACCGTGTTTTTTTTGTACGCCAATTCGATTTGCAAATTCAGCTCTAACCTTTCAAGGAGCAAGTAATAGTAATCCATATAATACAGCAAACTTAGGGAACCAGTATATACAGGCATGGCCTGTGCCCTCATGGAGCTTGTAGTTGCTGCGGCTTAAACCGAGCGATAGCACTCAGCAAGGACGCCCAGAAGCTCAAGGGAAGACTTCCCGAATGAACTCCTTAACAAATTGAAAGCTGTCGACGGTGCCCATCGTTCCAATGAACTCTGGAAGAAGTGCCTGCACGCGTGGCTGAAAATGGAAGCGAGTGTTCCAGGAGAGCCGTTTGGCACAGCACTCCGAAAGATGCCCATTTTTTTGTTTGGATTGAAGGGTGCTGTTATTAACTCGAGTGACAAAAACAGCGTCGTACTGGGTATTATGAAGCAGGCCAGGAGGTATCGAACCTGGCCACTACGCGACGGCGGAGCGCCTGAGGAACGCCGCCGTGCGAGTCGGCTGGAGGCGCAAAACAAGCAAGAAAAAAAAAATGCTCGCTCCAGCTCGCTGAAAAGGAGATCGGGCCGCTTCCAGGTCAGGACCAAGCCATAAGCTGGCAAACTTTAGATATTTGGGCGTTTTTTTAGGGGCGAAGCTCCTTAAAGCGGCACCCGTTCGTCCCTCGTCGTCGTAGTTGTAGTCGTAGTGCGTAACCAGTCTTACGCTTTGACCTCCAAGGTGGTGCCGGTGGGAGATTTCTCCTGTGCGTTGTTGAACCATAAAAAAAATTCGCAGCGTGCGCGTTAACTAAAAGCCGAATTCTTCTGTCTCTCATTCCCCGTTAGCAGCCATTGGCATGTTCCAGTAGGAAACGTTAGTAGAAGTAGAAGTGTTAAAAGCCGACTTCTGCTGTCTCTCATTCCCAGTAGCAGCCATTGTTTACCTCCAAGGTAGTGCCTGGTGAGATTTCTCCTGTGCGTGATTAAACAATAAAAATTTTGTTCAAAACGCCGTTGATTGATGAAATAAACCAACGAAAGACGCCAGATGTTTTCTATAAGCAAAACGAAAAGACGCCAGATGTTTCTAAAGCAAAACGAAAAGACGCCAGCTGCTTAACAAAGACGCCAGATGTTTTTAAAGCAAAACGAAAAGACGCCAGCTGCTTAACGAAAGACGCCAGGTAAAGCAATGGTTTTCATCTGCAACCAGTGCAAGAACCACTTAGCTTACATTTCACCGACCACAAAGCGGTCATAATGAAAGGACAACGGAAACCAGCAATAAAAGTTTGATAAAACATTTCATCAATCGTTTCACGTCATTTTTATCGGGCGAATTAACGGAAGAAATTTCACGGTTTAACCGATGATTACTTCCAGGAGCTTCGCCCAATCTCATCATCATTCACCTCGTGGATCTGCCGTCAATTTTTTTTTATTACATGGATAATGAGTGCAAATGTTTAGAGTCACTTTTCTCAAAACATGCTTTTTGGAGTGCTGCGGTTATACGAACTTCCCTTATAATAAATATCTCCCTGAAAAATTTGGTGTGTTTTCCCTTATATTCAGAACTGTGCGTTCAAGCAGAATGACTGAAACAGAGCAGTTAAGGTTGACATGTTGGATATCACTTTATAAGTATTTTAATGATTACGCATCTCAGATTACAGATGTGATGATTGTGGTTACACGCACAGGCTATCCTCACTACGTTCCTGTCAAGCCGCGTTTTATTCGCACAAATTGTTTGGTAGTTATAACTATTGGCAAAACATGCATATTTTGTTGCTATATAATTTGTACAATTTTTCAATTTTTTACAATTTCATCCTTGGAAAGTTTCAAACTATTTAGTCTTTTCAAGCACAAAATATAATTGTAAGTTATGGACTAAAAATTTGAAACCTTTTCTCGAAGGTGGCGACCTGACTTAAACACGAACGGGACATGACAGTTAGTGCGGAGCTCTGTTGGAACACAGCAATAAAAAACACAAATGAAGACGCGCAAATTGGAAGTAGCTCATTCATAAACATGTGCGTGATATCACGACAGGGACATGACTTTTTTGCGTCACGAAGTGTATAAAAAAAGCATTTGCTTTGCGTATATAATATATCTTGCGTGTATAAAAGGAAATGTTTGTTTTATCTGCGGTGATAGGAGAAAGCGGCCGCACTGTGCAGCAACTGGAGGTTTGTAATTAATCAGGAAACACGGCCAGCATCACCTGTTCTTTCTACATTTCAAACGACGGGGTAGAAATACTTTTTCTGGCAGCATTTTCCGTAAAATCTCAACGTACATACCTGCAGAGACCATGTTATCTGTGTACGCAGCCAGCTCGTGGAAAGTAAAGCTCGATGGCGATTCCGAGTACGCTTCTTTAGTGGCTGGATCCATGCGGGACGACAAGATGTCGACAACTGCAGGGGTATGTATTATTACGGGCGCTGATCCTACGCGTGACACTCTGCAGTAATATAATCGAAAGCAAGTGAGACAAACATTCAAATTATGAGATTAAAAGAGCAAATATACGAAATCAAAACGTTGCTTCATCCAGTTGCCGGGAAGAGAGCTTCACGGCCAACAATACTACGCAGCCCTTCTCTTGGAAGTGTGCACCAAAAGGGTACACCGTCCCATCCGCACGAATGGCGTTGCCATGCCAATGTCCACGGCGACTACTACAGTGCACTTCAAGGTAACAAGACATGTGATGCCTTGCCACTTACACTTAGGTACTCTTTGAACATATACACGTCAGATCGAGTTAGCGCTTTCTGTAGCACTGTGGAATAAACCATCAGCGTAGTACAAGAATAATGAGCTTTCTGTTCATTTTAGAGCAATTATGGTTAACTCGAAGGTCGTTCTTTTCGTATAACGGTTATGGCTTGGAAATTCGCGCTATTCACTCAACATTCTATGATAGATCAAACTTACTTCTTGGATTTTACCTTCATCTTAGTTTGTGTCAAGTTGAATAGGGTATCGGGCAGACTGCAGGATTTTCTTAATTCGTTTGGGCACGGACGTGCCTTTACATCAGCGCCGTTCCCGCCTATACAACCGCTGACAATCTGGGCCTGCATTATATTTCCCATGCCTGGAAACACTGTACGAAGACTCCAAAGGTAAGCATGCAGAGACACGGACCTTCAGCGTCAAGAGAGATGAGCTCGTCCCTGAGGCTCTTCGAAAGAGGCGAACCGACGTGCAGGCCGCAGAACGAGAGGCAGTACTCGAAAAACTTTGGCCAGACATCCCGGTTGACCTGTACCCAGTCCGCTGCAAGGTCCCGCACACTCTTCGACACGCTTATCTGTTAGCGTGTCGGTGGAAGAAAGGAAACGAAGACATTGACATAGTCAAAACAATAGCACCGTAAAAATGCTCGTGCGACATCTGAAACAAGTTCTTAATATATTTATCAACTTAGACACAGTGATGAACTCTTTTAAAGGAAAGATCTACTTCTGGGCATACAGAATATATGGGAAAAAGACAACAACACCTACATAAGCTATCTTTGTTGTGCATAACACATAGTACTATGGAAGTGAAATGACAATTATTCCTTTGACTAATGACGCGTGTTTCGTCGTGTATGGGCAAGATCTTTAAAATTGGATTTTTTTTTCTTGTCGAACTGATAAATTCAAGTAATTACTTCTTTTTTTTTTGCTACAGAGCTATGAAAATGAAGAGCTCACTGTTGAAAAAAGATTTATCGATCACATCCATTGAACCACTTTAATTGTCACTGCGATCTATTTGAGCTCTGCTACTGCCTCCTCTTTCTGACAACCAGTGTGTAAAAAAGTAGAATCGGAAGACATAGCCTTGATGAAATTTCGTCCGAAACATGACCTTCTGAACGGGCCTAAACCGGAAACGTTGCTGAAATTTAAAAAGAATGATACCAGTTAGCTGTTCGGAACAGAGCAGCTGAATGTATAATGGAAGTGTTCCTGAAATTGTAAAAAAAAAAAATCATGCCAGTTATCTGTTCGGGACAGAGCAGCCCAAAGTATAAGTGATAAGAGTTGCAGTCGCCTGCTGATACCGACAGAATTGAAGATTCACCGAAGCAACTTTGGTGAATTCTTATTTCGCAGACGACTGCGTTACCGAACAAGCTCTTATGCCCGAAAAACAAAAGAAGTTACCCGGCGTTATCTTAGCACATCTCGTCGTCATGTGTTCTTTTAGTTAGACCTTTGATGATTTATGGGGTTTAACGTCCCAAAACCAGCTCTGATTTGAGAGACGCCGTAGTGGAGGTCTCCGGGAATTTCGACCACCTCGGGTTCTTTAACGTGCACTATTGAAATAAAAGAAATGAATAATTATTCTACCAATTTGAACTGGATTTTACTAATTTAGAATGCTCTACGGCGCTGCAGATTAACGAGTGCACCACCTCGCCTCAATGCATGCATGAAGTTCTCCCTTCTTCGTGAATAATTTCAATGTTACCGTGGACGCGATCTAATGGTGCCATGTCGCATGTGATGAATATGCGTAATATTATGCACCGAGTTTTATTGTCCTAAAGGCTTTATAGCAATGGTAATTTTATTTCATTTGATACTGAGCGGTAGTTTCTCTAATATTTCTGTATCACAGGCCTGAAAATTCACGCTCTAGAAATATCCATATAAATTTCTGCTCTTTCACCCGACATCATTATCATCAGTGGTAGAATGACTGCTGATGAATCAGCGTCGTGACGAAGACAAGTGCACTTGTCGAAACGTTGGCTCTAGCGACATTCCCTCCTGTTCCCCATCATGTTTAGCAATCTGTTCAACGCGGTAAAAGAGAATTTATGGGTGGGCACAGCTCCTTACCGAGCAGTTACGTCTCATAAACGTGAGCATCTGTACCTGTTCGACAATTTTCACTGACATATTTGTTGAAGGTACGGTCGCAGACACCACTTCGCTAACGGACACATCCTTCGGCCTCCTGGTGGAGTGGGTGTTTGAAAAACTGACGGACAAACGCAGGTCAACACTAGCGCTGACCGGCGACGTTTTGCTATGTCTATATATTGCGCTTCATCGTCTGTTTCATCTTAATTTTGTTTATTTGATCCCTTTAACTTTTCGACCCACTGGGCCCTACATTGTGGCTGGCACCTGATGACTTTTTTTCTTTGCTTTGTCGCCACGGGACCGAAATAGCATTCTTCAGCATGAATAAGTCATGCCATCAGTGCTTTCCGAACGTGAATGACGACCACAGGTCGAGTCTCACCCTTTACCTCCAAACGGAATGGTTCCGATGCATCGACGACGTATTCGAAGACCCTGTGGAAGGTGAGCAGCGAGTGGACGCCGAACTCGAGGGACAGCTGCATGGCTCGGTACAAAGGATCCTCATCGGAATTGTCCCGCATTCCGGTTAAATTAAGCTTCAGCACCGACATGAAAGCCAGCGCATCGCCCACGTCGGCGTCGTCGTCGTCGCCGTAGGCTAGGCAGAGGTCTTTGAGGGCTCCGTACGTTGTCTTGGGAAGAGCGCTAGCCGTGCCAGCGGATTTGTCCGAAATTTCGCCTTCCCATGACGCGTTGGGTGGCCCGATCTGAGTGTGATACAGAGTGTACATATATATACGTAAGGTCTGAAATATTTTAAAGGCATGCCTTTGTAATGAGAAGTACGAACCGCGGTTGACAAATAGACAGGGAGAAATGTTACACCTGCGCCAGTAATGGGAAGCGTTAAGGTGACAACCGTCGAAATAGGACACAGAGCCACATTATAAAAAGGTGGTTGATTCCTCTGTCATAGGGATGGGTACAACACGAAAGTGAAACCTGTCTTTGCGAAGTTGGGGGATCATAAGCGTCAATATCGCGAATTGAGGGACGGGAGATTGGTTGGCACTGTGAACATGTGAACATGGTACATGTAGACATCAGCGGCACCTCGACACGGTAGAGGGGTCCTCGACAGTTGTGCACAAGGGAAAGATCTCGAAAGACTCACATTGCTCCGGAGACACTGCATTACACGCGCCAGAGCACTGAGCGAAGCTACTATAAACAAGCAGCGTCCGCAAACGGTGACTCCTTGTAAGCGAAACCGGACGGGTTTGCAGCGGATCGTTTTGCGAAAACACAGCCCAATGCAACGAAAGGCCAATCATTTGCTTGTCGACGGCGTCCTTGCATTCCTAGAACAGTGCGTGTCGGAACTCGATACACCTGGCCACGCAAGACAAATTTTGTAGCGGCAGCGTTCGTACCGCGCCCGAAGAACGCACCGTGACGACGCCGCCACGCCCCTAACTTCCGCGGCGGTCTAGGCGCGAAGTAGAGTGCCTTGATGTCGCCCGGTCCGCCTCTACAACGAGGCACTCTAGCGCGAAGGCTACCGAAGCGCTGATTACCGGCCCGAATTAGCGTGACAATCTGCTTCGCTATATATGTCGTTCCTAGATGGCGGTACCACCGCAGCGAACCTAAGAGAACGAAGAATGCAGTGTAAGGGAGACAATGTTAACTTACGCGTAATTTTGCTTGTTAAACACTGTAGTTCATTCTACTAAACACCTTTACTTTAAACGGACGGCAATTAGATGCCATTTGTAAAGCGCTGTGGTGAAGATACAAAGCCCATCTCTTCCCTATACGAGCAATGTTGCGGCGATGTATCTGTATAGAGCTTCCCGCTCGTGCCTTCGGATCCCAGGTGAATGTGGGCACGAGTTCGACTGGGTGGGACTTTTTCATTGTGAATATATGTTCGCTTTTTCAGAGACCCACTTCCGTTACGGAAGTACGTCGCTGACTACTTGGTGGACACCGGTATAAAACACCGGTGTAAAACACAAACAAGGCAGGCGGTGCTAAGTGGCCTAGATGTTAGACTCCTGAGGTCAGGTCTGCTTCCAATTTCTTTCGCATTGATATAAATGGAACAAAGATATGTTAGCCAGCTGTGCGATGCAAAACTGCTGTTTTATTACATATTCTCAGTATTACGTTCTTGCTGATGCCTGAGCTGTCCAGTTTTCTTAAGAATCGGAATGTCGGCAATATCAGGGAACACGTTTTGTTCGTTTATTCTTGCGTCATTCCGCTTACGCGCTGCGTTGTTACACATGCACACATGCCAAGATGAAAATTTGTACACAAACATTACCACAAAACGCCAAGCGCCACGAAACTTTGGATATGGTGAAACGTCATTTTAAGAACCTATGCTTATACGGGCGCCTCACGTTTGAAGGAAACGCTTGAGCGTGAGAAATGGCTATATCGATGACCATATTTTTTTCAACACAGAATGTGAAGGAAATGCCGCCATTGCACGCCAGCAGCAGGAAGCGCTGCTGTGCTCTGAATGCACTGCGAGATAAGTAGGCACACAGAACACTGCGACACGCTGGGTAATATCGGAGGCGGCGTGCCACTACTTCAGTCATATGGACACAACCCAAGTGGAATTGGACGGCTATAACTCTGCACATAACGCAGTATAATGGGAACCACTTTGGAACAAAGGCTGCTTAAAACCTGTCGTGCTCCAGCCTCTTTCCCCGACCCGCAGTGCGGCCGCTGCTTCGCCCAAGGCCGAAAGAGGGGAACAGTTTAACTTGAGGTCAGGAAGGCCGGCACAAATAACGTCTTTTCCTTACCCCAAACACATTCCCCCTTTTTTCGTGGTCGTGGACGGGGCGACTACAGTCTGTTTCACTAGTTCCGCACAACAGAGCCAAAGCCACGAGGACATACAACGCAGAATTTTTCCGAGATGAGACATAATGCCATTGTTCAAACACGCATCTGCAAGCCACTCCTGCTAATAGGGTCTCACTCCGTCCTCCTCTTCCCATTTCCGAGGCTTCTCTTCCCTTTGAGTGTACCGGTTGAGGTGTCCTCTCCGGAGAGACAGTTATCGTGCACTCCACTCCCCCTTTCCACCTTTCCACAGCAATAAAGAATCTCTTCTTGACGCCACAGCATTCACCGTCGGCAGGTGCTTTTTGGCCCCCTAATTGGCAGAAGGGGCCTGTAGATTCCACACTGCTGCACGGAACTACTGAAACAGACTATAGCGCACGTGAAAAGGGGCGAGGTGGCTTCAGCAGGAATAGGTCCTTAGTTGTGTAAGCTACTTGACAAACTATAAGCAGAACTTCGTTGAACTTTATTGTAAGGATTTAAGCGGGCTACTGATTTGTCTGTTTACCAGAAAAAGCCGAACGCGCTTCACATATTTTGCACTAACCTGCGCCACTTGTGCAGATGGCTGGGGCAGCGTGAAGTCCACCTCTGACGCGTCGCAGGCATACGTATTGTAAAATCTACAAGGGTCCGCCTGGCGTCGAAGCATTCGCACCAGAGCCGTAGTGATGGCCTTGCAGTCACGTGTAGCACACTCGTACGACTTCGGCGTCATTTCCACAGGGGTAGTCGTCGTCGCATTTGTTGGCACTATTTTCGGTGTTTTCAGAGGCGTGGTAGTCGCTTCTACGACAGGGGCCGTAGTAATCGGCACTGCCTGTGCCCTGGACGTTGTTGGCGTCATGACGGTCGCAGACGCCGGCACAGACGTAGCCGTGTCCGTCAGCTTCGTCGACACGGACGTTGGTGATTGGAAGGTAGTTTCTTCGGGCCTTCTCGAACCTGCTCGCTTGTAATTTGTAGCGCTTACCGGTTGACTCTTGCTGGTCGTGCTGCCAGCGTTGCTGCTCGTAGAATTGTACGAGCTGCCTGCAGATTCGTCCTGGGACGTCGCGACTGCTTTGTCCTGAAACCAGGAAATAATTTTCGGACAATATAAGTGACAAACAAGGAAAAAGAGGCAACTTTCATTAACAGCATCTTTAAACTAATCCATGTCATGGAAATAGACGTTGGGTTTGTACTCGTGCTGTGACACCATTCATGCCACGATGTCTCACGCACCGTCGACTAATTTTATCAAGAAAGATTTCGCGAGAGTTCCTAGAGTACAGGTAGCTCACTACAACGACACAGAGAATCTGTGAATTACACGAAAAGGAGACCTGCCTCAGCGTTGTCGCACACGTGTTACAGTATGGGGCGTGGCCGCGTACATACGAACTGGCCAAACGTTGGTAGTTCCAGGCCATTTATTTGGACGGTTCATTTCGCGGGGCCTCATGTCTGCTCTGTAATTTAAGGCACAAAAACATACGGCTTAGAAAAGCTGTTGAGCTATGCGCATCCTGTTACATTTTTAGCTTTTACGAAATATACTTACAGCAAAACTACATTTCTGGGACGCGTGCAAAGTGTAAAAAACAAAACAAAGAAGGACAGACTGCGAGATAAAGGAAGTCACTCTACTAAACGATTGAATAATTATTGTTCATAAATTGCACCAGGAATAATGACAGTTTATATCCAGTCGGTGTATATTCTCTGTATATGTCAATACCCGCCGCGATATTGCGCACCGCGGATTGTGGCGCTGTGGTTTCACTGTGGTGCTGAGTTAGATGTCGTGTAAGCGACGCCGTCAGTTGATCACAAAGGCGAGAAGGCTAGTTTGCTTATGATTAAGGACAAAGGTTCTGAAACTTTCCATAGATTTTTCTACGGCGACGCGCCTTACAAGAGCTCGTGCTTGTCGCTCGTAAAATCTCTCAATTTACTGCAAAAAAAAAAAGAAAAGAGAGAAGGATATATTCCTTGTAGAAAATGACAGGCGGTTTACTTCTTCGGTTGGGATTCATCATGGAAGAGCGCAAGACATACAGAAACAGATGGAAGAGACGACAACCAGCTAACCCAAATGCGACCACCAATTTAAAGGAAAGGTAGGGTATACAAAATACTTCTCTGCGCGTGCTCAAGAAGAGCGTCAGTCGCTGTCAATCAGGTGCACGTACAAGTGGAAGCGAAAAACAATTTTTAGCAAATAATCTCCTCGTTATTCAAGATCGAAAGCTATCTATAACGCTTTAGCTTTGTGTTATATATCATGTTCTTTGTTGTGGGTCAGCCAAACAAGCTTCACAGCCACAAATTCTTTAACCCCCCATCCCTCTTTTTATTTCCCCCTCTGTAGCCGCACATGTAAGCTTGTTTATGTGCAGCCGCACATAAACACGGTAGGGGCTCTTCCTATACTGCAGTGCAACGCCGGAGGAGGAGTTCCTGACTGCACAAATGCGCGTTTTCCTCTCCTCCACAGCTGTTCCGCTCACATTTGCGGCGAGGTCCTTTGAACGCGTCTCGAAAAGCTTTTCGCGCAAGCCTCGCGGAGGGTACCGGATCAATAATATGGAAACTTATAGATTGCTCCTTAAAGGAGTACAGAACAGTGAAAAATGCCTGTAAACATAACTAGAGTAAAAGCTTCGAGGGCTAACAAGAAACGCTCTGCCGAACTGTGACTGCGAGCACTAGGTTGAAAAGTAAATTATTTGAATTTTAAATCAAGGAGCGAAGTTTGGCTCGTCATTGCGGACTTATTGCGATGGCCATGAACAAAACGTCACATGACATATCAGGAAAAGTAATGCTGAAACGCGTTCTTGCGCTATTTCTTACTACACTCTAAGCCGCAAAGGACGAAAAGGGGTCGGTGGTTCGTCCTTTTGGGGGGTAAATGCATTGCCACAACCATTACTCCCTAAAGGACCAACGATTCGTCCCTCGGGGACTAACTGCGAAGGGACGAATTGTTCATCCCTTAGCAGTTACTCCTCAGGAGACTAACGGTTGCTCCTCACACTTGCTCCCTCAAAGGACTAAATGTTCATCCAAGCAGATGCTCCCCCCAGACTGAGTTCATCCCATAGGACTAACTGTTCCTCTTCACACATGCTCCGACCAGACTAAATGTTCATCCCATAGGACTAAAACTTCCTCATTACACATGCTCCCACCAGACTAAATGTTCATCCCTGCAGATGCTCCCCCTTTCCCACAGAGCAACTGTTCATCCTGTTGGTCGAACAGTTTAAACTGGCAAAACCTGGTTTTCCGGGATGAATTGTTCCTCCACTGAGGGAAATAATTCATCCTTTAATATCACATGGCTTTTCGTCTCCATCGGCCTAGGCCTCTGGCTGCATGCAGCAATTGGTGAAAATGACAACAAAAAAGGAAGGGTTTGAACATAATTTATTAAATAAACACAAATGGTCTGCCGCCTTACTTCTGCAGCAAGGTGTGGGCAACACGTTTGTTATTGTATTGACATGTTTTATAATTCAAATGTCTTTTGTAATACAATCACAAATGAATACTTGAGTTGCTTTACTGATGATGGCCTAATTTGCCATGTGCTTCCAAACGATGACAACTACAAAGTGGCATTTCAGAAAAAAGAGATCACACACATGTTCACACACGCAGCAGTCCGTGTGAACATCTAGGCGCTCGCAAATCTTCTCTTCTTCGTGCAGCAGTTAAGATTACAGAGCATCGAAGGAAAGTGTACGCGATCGCATGTGCGCCGACACAGCTGGACCGACACAGCTGGACATGGTACGTCGGCGGAGCTAGCGTACATCAAGGTCCACTGTCAACAAAATGTGGTTTTACTAAAGTGAAGTTTTATTGAAAAGGGAACCAAGCGACAGTGGCGAGTAGCGGGAACAGAGCCCAGCGGGACAGAAGAAAAGTACACGCACCAAGCACGAAGGGGTACCAAAATGAGCCGGAAAAACCCACGCGGTAAATGGAAAACCATACCTGTTTAATTAGAAAACAATGAATTACAGTACCTAGAAAGAGATATCCGCAACAGACTTCGTTCACGCACTGCGCACAGTTCGTTCGTTTAGCAGACACTGCCCGCTAGTCTACTTCGTCGTCGCAAACACCTCGCTATTTTGCAGTTGCCTGCGTAGGACCACACTGGAATGCCGACACAAACACCTACACAGGAATACAGCGTCCACATCTCGGTGTTCTCCGCACACGCGGAGTGGAGATAAAGCACATGGTCACTCGCAAACGCACGTACACTGCCGAGACACCGGGAAACTACGTTGACGAGGCATGCCAGCGCACACCCCGTACGACCAGTCCGACCCCCGCGAATGACCCCCTTGCTCCCCTCCTTTTTCATTGTCAGCTATGCGCATAGCTGAAGCTATGTCAGCATGCAGCTATGCGCCTGCTTACAAAAGAAAACACGCAAAAAATGCGTTTAGCCTCGCTCCCATGTCACTCACTTACTCGGAGCGAAAGACGCGCTTGGAAAGGCTGGGCTTCGCTCTGCTGGGCGGCTGGATGTACACACATTTCCTAGAAGCACTTGCGCGCCCACGGGTGGCGCTGCGGTGCTTGAAAAAGGTCTATTGTAAAAAAAAGTAGCCTGCGTGTATCTGCTGCGGATTCATATTCATAAACTTGCGTCTGCAGTAGGCACACACAGACTACGAGCATAACAAGCACATGACCTCAATAGGTACGCACAACACTGCAGACTAGGGGCATGAGAAAGCATGCAATGGGAGGAAAAGAAAAGACCACGAGCGCTACAACGTCCTGCATGTTTCACATCTGCACGATCTACACACACACACCGCTAAGATCAAGGTAAGATTCCAACGAAAAGAATAAACGTCTCCCACGTGTGCCTCTTTGGTAAGAAAATCGAAAGGGCCAGAGGGTTAAAGAAAAAAAAAACCACGCAAGAAAACCCTATTAACAAAACATACAAGGAGAATGAGCAATACTTAACGCGCGATTAGAAGAGATAGGAAGTCCGATGAGCCGTAAGAGTACTTGCTAACACGTGGTCTTATCCGTGGTGTGCGAGCCGATAATCCATAGAAAAATCAACGGGCTGTCGATTCCTCGCTACGCTGATCTCTCCTGAAAAGTGTTGGGCTCGTTCGGTGTGTCCGTGTGCTTGCAGAAAACACCATCTTAGTAACATCACCCTTCGGCCACCCTATTCACACCACGACCGCGCGCGCACACTTCTCAAAAATTCTGCCGCATGTTGACAGTGTCCTGTCGCCACCACTGACTGCAACGCTGGGAAGGCTACGCAAGTAGTCCGTAAAGAAAAGGAGAGGTGTATCGCTCCGACACACAAACGAGCTACACAAAACACAGACTCGCGCGTTTCGATTGTTTCCCCTGCAATTACGAGCGTGTTTTGTTAAGCTGATCAGAACTATATATGACTTGAGGCTGCGACCGAGGCATTTATTGTTTTTCGCTCCCGCAAGCAACGGACTACTTTTTGGTCGCGGAAATACACAGAGTAAACACAGGCACCATCTTTTACAGCGCTGCACGTGCAGGCACGCACCGCGACATACCGTGACTAACTTGATGCGAGTTTCGGTACACAAAGGGGCTCGCCGTCTGCGCCCCTCAGCCGGAGGGGTGAGCGCTCTCCTACGGACGCGTTCTTGTTTGTGCTTTTTGCAAATTGCCCCTGCTCCCTCCAAAATAAAGTTGTTTCTACCTCTACCAGCTTCCCTTGACTGGTACATGAAAGTTTTATGCGCCCTCAGTAGTTGATAAGCGTGACAAGCTTTATCTGTTTTTATCTTAGTTGCACAAATTCACCTCCTCTCTCGACCAATATACGATGCAGCATATATCAACGAAATTCATAGCTCGACGCGAATTGGTTCATAGTACTAAATATTGGATAGCACGGATTCGACCGTTCGACTGTTTGCTTCAGTGTTTTTTTTTTTTTTGTCTATTGTCCTGTGTCGAATTCGCAGTGTCCAGTTCTTCTGAATGTAGCGGAGGTCTCCGCATTAATTCTAACCACCAGGGCCCCCTTGATGTGCTCCAAGATACATTGCACAAACGTTCGATTTCCGTGGGGCAGGACTGGGGTTCCTTTATTTTATTGAGGTTGTTCTCTCTCTGCCCCCGCAACTCCACCACCACATGGAATGTAGCGGTTTCGACAGACAATCGCAACCACGACCTCGTGCTTCGCTGCAGCAGGCCACGACCACTTAGCCACCGGCGGTGGATGAAAAAACAATTGCAGATGCCGAAGCATATGCCAGAGGGACTAACAGCGACGCGTACAGAGACGAAATGCCACCGTTCATCCTTCAGTTAGTCCCTTTGAAAATAAGGACGAAACATTTCGACTATGAGATTTGCGCACGGCACGCATCGTTTTCAGTTACTCTCTCCCCAGACTAACCGCTCGTCGCGAGGACTAACTGCAGCGGTTACTCCGGTTTTCGTCCTTTGCGGCTTAGAGTGTACTCTTGGTGGCGTATGGCGAATTGAAGAAGGTTGGTAGACGACGAAGATGAAGTCGACGACGACGACGACGACGACAACAACAACAACAACAACAACAGCCGCAACGACAGCAACAACAACCAAGAAGAATACGCCGGAGAGAAAGTATAGAATGGCATACCGCATTATATAAAGAATACCCATAACTTGTCGCGATCGCTAAAAAAATACTACTTTCAAGTAGTTTTCTATGCTTCTTGAGCTGACTGATACTTTGGGTTGTCATCTTTTAACCCTGTACATATACGGTTTTTCTTTTTGTGTGCGTTCTGTGTTTTTATTGCAAATTGCCGTATTCACCTAGTTCGCTTTATTAAGCTATTTAGAGGAACTATTATCGATACTTTTTACACCAAGTTTCATTTTGCAGATCTGTGCACTCATATTACGAAACTTATTGCGTTAACTACAAGTCATGTTTCTTTCTTTTTCCTTTCTTTAATCGAATTCAATTGACTCTTAGTAGCATACATAGGGAAGCCAATGACCAACCATACATAGCATTTGTTGTAGAGTACACACATCAACCCAGCCGTACGCGTGTTCTCCGTACGCGAGAAGAGGCTGCGCTCACAGTGGGTCTTGCGGATTCGATGTCCAATGGGAGGGCTGTGAGCGGTTCCACTTGAACGGTGGCAGGGTTCAGCATTGCCTACGAGGATTGAAAGACCCGCATCAAAAGCATGAACTCCTTTGGAGCCCACTCAGGCAAAAACAAAGAAAAAAAAAGATAGTTCACACCCTGCCTAAAAATAATAAGAAAAGCTTCAGAGCTACTTCACGTAAGACGATTATTACACGAATAAAACAAGAAACGGTAGTCCAACATGTAGCTCTTACATTCAATGTAAATGCGAGTTCGGTCAACCTGCAAGAAAGCACGCGACGCTGAATTCCTGGATGCTGTACAGGACAAGTCATGCTGGTCATGGACATACTCAAGGTATGAAAATGAGTACGTTTCGCAGCAGCACGGAGCACATCTGAATGTAATTACACGCCCTCTCATTGCAGTTTGTACTACGCATTAAAGTACATTGTAGGCCAATGAGGTCAGGGTCACCTCATGCAAATCATGCAAAATGTACCACCCGAAGCCCAAGATCCATTTGTTTGCGAAAGTTCCAGACATCACACGCTTACAAGCGTTAATTTTACAGCACTTCGTGAGGACATCCTGAGGGGAAAAAAACTTTTTGGACATAATAGCATCCCTATATTGCCCAAGCAGCGGAATGGCGCGTAATGATATAAATAATAGGAAGAAGAATCACCTAAACGCTAGACAGTCGCGCCTTCCTTGGATATGGCTGTTGTGTTTCAAGATGTCGTTTTTTTACTTAAAAGAAAACGATTTTCATGAAGCAATTTTGATCCAGGAGGGGAACAAGTGAAATGTGTAGCGAGGTTTGACAGAAATGTCCGTGGAACAAAACCTGTATTAATTTCAGATAATGGACATAAAATATGGCCTTTATTAAGATTTTTATCTCCGCCCTTTCGCTACGCGAAAGCTGTCAAAGGAAAGCCCGATTTTGACAAAAAAAAAAAAAACGGAAAGCACTTTGGCATACGTTTACACGCTGTTGAATAAATATACCCAAGTAAGTGGATAAAACTAAGAACAGCCGTTTTCAGCGCATAAATATTAATCAAAATTTTATTTATGGAAAAATGTTTTTATAATTTGAGCTCTGCCGTTTTAACATATCGGTTTGCGTTTTCGGCTTAACAAATGGACCATTCGCAAAAATACGAGCAAACTGAACTCGCTGAGTGTAATGAAGAAGCGTAGCATCTGGTGAAAAATTTGTACTTGACCAGGATTTAGGTACCGAACTGGGATTCGGCGCAGGTTTCACTTGGCTACGTAAGCGTTTAACCGTAAGCCTTGCTGACAACAATAGAAGCAAAAATTATTCAAGTCTCGAAAAACCCGGCGTACCGACTATGGCGGGCCATTCGTGTAGTGGGAAAGCGCCCAAGGTAGAAAAATGCTTCCTGGTAGCTATGAACGCATGACATCTTTTCTTTTATGGGCCTCGCATCGGTTTCGCAGGACTAGTGTATCTCGGCTTGTATCTTCTCCACTTCTTTTTTCCTTGAACAATGTCTGTTGCTCCTCTCCACATTGTGACAGCGTCGGGATCTTTGTATGTCGATTTCGCTTGACTGTCGACCGGTCATGCTACCTAGGGGTAGGGCGTTGGCTTTCTAAGCTGCAGGTTTTTCGGTTTCGATTCCCGGCCAGTGCGACTGAAATTCCATGGTGGCGAAAAAAAAACCGTGTACTTAGATTTAAGTGCATTTTAGCATACTCCCAGGGCGTCCAATCAATCCCGTGCCATGCACTATAACGTGCCTAACAATTATATCGCGGTTCTAGCACGTAAACGTTCATCATTTGTCGCTTAAATATCAAGCACTTGGTTGTCGCTTGAGGCGCCATACTTTCTGCTGGCATTCACACAGAAGCAACTGTTTGCTCTAATGTTAATCTACCGCTAATAAGGAGCACACTACACGTAGAAGCCCTATTGCCAGTACAAGCCATTATCGACATAAGGTAACGTACCGATCGTTCACCGATGGCCAAATACACCAGGACGACAGCGGTGACGAGCACGACCCCGAGGCACAAGGTGCAGCTGCCGAACTTGGCTCCCACTCCGCCGGTGTCCCCGACATTGGAAGCCAGAGTGCTTTCACCGGAAACGACAAGACTGGAAGGACCGCCGGGGATACGTTGCCAGGACGTACCGTCGTCCCTGTGCGCAGAGAGACTTGAGAGACAGCTGCAGATTCTTGGCACCAGAGTGTGTACTTTTCCTATTCGACCAAAAAGACTACTTATAATGAGTGGGTGGTAAGTTCATCTTACGGTGGATAGCAGCTCGACATTTTGTACCGGCGCTAGTTTGCCTTGAACGAAAGAAGAGCTACAAGAAAAAAAAAATAGGGGGGGGGGAGATCGAAATGACTTGGGCTTTAATCTTTACTGAAAACGGGCTATCTCCTTTACTGTAAACGGGCTATCCCCATTTTTGCATCAATTTGGCTCAATAAAACGAGATGTGAGGTGACACATAAAAATACTTTTGCCAGGTCATTAGGCGTGTTTTCTATATGGTAACTTTTAAGGCTAGGATCCTTTTACTTATTTTTGCTTTACTAAAAGACTTGTTTTAAACGAAAGCGCTCGTAATATTTTCGTCCTGTTTTGTAAGGGGAGTCTCTCTGTCAGGTTGTAACGTTTCATTCCTTGAACACACAGCTAAAGCGCTTTGTAATGTCATTTACATGCTGAGGGTGTTTTCGAATAGCTAAAGCAGCGAAAGCTTTTTTGTGCTTGAGGATATTCATTTGCGGCATCTGCCACCATGTCGCCACCAAGCAGTCATTCTTAGGAAGCGTGAGCGCAGTGAACAGTTTTCTACCGCTCAATGGTAATTTCCCTTTCACCTATTATTGTCTATCCAACAAAGAGGTTCCAGCCATAATAACCTCCAAGCAGCGGCATTGTAGGGAATAATAAGAAGACGAAGAACTGGAATGTCTGCGATGGTATTGCCGACACTCCACTGCAGCGGCATCACCGACCTAGCTAGCAAGTGACAAGGAAACGTACATTACATATCATTAGCGCGGAGACTAGCCCCTGAAAAGTTATTTTCAGACATCGAACTGGGGAAGTTGCCCGACGCTTCGACAATGCTATTGCACTAAGAGACAAAAGAGCGCCACAAACGAGCTCAGATAATTAATAACTTTGCCAGCTATTCGAATGGATGGTAACCTGTTACAAATGCGAATATGCATGCCAAAATTGCACAGTAGGCTGTTCACCGATTGGTTAAGAACGTTGGCATGTTAGCGGAATCGGAACGCGAGGCTGGCAACATTAGGGAGAGAGGGCGACCGGCCATGGAGGCAGTCGTCAGGCACGCTGTTACTCTTTATTTTCTCTTAATTGTTAATTAAAATGTCCATTTCTTTAAAATCTGTGAGTCTGCGAAGAATTCCTTAACATCTCAGAAGTGGGATTCACCAAAACCTTTGTGGTAAGGCGGCCCGGGAAGCCGATGTCGGAGGATTTCGCCGACGGCGACGCTCGCTGACTTATCAACTGAGGCTGCGTTGGTGCCGTCTTCGTGAGGTACTGACCGGTAAAAGGACTCTGTGTGAAGCCCTAAAACGTGTGAACAGTCTGTGTGACATCTACGCGACGCAACAGTACCGTTTTCGTGAATTACCGACGTCCAAAACGTGAATTTCCATGCTGCCTCAGGGAAACGAGTGTGCGGACGCTTGTGCGGCGCCTGCGAGACACTACGAAGACGCGTCTTTGTGAATGATCGACATCGAAACGTGAGTCTTCGTACAGCATCAGAAAACGCGCGCGGACACTCTGTGTGACGCCAGCAAGCCTAGACGTTTATCTGTTGGTGAAAAACTGTGTGTACGCCCAGAGACACCTAGACAACCGCGAAGATGGCAGACGGCGGTGGAACGCACGAAATGATGAAAGCCTTGCTGGAACAAAACCGGCGGTTGTTGGAGCTTATCGAGAGGAAGCCCGAAGCGTTCCACGTTATGCCGGACCTGAATAAGGCTATCTACGATTTCGATGGCGAGGGCTCATCCCACGAGGCCAGAGCGTGACTGAAGAGTATTGATTCCATGGCGGTCCTGCATGGTTGGTCGGACAACTTCAGACTAGAGAACGCCAGGCTTCACATGAAGGGGCCTGCCAGATTTTGGCTTCAGTCCCGCGTCGATGATCTTACCACGTGGGAAGCCTTCAAGACAGCCTTCACGAAGACATTTGTGGGCCAGACAAGCACTGCCGAAAAGTGGAAGCAAATGCAGGAAAGAGTCCAGATGCGGGGAGAATCCATCACGGCATATTTTCTTGAAAAGACAATGTTATGTAAGGCACTGGGCCTCGGTATGCAGGATACCAAGGAGCAAGTTTTGGTGAGGCTGCGGTTTAAAGATGCATGCATCTCAATGTCGGCGAAGGACCACAAAGACGAGGACGAACTGCTGGCAGATTTGCGAAAACTGGAGCCAATAACCGAAGCTAGAGTGCAGCAGTATCCAGGGGCCAAGCCACACGGTGGTGACCCAGGTACCGCAACACTTCGCGCGAAGCCTCTGCCTTCAAAATCTTGGACTGCCATGCGTCCAGCTCAACAAGTTATCACAAATTTATGTGCTGCTGCTCAAGGAGGTGGTGGGGGACCACCGAAGAAAACGCCAGAGCCTCCCAAGCGTGATCCATCAGAACGAAAATGCTACAGCTGTGGAAGGTATGGGCATATAGCGAGACTGTGCAAAAACAAGCCCTGTTGGGAACTTCGTGGTGAACGAAACATCAGCAAGGGGCAGTGGTCCATCCAAGTTTTTAAAAACGGCGAGCATCAATGGTACTCACCAGCTCTCTGTGATGATTGACCCAGGGAGTTCAGACTGTATAATGCGTCATCAAGCGGCTGAAAGGTACAACCTGGAAGTTGTGTGCAAAACCCAAGCTTTGCATGGTCTGGGGACACCGATACATCTACAGTGCTGTCTATCGGAACCTCGGAGGTTGACATAGAAATCGATGATGTGTTATGCCGTAAGGCCAAGGTGATCGTCGTTAACAACAGTGCCTTGCCTGTGGACATGCTGGTTGGTAGGACTTGGACGGAACAAGACCACATTGCATACCTACGCATGGGAGATGAACTCAGGATTGGCTATCGAGATGATCTGCCATTTTGCAACATTGATCTTGCCGAGATGAAGCCTTTGAAGGAACCACTTTTTGTCAAGGAGACCACTGTGCTGCCCAAAATGACTGTGTTGGGTGACAGTGGAGAGCAATAAGAGCGAAGGAAATGTTATGTTGCCTATGGGAACTGGTAAGGGAATACTACTTCACGTCGAACACGGAAGGGTTGAGATACCCATGTTGAACGACAAGGATGAGAAGTTTGTTTGTTCACGCTGAACTGCTATCAGGGAGCGAAGAGTTAACCGCCGTAAGACCTGTGCCTCTGCAGAAGCCTATTGATCGTAGTATGCTGAATCTCGGGAAGGACATCAATGACCAACAAGTGGATGCACTTCTGAAGATGCTGAATGAATACAGGGACTGCTTTGCACTGAATTTGTCAGAGTTGGGGTGTTGTAACCAACTAGAAATGACCATCACAGAACATCCCGGAAGCACTCCAGTGAGCTGCAGACCATACACGACTAACACAGAGGAAAGAAAAGCGATCCACGAAATTGTCAAGGAGTGGAAAGAGACTGGCATTGTTACCGAGACATCCTCGCCATACGCTAGTCCAGTTCTACTCGTGAAAAAGAAAAGTGGGGAAAATCGTCTAGTCATAGACTATCGACGGCTAAATAGCCAGACTGTGCCGGAACACTTCCCCTTGCCAAACATTGACGACCAGCTGCAACGACTGTCCGGAGCACGAATGTACTGTGTGTTAGACTATGCGAACGGATACCTTCAGCTTCCGCTGAGTGAGGAATCGAAGGCGAAAACTGCATTTATCACGCCTGATGAGACCGGGCAATTCGAACGTATGGTGTTCGGGTTGAGAATTGGTCCTGCTGTATTTCAACGTCTAATGAACAAGGTCCTCGGATCTCTGCGTAACACTGTAGCACTGTGTTACATGGACGACTTGCTGATTCCAGCCAAGGATTGGGAAGACTTGCTGATTCGACTCAGACAAGTACTGGATGCTCTACGCGCTGCTGGCCTAACCCTAAAAATATCAAAGTGCGTGTTTGGAAGTGACGAAATAGACTACTTAGGCTTCAAGATCGTGAAGGGCTACCTGCAGCCACGTGAAGTGAAGCAACAAGCCATACTGGAAGCTAGCACGCTAACTGATGTTCATGGAGTAAGGAGATTTCTGGGTCTAACAGGATTTTTCAGACGTTTCATTCCCCCTCAAAAGGACAGGGGGTTTCATTCCCCCTTATGCCTTGAAGGAAGAACCGCTTACTTCTCTGACCAAAAAGGACACGAAGTTCACATGGGGAGTGGAGCAGCAGGAAGCTTTCGACCAGCTTCGAAAAGAACTGACAGCGCCACCTGTTCTGAAGTTGTACAACCCTTCGGCTCCAACGGAGCTCCACACGGACGCAAGCAGACATGGACTTGCGGGGATGATCCTTCAGCAAGATGAGTCAGAACGCTGGCACTTGGTGTTTTGTGTCAGTAAGCGTACCACGGATGCTGAAAAGAATTACCATGCGGGAAAACTGGAACTGATGGCGATAGTCTGGAGTATGGAAAGCTTCGTCCATTTCTCTTAGGCATTCCGTTCACGCTGGTAACAGATTGCCAAGCAATTGTGTATCTAAATGCGCACAAGACTTAAACCACAGATAGCAAGGTGGTTCGACTTACTTCAAGAGTATGACTTCGAGGTAAAGCACCGAGCAGGTGAGAAAATGGCACATGTGGACTATTTGAGTCGTCTGAGGAGCGCCGGAGGACACGCTTGATGAGGTTGTCGAGACAAGGATCGAAGTGTGCCTTACCATGAATTTAGACGACCAAGTTGTGATCATTCAACGCTCTGATGCGGACTTGGCGAAGCTCGCCGGAGTATTGGAGAAGCCAGTCAAGGAAAGGACCCAAGAAGAGAGTGCGAAAGTCAAGAACTTACGACTGAAAGATGGAAAGCTGTTCTACATTGAAGAAGACGGACGACATCTTTTCGTGATGCCGAAGAGCATGCGCAAAACATTGCGTGTCAAGTTTCACGACCTACAGGGGCATTTTGGTACAGACCGAACGGTGACAAAAATCAAGGAACTTTATTGGTTTCCTCGAATGAAGCGCTACGTGGTCCAGCACATCCGTATGTGTTTTGAGTGTCTGATCGCAAAGGTACCAGGAGGAAAGAAGCTTGGACTTCTGCACTCGCTACCACCTGGAAAAAGACCATTTCAAGTTGATCATGTGCACCACTTTGGTCCGTTTGCGAAAAGTTCCAAGAAGAATCAGTGGATATTGGTGCTGGTGGACAATCTGATCAAGTTCGTGCGCAAAAACCTGCGTATCTTCGGGACTACACCACATGAACTGAGGACAGTTCGCTGCCAGGAATGGCCGAGTGTTAGCGGAATCGGAACGCGAGGCTGGCAACATTAGGGAGAGAGGGCGACCGGCCATGGAGGCAGTCGTCATGCACGCTGTTACTCTTTATTTTCTCTTAATTGTTAATTAAAATGTCCATTTCATTAAAATCTGTGAGTCTGCGAAGAATTCCTTAACAGGCAAATGCGGCGAAATAGCGTCTCACCCTATCGTGGCTGGTTCATCGTGGTACCTCTTGTAAAGAGGCATCCTTGAAGTAGCGACGTGGCGATACCCTGGCCAAAATGCGCCAAAGAACTGCGGGCTGGCGTTCTCCGCGATGATGGGCTTCTTCTTTGCAGACAAAGATGATGATGCTTCAGTCGCACACTCTGGCAAGCACCCACTGTGGGGCACCAACCAAGGGCAGGGCGCGTGAGCAAAGTGTAAGGACTTCTTTCATAAGTGCCCATGTTGCTTCGGAAATTTAGACCACCTGGGGCCCTCTACCACCATGACCTGGGGTTCTTTAACGTGCACTGACAACGCACAGTACACGTTAAAGAACCCCAGGTGGTGTAAAATTCCGGAGCCCTCCACTACGGCCTTTCTCTCCTCTCAATCTCTTTCACTGCCTTTCCCCCACCCCCACGGACGCTTAGCCGTGCTCCCTACATGGGCTGCAGAAATTAGCGTCCTTTCCTAACCGAAACACAATCAATCAATCAATCAATCAATCAATCAATCAATCAATCAATCAATCAATCAATCAATCAATCAATCAAGCTTGTATAGAACAGGTACAAGTGAGGATTAGTAGACATGCACGATGTTAGGCTACTTTTTCTGCATGTCAACATTCTACGTGCGTGGTACCTTCCAACGACGCGGATGTCTTGCAGCTTCATGAATGGAACCCGACTGTTTTCCACATTTGCAGGATAAGCGATGGCCGGTCGAATTGGCGAGAACAGTGAACTGTTCTTCAAATTATTAGCAAGAGGCAGTTTTACTTTGCCGTGGGGTGGATGACTAGAAGGTCTGTAGCGGAGGAACGCTTGAAGCTTTCTGCACTTCACATGGTTTTGTACAACCGTACAACCACCAGGAAGCATCTACAGCTGTCGCACACGGACGACACACACACACACACACACACACACACACACACACACACACACACACACACACACACACACACACACACACACACACACACACGGACGCCGCGGAGCGCGGTGTCCGTTCTTTTACAGACTACACGTTTTAGCCCGCGCTCCTTCGGGCGCCAGTGGATTTCGCATAGGTGCACTAACGCACACGCCGCCAAATCAAGGCGTGGTGGAATGCGACAGTGTGCGGTACCGTCGTTTCCTGGGTAGATGTTGCGCATATGTTCCCTATGCAGACACTCAAAGTACGCTTGTGCAGGTAAGAACTCCAAAACGTCAAAGTGATACCTCGGGTGACTATGTGGAAGCGATACATGCACTATATCTAAACAGGAAGTGGTATGTACGCCCTGCAAGGAGGCTTTGCCTTCTTGAGGAGCTCGGCAAGAAGCACTGCCCGACCGCAGCACAGGCGTGTGCCACTGGTGTGATGCACGAATATAACCTCTCACCTATCGTCCACGCTAGCGTCGGAATCTCTATAAATTAATGTGCACTTCCAGCGTCCTGCACTAAATAACTGTCACGGCGCGGCGCGCCAGCAAGACCCAAACAACGCAGCTGCAGAGCAAGCGACCACCCCTCGCGAAAGCGGTTTCTTTTTTATCTTTCAGCCACTTTCTCCCACCTCTACGGACGCTTAGCGGTGCTCCCGGCGCCTGTACCATAAAACGGAATACTAGACATTTTATTTAAATGCGAAGCATTTCTTAGCGAACTTCGGCGAGTTTGAGCGTATCTATCTATCTATCTATCTATCTATCTATCTATCTATCTATCTATCTATCTATCTATCTATCTATCTATCTATCTATCTATCTATCTATCTAGCCGCCTACGATTTTGTGCTCTCCTGGCCGTTTCGCTAATCGGATGTTTACGAAAATTGGTATGCCACATCATGACTACATGACAAACATAAATGACAGGTCATAACATGAAAATCGTGAAATGCATGTCATGAGTGGCATGATTTATGCCACGGCCTCAGTGCTCTCCTGGCCGTTTCGATAATCGGATGTTTACGAAAATTGGTATGCCACATCATGACTACATGACGAACATAAATGACAGGTCATAACATGAAAATCGTGATATGAATGTCATGAGTGGCATGATTTACGTGCCACGGCCTTAGTGCTCTCCTGGCCGTTTCGCTGATGGGATGTATACAAAAATAGGTATTGCACAATATGACTGCATGGCGAACATAAATGACAGGTCATAACATGAAAATCATGACATCCATGTCATGAGCGGCATGATTTACATGCCACGGTCTTGGTGCTCTCCTGGCCGTTTCGCTAATGGGATGTATGCGAAAATTGGTATGCCACATCATGACTACATGACGAACATAAATGACAGGTCATAACATGAAAATCATAATATGCATGTCATCAGTGGCATGATTTACATGCCACGGCCTTAGTGCTCTCCTGGCCGTTTCGCTAATCGGATGTTTACGAAAATTGGTATGCCACATCATGACTACATGACGAACATAAATGACAGGTCATAACATGAAAATCATGATATGCATGTCATGAGTGGCATGATTTACATGCCAAGGCCTTAGTGCTCCCCTGGCCGTTTCGCTAATGGGATGTATGCAAAAATTGGTATTGCACAATATGACTGCATGGCGAACATAAATGACAGGTCATAACATGAAGATCATGACATGCATGTCATGAGCGGCATGATTTACATGCCACGGTCTTGGTGCTCTCCTGGCCGTTTCGTTAATATGATGTATGCGAAAATTGGTACGGCACAACATGACTGCCTGACGAACATAAATGGCAGGTCATAACATGAAAATCGTGACATACATGTCATGAGTGACATGATTTACATGCGACGGTCTTGGTGCTCTCCTGGCCGTTTCGTTAATGGGATGTATACGAAAATTGGTATGCCACAACATGACTGCATGGCGAACATGACTGACAGGTCACAACAAGAAAATCATGATATGCATGTCATGGGCGACATGATTTACATGCCACGCGTTTCTTTAACGGGATGTATATGAAAATTGGCATGCCACAAGATGACAAAATCACGAACGTAAATAACAGGTCAGAACATGAAAATCATGACATGCATATCATGAGCCACATGATTTACATGCCACGGCCTTGGTGCTCTCTTGGCCGTTTCGTTAGTGGGATGTGTAGGAAAATTGGTATGCAACAATTTGACGGCATGACGGACATAAATGACAGGTCACAACATGAAAAGCATAACATGCATGTCATGGGCGGCATGATTTACATGCCAGGCGTTTCGTTAATGGGATGTATACCAAAATTGCTATAGCACAACACGAAAGCAGGACGAACGTAAATGACAGGTCATAACGTTAGAATCATGACACGCGTGTCACGACCGGCATGATTTACATGCCATGGTCCTCGCGCTATACTGCCGTTTCGTTAATGGGATGTATGGGCTCCGTCTTCTGACCAGAGGGCGCTACGTAGCTCTCGTCGGATGGCTCAGTAACGCTGACATTGGCCGCTTCGGTCGCACGTATGAGATGCGCGCGCACGGTGTAAACCGAGGCGACAGCGACGCGCGCGTTTCTTCGCTTCTTTCCGGGCGTGCTGCGAACCGAACGAACGCTCGCAGCGTCGCCCTTTGGAACAGTTTGCCGCAGGTCTGGAGCGCGCGTCTCAAAGGAAATAAAACGAAATAAGGTTGGGCGGGCGGTCGCTGCTGCTATAGAGTTGGAGACGCGCATCGCGTTCGCGTATTTTCCTGTCACAGTCTGCCCAATTTTGCTTCTCTCCGCGAGGCAGTGCATTCTGGCGCTGATGTCGCACATGGAAAACTCGACTGCACGGAGCCTATACGAGAATTAGTTTGGCACAACATGACTGCATGACAATCGTAAATGACAGGTCATAACATGAAAATCGTGACATGCATGTCATTAGCGGCATGATCTACATGCCACTCGTTTCCTTAAAGGGATGTATACCAAGATTGCTATGGCACAACACCTCTGCATGACGAACGTAAATGACAAGTCATAACTTTAGAGTCATGACATGCGTGTATGAGCGGCATGGTTTACATGCTACAGTCTTGGTGCTCTTGCGGCCGTTTCGTTAACTTCATATGTACCAAACTCGGTATATCGAGACAACAATGCAAATCCATTTTACGTTCCTTATGCGTGCTTCGCATTCCCTTGATTCCTACTGCACGTGGTATCTGCCAATTTTTTATTTAACGAGCTTAACGTAATAGCGGAGTTATCGGAATAGCGGGATGGAAACGCGCATGTGCAGTACATTAGACTGCTGATACTCCTTATAGCGTGCCCATGGTATTTCGCAGTTTTCACGTTACCGTGTTTGTGTGTTTATCGTACTTAAAGTATAATATGGCTGTGGTTCCGGACGTTCCCTTCTGACTGAATTTGGTGTTTCTCTGGCAAGATAATATTAGTTCGCAGCAAATGACTGTAAAATGGCTTCGCTTGCCTTTAGGTAGCTTCGATGACGTCGTACTAGATATTACTCAGCGAAGTGTTCGAGAACGCTTCCCATTTCGAGTTGCTAGGCCTAGCGAAAGAACATCTGTTTACATTCCTGCAACATGTCAACTTACGCTCTAGGAGCTTAGTTCATATATACTTATTTACCGTTATTCTTGTAAAGTTGGAATACCGCTGCACGCGGGAATGTAAGTGAGCATTTTAAGTTCCTTTTCACTTTTTTAACGCATGTATCTTGCGCTATAGGGGGCGCCACAAGCACAACTAACGGGCCGAAAAGGCTACCCCGCTAAACCAAAGCATGTTTCTGCAACGAATATTCGCGGTACCGTAGCGCTGTTCCGTTAGCCTCCGCTATCACGCTAACGCGCTAAACTCAAAATGTTTACTATTCCGTCTTAGTCTTACTTCATTGGTCAGTTCTGCCTGTCAAGACAGAATTGCCCCTCGTGACATGGGCCCAGTCAAGTCTCCGAAGAGGAGTGGAATTCTGCCATCAAGAGTTCCGAGCTTGTTCTACAACTCCGGGCTGTCCAGAGAGTCCACGATGCGGCGGCGAGGCCAGGCCTCCCTGTCCCCACGTGGGAGCGGCCCGCATTGCTGCTCTAAGGGCGGCGCTTCTCAAGACCTAATTAAATGTTCTTTGTCTGTCTGTCTGTCTGTCTGGTCAGTCCTGCCTTGACATGCATAACTGACCAGTGAGGGAGGACCAAAACGGAACAGTATTCCGTTTCGCGGTATAGTCCCATGGGCTGCACAATTAGCGTCCGCTGTCTATAGCTTTCCGATTCCGTTCCAACGCACAGGACGATACGTCTTTACGAGAGATAAGGAAATCGTACCGCACTAGAATGAATCGGAGGGCTTGGACAACCGACGTTCAGATGCAAATGAAATGTCGTTTGCGAACAATATGGCGCCTGAAAGCTATCGAAATGTTTCGGAACTGTATTTTGTTTAATTTATACCTTCTTCAAGAACCACTTTACTGAAGTCCCTCTTTTTCCATATATACGCCTATCCAGTAGTGGGTGCTGGTATTCTTACGGTACGCAGCAATCATGGTAGTATCACTAAAGTAATATAAGGAAGACGAAGAAGCTGGAGACGCCATGAAGCAAGCGACTCAGAACCTCAGCAAGCCGCAGACGACACCGTTCAAGGGAAAGCGACCGCCCTTGCGAAAGCGCGTCTTCAGCTTTCTCAAGCGCAGCAAGCTCTTCACGGGCAAGCCGAAGACACGCGCAGCGGCGTCGACCGCGGCCGAGGCTGCACCAGGCCCTCCGCGGGCGTCGTGGCCAGACATCGAAGGACTGGTGCCCATGACTGTGCTCGAGTCCAGCGCGCGGTGTGACACGGCAGCGGAGGCGGAACAAACATTGCGTTTCTGCAGCACAGTGGTCGGTGTGTTCCTGCTTGTCCTGGGGGTCGTCGTCGTAATCACCGCACTCGCGCGCTACGGCAACTTCCCTTTCGTCCACGCCCGTACTCGCGAGCCGAGCCGTGCTCCGGTCACGACCCATACGTCCACCGCTGTCCACGTACTGGGCGAGGCTGTGTTCAGTGCACTACCGGACAAACCAGCTCGTGGAAAGCAGGTCAGTGCGCTCCATGTGTCTTCAAATTTGGTTGAAATGATCGATGGGTAAACAGATCATAAAGGTTGAACGTTATGCAAGTTTTATAAGTGATATCTCTGGTATGTGTGCTCTTCGCCAGCCATTCTCTGTCCGCGCGTGGACCGACCCTCCAGTGAGTTGAAGGGCACGTCTGTTAAGGGCCTTTTAGAATTCCGACGGACTTTTTCCTCTCCTTATCCCAATTCATTAAGGAATTGATAGGTGTGTTGCTTTAATATTGTTTTTGAGTGCTTGTCAACAAATTCAAGACATGTGTTGCGCCAAAGGTACCCATACAAGATTCCGCTGTATCAGTCACTTTCGATTACATAACCGCGCCAACCGCAGAGAAAACGGGAGTTATCCTAGGCACTGAGAACATAGAATTGCGCTACAAGATTTTGCTTGCATGCACATTGATTGATTTCTGCAGTTTTACGTCCCAAAACCACGATTTGGTCATGATAGGCGCCGTGGTGGAGGGCTCCTGAACTTTCGGCCACCTGGGGTTCTTAACGTGCTCTCTGCATGTTACTTGAACACGGAAAACGCACCCATTCCGGGTTTTCTTTTGCACGAAAGGGAAGAATCAAAAAGCTATCAGCAAGAAACCTTCACAAATAATCAGCGAATGTTACCAGTGGAGAAACATATCGGAAATTATCAGCGGAAAATTGTCTCGGCCACCTAGACAGAAAGGTATCCACATACAAAACCATAGTGGGCGCCGACATTTCTAATCGTGCGGGTTCACTGAAGGTTAGGAAATTGACAATAGGGGCAAAGTAGCTTGCCTAGTTGAAATGGTGCATCACTGGACTAGGTGTCAACGACCATACCTAATGCAGCGAAAGTACGTCATTCTTCTCTAAACGCGTCGCGTATACTTCCGCACCACTGCTGGCATGCACGGATGTACTTATACTGATTATTATTTCAACTTTAGCTGTCCGCCTTCCAGCTCACCCCTTAGTGGAAAAGAGATGCTTTATTAAGGTACCTTACTTCTTTTACCCCTGAATTAGTTTAATTCGGTGTGAAAATTGATATCTTATGAAATATCGAATTACCACGCTGAACGTTCATTTGAAGTGAAAAGAAGCCATATCGAAGACATCCGACGTGATGGCACCTTCCCCAGTAATTATTATTATTATTATTACAACGGTAACTTCAACAGATAGGAATCATTGCGACTTGTGGCGCTCACGGCATGCGAGTTATGCGAAACTCCTTCTTCTCCAGGTTTCAGGTGATGGCAACGAAACTGAAATCGAAGGTGAATCGGATAACGAGAAGACCGAAGGGCGGCGACTGGCAGCGACAGAATACCCGCAAGAAACATCCGCTGATTCGACTGAGCAACTGTTCGTTCAAGCCAGTCCGCTCGAGAATGCAGAAGGCCCCGAACGGCCATCGCCGTTTTAATAAGCCATTGTTTCCGCAATTATGTGCTACAGAAGAACGTGTCTTATCGGATTCTGCTTGAAGAATTTTGCTTATCGCTCGACAAGCGCTAGCCTCTCTTGGACACTATTTATAACGCGCACGTAAAAACCGGGGGAATGGGTATTCGTAATTAAATCACGCCGCGGATCCCGGTTATGTGCCATGGCACGTTGCCTCAAATAGGCCTGAGGTTTCCTTTGCGCTCTATCATATTGACGTTTATGACCCCATCCACCAGTGCTAGTTTTGCGGTTAGTTTTGATTGATTGATTGATTTGTGGGGTTTAACGTCCTAAAGCCAGCTGTGATTATGAGAGATGCCGTAGTGGAGGGCTCCGGAAATTTTGACCACCAGAAGTTCTTTAACGTGCACTTACATCGCACAGCAAACGAGCCTCAACATTTCGCCTCCATGGAAATGCAGGCGCCGCGGCCGGGATTCGATCCCGCGACCCTCGGATCAGCAGCCGAGTACCATAGCCACTAGACCACCGTGGCGGGGCATGAGCAGTCATTTATGTTCGCTATGCAGTCATGTTGTGGCATACCAATTTTTGTATAAATCCCATTAACGAAGCGCTCAGGAGAGCACCGAGACCGTGGCATGTAAATCAAGCCATTCACGACATGCATGCCATGATTTTCATGTTATGACCTGTCATTTATGTTCGTCATGCAGCCATGGTGTGGCATACCAATTTTCGTTTACATCCCATTAACGAAACGGCCAGGAAAGCACCAAGACCGTGGCATGTACTTACATCATGCCTCTCATGGCATGCATGTTATAATTTTCATGTTATGACCTCTCATTTATGTTCGTCATGCAGCCATGGTGTGCATACCAATTTTCGTATACATCCCATTAACGAAACGGCCAGGAAAGCAGCAAGACCGTGGCATGTAAATCATGCCGCGCACGACATGCATATCATGGTTTTCATGTTATGACCTGCCATTTATGTTCGTCATGCAGTCATGTTGTGGCATACGAATTTTCGTATGCATCCCATTAAAGAAACGGCCAGGAGAGCACAAATTCGTAGGCGGTTACATAGATAGATGCGCTCAAAGTCGCCGAAGTTCGCTAAGAAATGCTTCGCACTTAATACAGTCGCAGTGAGAGTGACGCGAAAAAGACAACCGCTTTTGTTTACTGAACGCATTGATGGCTACGCTTTATGAGGTCTCTACACATAAATACTTGGGAATAATACCTGTGTCACATGGGCACTAGGAAGGCCTTCGAGTCGATGACCTTCGAAAAGCTCACAAAATAAGTTCTGGCGCTGCTACACGGCAGTTCTGAACGGCCGTTGAGTCGCCGAGTGACTCGCAACAGCATGGCGGCAACCAAAGCACCCGCTTCAATTCTAATTCGCCCTAGTTGCTTGCTGTTCGCACCGACGGCAAGAAACAAACTTTTGTAGCGATGAGGGCTGGTGAACCCTACGAACGCACTATCATCATCATCGGCTCACCGACGAAGAGGAGCTCGCGCTCTCGGTGTCCGACGCTCGCCTGAGACGGTCGCTTTGCTGCTTCGGCAATAAACCACCTTAAATATTTAAACCTTTTAAGCCTTACACTTTAAACTGAGCCTTCTCTTAATCTCATGCACCAAAAGAGACAAAGTATGTGCCACGCTTTGCAGCCGTTATTTAGAAAACGTGCCGATTTTGACACTGCTAAGCGTAAGTGGGTAGCGTGAGCCTCACAAATTGGTTTGATTCGTAGAGACCAGATGGCGCAACACGCGGTATTTCCCACCAGCTCCGCGGCATTTCTTTTTTATGGCAGTGACGGCGTATTCGTTCTAGAACGAATGCAATAAAGTGAGAACGTTGGCCCCTCGGCACGTTTCCTATATTTTAGGGGCGAAGCTCCTCTTAGTCTAACATTGTCCTGCGTCAGGCGTCAGGCGTAACCGGCGTGCCGGGAGGCACGCGCTCGCCCTCGGCGCGTGCCTCCCGGCGCGTGCCTCTCTCTCTCTCACTCTTCCATCTGCTGTCTTGTGAGAGAGAGAGAGCGAAAGGCGCGCGTTGACTATGGAAACGCTCTTTCTTAGATGAACGCTCTACCAGCTCGCAAAGAAGGAGAACGCGCCCTCACCCGCGAGAGACAACGTTGGCGCAGGCAGCGTCTCCTAGCGAGTTTCTTGATTGAGAAATACCGACTGCTCGCGTTGGAGAACCGTTCACCGGCCACCCATATATATATATGCAATGAAGTGCCGGTGGGAGATCTCATTTGTGCATAGTTGAACCATAAGGATTCGTAGCGTGTGCGTTAACTAAACTAATCCGGAACTCGGCACGATCTACGATGAACCTCCCGAGCTTCGCCCACTTATCATCATTCACTCCGTGGATATGCTGTAATATTTCTCACCGGTGCATGATTGTACTTATTGATACAACGACATTTATACGGCCGTGACCTCCGAAACTAACGCGCGCGGGAGCTGCCGGTGCGCCAAGTCTCGGAATTCGCACCGTTTCCGCTTCCGTCGCTCAGCGGCCTTCGAAGTCTCGAAGGAGTTGTAGAGTGGTCCGTTGAATCGATAGACTATCGACTCGACGGCCATCGAAACCGCCCATGTAGCAGCGCAAACTTGACCTTTGAGTCGATGGGCTATCAGTTCAAGGCCTTCGAAACGCCCGTGTGACACCAGTATAACACATCTGACCTAAAATGGAATGACCATACCGATTACATAAAAAAGGGCCGTGAAAAAGCTCGGTTATCTAAGGAGGAGGCTTGGAAATGCCATGCCGGGCATCAAAATCCTCGCATACAAGACATTTATTAGACCATCGTTAGAATACGCCACTGTAGTGTGGGATCCCTTTACTGCATCCAACATAAAAAAAAAAAAACTTGAAGGGGTTCAAAGAAAATCGGTCCGATTTCTCTTTAAGAGTTACAGCTGGCAGACGTCGCCCTGGCTCCTCTTGCAAAGGGCGGAACTTGATCAACTACAAAGAAGAAGAAATGTAGAAAGATTGGAGAAGCTCTCTTATTTAGTTTTTCATGAAAAAGTTGGACTTGATAAGACATTATATATAAAACCAGCATCTCAAAGTGCAGTGCGCTTTTGTCGTTCTCAGAAAGTTATAGATTTTATAAATCGCACCGATACGTTCGAAAATTCATTTTTTTTCCAAGAACAACCCGTGAATGGAATTGTTTACCAGCCGATGTTGTGGGATATGAAACAGTTGATTTATTCATAATTGCACTGAGGAACCGATCCTGATTTTGGTTTCTGTAATATTGTTTATATAATGACGCATTTCATTGTAGAAAATGCAATGTTTTTCTCTGTGTGCAGCTACTTTAGTATTTTTTGTCTACGCTATGTCTTTGTAATGTTATATGTTGTAACTTTTTGCAATTGAAAATTATCGACGCCCACTCCTGCTTAAGGCCTTGAACCCAGGCTAGCAGTATGTAATAAATAAATAAATATGCTTATTTCTCTTTTTCTTTTCAGTGCACGAGACTGCGTTACTCTGCTTTATTAACGATCTGCGCATGGTCTCAGATCCTAAAAGCGTGCTGAACGGCCGCGTTCAGCCAGTAAACAATGCCCCAGTGTCCGCATGCCAACGTCCAGTACGCAGTGTGCCAGTCTCCCTGTTCGCAGCATTGTGACGCTGAACACTGCTCCAACAAACAAGTATGCCATTGACATGCGCCGCTGGTTTTTCCGTTAGGGAAGGCAGGGAAGAGCATTCCGGTGAACTCACACGTAAGATAGACAATTCAGAGACTCCAGTATCGAGGGTCTTCACATGCATGCCGCTGTATGGATTGCCGACGCTAGCACTACAGCCGCAATTGCTATGCTGAGAGTAGCGGCTGCTACAGAACGCTTTCTCGCGTGACAGGAAGGAGGTGCGAGGGCGAAGAAAACGCGCATAGAAAATTTCTCTGCGGTGTATTAGAACTGAGATTGTCTAAGCGCGACTCATTTTTCCCAATAAATACCTCAACCTAGCGCAGCCATCCGCCTCAAACGGTACAGTTGGAAGCGTCATTGCCACGTTTTAACTTTTAACGACCTTTCATTTTTGTTACATTTTCTAATATGCTGACTAACACTGAATGTTGTGCAGATTACTTACTGCGCCCGATCTCGTTCAAGTGAATATATTGTTTTACACATACATGCCCGTTACGCGCAACTCTATCTAATTATCACATAAAACTTTCTCGAATACTGAGAATCTAGGCACGGTCAAATTGTCGAGCACTATCATATACGGAGTGACAATCCCGGGTAATGGTCCCCGGTATTCGCAACACAGCAAGGTCAGTACTACATGATCAGGTATCTTTCGTGGTTTTGACATCACTTCGTTTGACATCACCCTCTGGCAGGGGAACCTGAACACCCCTCGCTCTACCTTTGTACCTTTGCAACCAGACAGTAGCAAAAGTACACAATCATCTGCCATTATGTTAACGCACACGTCGTTGTTCTACGTTTGGCGCATGCGCATACCTTGTGCACCGGTAACGCTGATCAGCAAGCCACAGCACTAACCAACAGATTCAGAATTATCCCCAAAAGTACATAAACCATACAAATGTGCAAGCCTTATGCAGGCAGGGTGAGATGTGTTTAGTTGCCACGAGTAAACAGGGCTTGTTAGTGCTTATAATTATGTTATGTTGCACACGCTTGTATATTGTGTCCTCGTGGGTAATTGGTTCCCGTGTCGTGTGCTAGCTCGTATAGGTTGATTTGCACTGTTCCTAACCGTGTTCGCGTGTGTTTGTGTTAGTGCGAATGTTCTAAAAGTATGTCTGTTTTGTTTTATTACCCATAGACTGTGACGCGGTCTCTGGATTACAGCTGGCGTTCCCTTAGTGTACCAAAGACCCTGCATTGCTATTGTCCAAGCATTCGCGGGATATTTTCGCGGTATAGGTGCTTAGATTTCGAAGTTTGCCCTGCCACTGCCTCGAATGCATCTACAGCTGGGCACTGCTTGCTGTTTCCTTGTAGGATTGTAAACTAACCGTGTGGAGTATGAAATAAACATGTTTGCACTGCAGCCAAACAGCCGACGATGCTGCCCCGTCATGTCTTGTATCTCAGACAACCCGTAGCGTGTCCGGATTCTATAGGTCAACCGAGAGTCAATGGTAGCAAAACAACATTTAGGCGTCCAGTGTGCCCAATTGGTGCACTGAACAGATGGGTCAATATTGAGACACTTGAAGCAACGACACGGGACGAATACGCCGTTCATTTTATTGCACGCAGCACACACACAGCAAAAAGGAGGGACGCAAATATACCAGGAGGCGCTACGCTATAGCTGGGTTCAGTTATCGAAGATATGATGCAATCGTAAACATGAAAAGCCTGAATTATACCCCTAATATATTTCAGATCTTTTACATAGCTTCTAGGATGTGGGGATGTCCTTCATCGTGTTTTGTTGTGGCTCGTTCTTTTATTTGCGGAAATATTGTTCGTAATCAGTGGTAGGAAAAACAGACTGCGAGAAAGCATGAACATCATTGTGAGCGTGCATGTTCAATGGCATTCGTGAAATCACTGCAGATTTGTAGGATATGTTGTTTTGTGGGGTTTAACGTCCCAAAACCAGCTTTGATTATGAGAGACGCCGTAGTGGAGGGCTCCGGAAATTTCGACCACCCGGAAGTTCTTTAACGTGCACTGACATCGCACAGCACACGGGCCTCAACATTTCGCCTCCATCGAAATGCAGCCGCCGCAGCCGGGATTCGATCCCGCGACCTTCGGATCCACAGCCGAGTACCATAGCCACTAGACCAGGATATAACGGTAAAGGGCAACTCCGGCTGTTTTTTCGCCATGGTCTGATACCGATGTTTCCCAATGGCGCTGATAGTCCTGTAGCAGCCACGGTGGATGAATTTGCTCAGAAACGCCCCAATAATCTTGAATAACTGACTGGCATGTTCAAACCGAAACTGAAACGTGTAAGCGCTTCGTGCAGCGTGTCCGCGGTGATGTTACAGCCTCCCCGCCATCAGAAGTATGGAAGTGGTGCCAGAAACATGACACTGGCGAGGCCGTGCGTTTGCCAGCTTTTCTGAACTTGACAGCGACGATTTCAGTACTGAAGTGTCGCCGTTTTGCTCTTGAAGGCCCACATGCTCGGGTACGCAGCATTGAAGGTGATGACGTCAAAAACACAGGGTGGCCCGTCAGGATAATCCGCTAAGGATATTGAAAATTCATTTCTAAGAAAACTAAATTAGTTACAGCCGTCTGGTTTGGCATATATTATTACAGTACCGAGGAAAATACATATCCGAAATTTAATTAAGATCAGTGGACACTGAAAATCGCCGGAGTTGCCCTTTAATAGAGGATTTTGGTTTAACAGTACGCTTCTATACGTTCGCGGATATCGACATACCTTGACCGTTTACGGCAGTAGCACAGCTGGTGAAGACATCTAGCGGCCAGCTGCTAAATGTAACACACATGGCATTTTTTTCACTAGTTCACATGTTTCCGTCAAAGAAAAAAAAAAGCTTGAAAGTACTCTGAGTTACTAACCGTGTCAGTGCCTCGACCCGGCGGTGAGGCAAAAAACGGTGTGAGCCGCTTCAGTGCTAGCTTTGTGTGCTCTCGTTACACCACGTTTCACCGGATGCCGCTATCAGCGTTGGTGATCACGGATTTGGCAACTCGGTAGCCGTAAACGCAGGCAAGGCTACGGGAAAAAATTAAGATCGTCTAATAGTAGAGCATCTGCGTTCACTGCCGCTCAGAGGACAGATGGTCTTTCTTACAGGGTCTTTGCAGTCCCGCTGCCTTCGGTTCTAGCCGCAACCACGCGGTATCACAGAGACATTCCTGACTAGCGACACCTACCTTTGTCTGTCTCACACTCTTTGTCGAGGCCAGAGCCGTATTTGGTCGAAGTGGTCCAGCGGCGGCGCACCTTTCGAGGTGAGGTGGAAGTTACAAGACGGACACGTGGTAATACTCAGAGATATTGTGCTTTATTGCAGCGCACGCACCGGGACATAATGTTACAGGCGGTGTCTACCATAGCGTGTCTTTTCGTGGAGCACACAAAATGGCTGTGCTCTAGGACGTGTCAATGCCCTCTGCGGATTGGAACAGATACAAGCGCTCTAGTTGTTGCTAGAGTCGTTTTTGCGTATTTGACGCTTCTATCAATGGCAACTCTGAGATGTTCTCAAACAAACGCACCGAAAGGCTGTTGTCCGTGACAGTCAAATTCCTACATCTTGTCTAATGCTGGAACGGCGGCATCTTGAACCATTCAGAGAGCTCGTAGTAGCTCTCTGGGCAATCAGAGATGAAAAGATTGTGATTTTTTTACAGAATACTGCAGGCTCAGGACAGAGCCCATGCAGGAGTGGTGTCAAAAGATTCAACAATTAAAAAAGTAATAAGTAGTATACGCACATGTGTACACACATAAATTAATACACTTAAATGTAACTTATGCATATGGCAACTCATAATAAATAGAATGGTTGAATGCAATTTAAAATCACAATAAGTATGTGCTAATATACACCTATACATACACGCATACATATGCTACATGACAGAAAAAGCCTAACACTCTATGACACTAACACATCAGTGTGGGCGGTTTGGGAGCCCTAACAAGAAAAGTGTTTTGGGTTATGATGTGATGGGGTCGAATGAGTGAAGGCTTTGTAGTGACTCAACCGGCGGAGCGTTCCAGTCTCTAATGGTTCGAGAAAAAAAGGACAACTTAAATGTGTTGGTACGTGTCTGAAATGGCATTATCGATTCAGTATGGCGATTTCTAGTTTGTCGTGACGTCAGAGGTTGGGTGAACGGGGAGGCTTCGAGTGCAAGATGCTTGTTTTTTAACAAAATAACGACGATATCACGGAACTTTAAGGTGTCCAAGATGGCACGGAAGTCAGAGAGAAAAACAAGAAAAAGGAAATGCAGGGAGGTTAACCATACGCGCGTCTGGTTTGGCACCCTGCAATACAAGGACGGATGCAGGGATACAAAGAAGGAGAAGAGAGAAAGGAACGGCTTCCGACCCATCTCAGAGTGCACATTTTCAAAAGCATTTGTCGCTGAGGTCAGCAGAATATACATTCTGGCGTTGACGCATGTGTACATGGCATGGGGTCTGGCATCGTAGGGGGATGCATGTGTGTTTCACGAAGGCGCAAGCGAGCATAATAGTACGCTGCACGTCGAACAGGACCACCGAACGTACTAGTAGGTATCCTAGGCATGCTAGCAGTGGTGGAGTGGCTGAAAAACTCACATCAAACATGAAAGAAAAGCACAAACCAACGGTGACAGTGGTGGATTGTACTTCAAGTGAAATGAATAGGACGTTTATTGATGTACACTGCAAAGCTTCATCATTTAAACTCTATAATATGTGTCGATCTGACACTCCCGCCGCGGCGGTCTAGTGGTTATGGTACTCGGCTGCTGATCTGAAGGTCGCGGGATTGAATTTGGCAGCGGCGGCTGCATTTCGGCGGAGACGAAATGCAGCCTTGTACGGCCCGTGTACTGTGCGATGTCTGTGCATGTTGAAGAAACCCAGGTGGCCGAAATTTCCGGAGACCTCCACTACGGCATCCCTCCTAATCGAAGCTGGTCTTGGGACGTTGCAGGCAGCAAATCAATCAATCGATCTGACACTATACGTCAGAAACAGTCGCGCGGTCCTATATGTTACACGTATATTTCAAAAAGAACTGCACTGTCCATGATAAAACACGGCTAGTGTTACAATACAAGCAGAGTAATTGTTCGCACACTGCCACCTGCTGACAACACTTTCGACATATTGTCTTAGCCCCACATGTTTATACGCCGAAGGGCAACGGGCAGTGCCAGAATTGCGTTAGAGAGTGTTTTACGGTTTGCAGCGATTATTTCTAGCAAGAAAACACCACTACAGCAACCTAGGAGCCCTGCGTATAGTGTAAAAAAATGACCCAGCTCCTCAATTTGATTTGAATAGGTGTTGTCATGTTGCTCGACTACGCGCAGTGAAGAATTACAACGCTCTGTCTTTTTGAAAAAGGGCGCTTCCACCATTCTGTAAACGAAATTGCGGAAGGCGTCTCTGAGCGGGAAATTCTTTCGCACCGGGAAGGTCAGGAGCACTCTGTAGAGTTTATCTTGAGATTCTAGCAGATCAGGAGAAACACTTTGCCGTGCACATTTCGGAACCCGCTGCATGAAGCAAACATGGTCACGCTCTCTTGCGCACAGTAAACAATCTCTGTGGTGTTCCTTTAGCAAGGACTCTCTGTGTTTTCTTGAAATGAGCGCTTTGTTCAGTTTCGCAAAGATGCTAACGTCAGGAGAATTAATCTCCGCGTTGAAGTGCACCATACTGCCCTCGTGCACACATGGAGTGACAGTCTGGTGTTCAAGGGCGACTTCTAGTTTGGCAAGCGTGTCTACAACAGCAGCTGGCTGTCGCAAACTAAGCCGCGAGACGAGTTCAGAGCGAACATAGTTAGAAAACGGAAGTATAGCAACAAGCCAAACGCCGTGCAAGATAGCGCGAGTTGTTGGCCAACGCCGTCTCCGTGGAGTATTGGTCGATGTTGCATAAAAGGAGGCAACAAAGAAAAAGAAGCCGTCAGTAGCTGATCCTAATTTACACGTTTCAATTTCCTTCACGTCAGCAATAGCCAGCACTACCATCGCACAAACAAGTGCAATTAGTAGTAAAAAAAATGCAAGATTTGATTCTATGAAAATATCGAGAATAGAGATCAGGTGAAATTTGTCGCGGTGAACGTAAAATGTTTCATAATCGACGTCCATCACGGCAGAAAAGTCTGCGAATGTTCCGAAGGGTTCACTCATCGGATGCAAGTGAGCGATCATGTCGAAGTGTCCATGGATGAGTTTTCCCACCCAATCATCTTCTCGTGAAAGAAACACCGATTTTATAGAAATATTGTACATCCGCAGTGCATCGGACAGTATAAATCCATCAGCGGTTAAATTACAGGGGACATACTTTCCCTCTTTGTTATCGCAACCAGCATATATCACTGAATTTTTCAGGTGGTTTTCACCGAACAAACCAGGATTTATACTACGATACCTGTGGCGACACTCCCTTGTGAATATCGACAACTTATCATCACTTGTAGGTGTTAGAGAATTAGTTCCACTTGTGTTTTCATAGTTGCTTTGTGTGATCTCGCAAAAAAAATTCCTACCACTCTCACCAGCCACACGCATGTTGAATATAGCTTTGGCTTCCTTTGTGCCTTTAATCACTAACCAGTCGACCAAATACAAAGCTCTACGACGGATTAAGAACGTGCTCAGACAGCCCGACACCTCATTACCTAGACTCGGTAGAATCGTGTTGGTTCGTATGCCGTAAATGGCATTTGCATCAACGTAACGGAGGAAAATTTTTCTCGGAAGTGTCCACACTGTCACAGGCCAAGGCAAGTGACGAAGCAGGATTATATCTCCCGTGTCCCAATGACCATTGCATGTGGCAAGTGCCTGGCGGTCGTGTCTTCCAACGTAAGGCTTAAGAATTTCGTTAATGTATTTTGTTGTTTCCTCCGGTGAAATAAAATCATGCGGACGGATACAATAGAGAATGATTACTATTACCTGCGAACCACGGATCATTTCTTAGACAGATTGTGGTAATAAAATAATTTTTGTTAATAAGAGAAGCATCCTCTTTCTTGAAAGAAATACCTCTTGCAAGGATTGCACCGAGAATTCGTAAACCAAGATCCACCGCGTTCGAACCTGGACATGTAAAACGGTTGCAGTTTCTCAGCGTGCGCATGAGAAATGATGTTCGGCAAACATTACGACTAAGGAAACACCCAGCTATCTTTGACGAACGTCTTCGATGGTTGGAATCGATGAGGGCCTCCTTTCAAACACTTGGCAGAGCCGCTCCAGACAGCAAGTACACTATTGCGCAGCAAACCAGTCCTCAGGGCCGTTCCTCTTCGTTCGTCGTAGGACTGTTGAAATAAAACAATAAAAGAATAACAGTGATCACTGCAATGGCCACCATCACTACGGTTTTTTTCGCGAAACGTGTATATCTAGTAGTGCGCCGTCCGTGATGGTCGTTTCCGCGGAGAGGCTTTGGAAATATAGCTATGCTTGTTCAATGCGAAGGAAACATGAGCAGAGTAAATTACAGCCCTGAACTCTGGAAAACTCTGGAAATTCATTTGGATTGCCTTCTAACTCACGTCTAGAAGGTAGTGCATTATTCACCAAGCGTTTACAGAAGGTGCCTCGAATGATCATTTGTATTGTTACGGGGCGTGTAGGATGATTTATATGAGGTACCTGCGCAGCAAGCGTATATGGCGGCATTGCGCGTCGTTCTTCTCTTCGTATCTCCTTGTAGCTGCTGTTACTACTACTGCTGCTGCTCCACTGCCTTTTGACGCACCGTACCAATATTAATGTAACGAGGAAAGCTGGTACATTGTTCCTATCAGCGACCACTTCAGTAGCAATGTGGTCAACACGAATGCGAATTTCACATCTGCACACAATGTATTCTATTGACCGCGCAGAGACATAGTATTGCGAATGAGATGCCTCATTCCAACAAACATAGACTCGCGGGGAAAGGAGTTTTACACATTATGTATAGAGTGAGAGGAGTACTGATAGCAAGCACCCTTTGTAAGTGTGTATATTTATCACAACAGAGCAATTATTCTTGACCGTAGATATAATCGACTGTATGCTGTATTGCCACGTGCATTTTTATCTGTGCTAGTGTTGGTGTTCCAGCGGCAGTTTCTTTCGGCTGCATGGTTTGCACCGAAGCGTCGCTGTAGCGTTGGAGGCGCGTTTGTTAAGACAGTGGCTCATGTTCTGTTTCAGCGTGTCACGAGACGCTCCCGCTCGAAAGCGTTCGTTGTAGTGCCGGACTGGTGAGAGCGCGGCCATTCTTACCGCTGGCGCTCGACTGCGCATGCTGTTTTCGCCGCCGCCGTAGTCTAGCCAGAGCTTGCGTGTGGGCACAGGTTCGCCCGAATAAAATTTGATTCCTTTCATAGTCCCTTCGTCTGTGTGCCCAAGAAAGACCGTCACGTCAACGTGACATTTGGTGGAGGTGCTTATGGTTGGAACACCCCCGTCAAACCGAGAAACCAGCCCAACTCGCGCAGACGATCGCCCCGAAGTTACCAAGGAAGGGAACGCGACAGAAATCCGAACCAGCCGGAGACGCCGGATATTTCCTCCGGAGTACGGGCCGTGGCCTGATCTTGAGCGTCGCCTGCCAGCCCATCATGCTACAGCCATGGCGAGCGCTGCTGCTCCCGCTACGTTCACATTTCAACAGCCGAAGGAACCTCCGAAGTTTCGTGGGTTCACCTGCGAAGACTCGCAAGAATGGCTGCACATGTTCGAGAGGGTAGCGTCGTACAACAAGTGGTCAGAGGAAGATAAACTTCAGAACGTCTTTTTCTCGCTCGAAGAATCCGCACGCACATGGTTCGAAAACCGAGAAGGCACTCTAACCACTTGGAAACTGTTTAAGAGTCGACTGACATCATCTTTTCCGAGCATCATACGAAAAGAGCGAGCTGAGGCCTTGCTTCAAACCCGGCAACAGCACCACAACGAACCCCTAGCGGTATTTGTTGAGTAAATGCAGAGGACTCTTCCGACACGTGGACGCCGATATTACTGAGGAAAGGAAGTTACACTATCTGATGCGGGCTGTAAAAGAGCAGCTGTTTGTCGGCCTCATTCGCAACCCGCCGAAACAGTCACGGAGCTTGTAAAGGAGGGGGCTGCCATTGAAAAAACGCTTCACCTGAGAGCCCAGCATTACAGCCGTGATTTTCCAGTTATCGCGCCAGAAAATGCCGACTCAAACGCTCTCGAAACTGATAGCCTGCGTGCCACTATTCGGGCTATAATCCGAAAAGAACTCCAAAAATTCCTCCCTGCTGCCCCACCGCCGGTCGCGTCTCTGACGGAAATCATTCGCAGCGATCTGCATCAAGCCCTGGGAACAGCCTCACCGACCCTGACAGCCCAGCAGCTCGACCCGATCCCATCGCCAGCAGTGATGACATACGCAGATGCTACCCGCAGCCCACCGCGCCTAGCTTCACGCAGTGAACTATACACACCACTACTGCGTCCCCAGTCCTACACCCCGTCACCACGACCTCAAGCCCACAGCCGACCTACGGAGTATCAACAAGCCATGTCGAGAATGTCTAACCTCTGGCGTACACCCAACCGACGCCCCCTCTGCTTTCACTGCGGGGAACCCGGTCATTTGCTGCGGTTTTGCCCCTACGGCCAGATGAGATGGTTTTGTCCCTACTGCCCTACTGCCCCTACCGCAGCAAATGCATTCGTGCGGGACGATTGTCCCGCACGAATGCATTATTTCGCACCTTAAACCAATGACATTCATCGTCTATATAAATCTTTATAGCAGTGTGCAGGGGCTCTCGTAAAATGGCCATATTATGCTGTAGTTTAGTGCGAAATTTGAAGGAGACACGGGAAACATGGAACAAGCAAGGCGCGTACATGCCGTCGTCCATGTCCGTTTCCCGAGTTTTTCTGTATTCCTGCTGCGCAGCTCTCGAGTAATATTCTTGAGTAGTATGCACACTATGCCCGCCCGAAGCTTCTCGTATTGTGGTTAGGGTAGAAAGATTGACACACCCCCTTTTTCTGTTTCACGGCAGCACCTTTTTGAATTTCCTGTCACGTGCTTTATTGCACTGCGCAGGCTTCGCTTAACTTGCGTGTGGTCTCCGGAATCATAACGACTATTGCTCGAACTTTCAATGGCTGACGCGTGTCCGGCTATTTTCAAATAATACGCGAGCATCAGTGATAATACTCGAATGTATTACGGCGCACGTACGAAAGCGACGCACTTGACGGCTGATAGTTTTGTCAACGACGGACGATTGTCAACGTTGTTGACGACGGACGGCTCCCGACCACAGGTAACAATGTATCCAGTGGTGCGAAGGCGGCCACACCTATCGCCTCCTCCAGCATGGCGAACTTGGACTGCGTGGTGTTGCCCTGAACACGCCGCGGGCGCAGCCAGGACGAAGCCCACGGGACGTCGCTGATTATATTGCAAAAAAAACAAACAAAAAAAACACGGTGACAACTACGAATGCCTTGCCGCTCGCTGTCGCCAGCCCCTAGTCACATCCGCGGCAGCACAGGGCCCAACTCGAGGCTTATATGCAAGGCCGTTATCCGGCAAACTAGCCGCAGCAACCGATAGAGGTACGGTTGCTGCAGTGCGCAATGCTGACCACCACTATTCGGCGCCGACGACGATGATCAGATAAGTCATCGTGACGGGGTTTCAGCATGCCGTGTATTCAGATTCCTGACGCCAGTATTTGATCGCCGAACGGACAACTACCGAAGCGACGCAGGTGCAGCGAGTAAGGCGATGCAACCTTCATCCGACTTCACGACCTAACGGCCATTCCGCACGATTGACTACTGTGCTTGGCGTCATTATCGGTGGACATGCCATCACCGCCCTAGTGGACACTGGCGCCGACTACTCTGTCGTCAGAGGCCTGTTCCACGACGGTGAAGATAGCTTTAGAAGGACCAAATATGTCGATGGCACGAGGCCACCTAATAACACATAGTGGGGACCACGCGGCAAGAGCCACGATTAATGGGCAGGCTCTTCGGATTAGAGTAGTTTCGGGAGACTATGAAGAAATCCTAGCGGAGATCACGAGCATTCTCCAAGAGCTTTGTGTAGGTGTCGGGGAGATCAGGAAGCAAAACGCTGATCAGGGTAAGAGAGTCAGAGCACTGGGGGCTAGGGCCCATGAGGTCTAAGCAATTACACAAAAGAGGGAAGGCTGGTGGACAATTGTTCTTTCGCAGAGGGCTAAGGCTGGAGCGGATGGAAACTCAAGATGTGGAACTAAAAATGGCGTGGCGAAGTAAGCAGCACGCAGCCCTCCGCGTATGGCAGTGGTACTGCTGCGGGTTTTAAAGAAAAAAAGGCGTTATTAGGTCAGTTTACCAGAGCTAGAGAAGACAAGCCGCATATCTTGCTGCTACAAGAGGCTCTCCTAGGGAGGCTTCTCCTAGGGAGGTTTGACCTCTCTGGGTACAAAACTTTCTGCCGCACACAGGATGGCGGCTGGGGGTAGCGGTGTGCATTTCCAAGGAAATCTCGGCTCTCGAACATTAAGGTCTAGACAAGCGATATAAAACCCGGGGTGCCACTGCTGAAGGGGTTGCTAATTTCGCACGTCTACAATTCCCGAAAAAGGTCGCACAGCCGTTTTTACGCAATAATTTCAAAAGCCATGAGGCCTCGCGAAACGATGTGGCATTCCGCTTTTTGTGCCTGGAGATTTCAATGTGCCACATATTGCGTGGAGCTGAACCAAAACCACAAGGAAGGATGACTCGCTTTATAAGAGCACACACGAGTTGGGCATGGTTATGTTTACTGACCCCTGGTATCTGTGGCGAACCGGGAACTCGGTTTGTAGGGATACAACGCCTGACCTGACTTTTGCGACTTTTTAGGATCACTGCGAGTGGGCTAATTTATATGAAGACTTAGGTAGCGACCATTACATACTAGAAACTACACTGTCGGCAAGTGTCTCAGGGAGAAGGAAGCACACTATACTGGATTAGGATCTTTTCCACACGATTCGTAAGGACGGGGTAAGCTGGGAGAATTTTGTGTATTGGAAGCAGAGCTCACGTAAGGACATTAAAAGGGACACAGAGGTCGTAGAGAGGCCGCCAGACATTGGGACCATAGAGAGCAAACTTTCCCACCTCTTTGAGGGCAGAAATGGCCTAAAGTACCTCTGGAAACAGAATAAATTTAATCGGCGGTTAAGGCGAAGGTCGCTGAAATTAACATAGAGATCGAGACTTATTCCTCAGAACACGGAAGAGCGCGATGGGAGGAGACGTGCAACATGGGTGATAGATGAGAGTTGGCGGGAAATGGAACTTACTTAAGCACCTGATGGGACCCGGAAAAAGCAAGGGCAGTCAGAGCAACGCGATTGACCGCACAGTCAGCGCCGCTATCAGACAGCTCAACATGTGATATTTGCCACATGCTTGCAGGCAAATAGTTGCCGGTTATAGAAGAAGTGGTTCCCCCCCCCCCCCCCCCGCAGACGTCCCCGCTCCCGTCTCTGTAGCAGGCGGGCGCAATCCAAGCTTCATGAGAATATCACCACAGCTGAAGATCGGGTGGGCTAATGGATCTCATAGGCAGGTTGGCACCCGGAGCGGATCAGATCACTAACAAGACTCTGACGAACACTGATGACGAATCGATTAACTTCCTAACCAATCTCTTTAGCTCTATCAGATATTGGGTATGCTCATCTCAGAGAATGGACGTACCACGGAAACTCCACGTAGATTAGAAGAACATACTGCGGCTACGCTTGGCGTCCGAGTTTCATACAGGAAAGCAGGCAGGAAGGAGGACAACCTTCTACGCCACTTTCATGCTTCCCCCATTTGTCATGCCCATTATGTTGCATCTATGTACAATAGGCTCGCTACAGAAAGGGACTATGCTCAATGTACTCATCCGTAAAAGTGTTGAAAGGGCAGTCGTCCTTCCAATCCGTACTAGCACGGAAGGGCTGTTAGCGCTAGGGACTCTGAACCCACTGGATCAAATTATAGAGGCTCAACGCACAGCGCAGATCTCTCGCCTCACGGTCACCCAGGCAGGTCGGGAGATCTTGGACGCGTGCCGGAATTTCGGAAGTACTAGAGTAGAAACAAATGATCTCCCTTGACTCCGACGTTAGAGAAGCACTCATGGTCAGACCTATCCCTAGGAATATGCGCCCTCAGTTTAATGTCTTAAGGCCTAGGGCTCGAGCAATAAAAATCTTGGTGCAAGTACAACTAAAGTCGGGATCGTCGACCTTCACGGATGCGTGTAGACACTAATTCTTATGTGGCCGTTGCAGTCTCTGAACAAGGTGCCCTATTGTCGCCATGTTCTTTCAAGGCAGGTTCTCGGGGAATGGCTGAGCAGGTTTCTCTCGCGCTAGCGCTTCTGAACTCCACCCGTCTTCACATCTCTTCCGACTCACGTACACCGGTTAGAGCCTTTACCTTTGCAGGGTCTCAGAGCTCGCTACTAAGATTCTCAGAGGTAGACCATCACTTCGCAGGAGATCACTTGGTTCCCGGCCCATGTGGGCTCCACTGTCAGCGGCATCACCAATTCCAATGAACTGGCCCAGGCCCAGGCGCAAGAACTTCACGGCCCTAGGTCGTTGGGCTGCTCCGCCACCTACGGTGCCAGGCCTCCGAATGCGGATGCGGCTAATCGAGGGTCGCTGGACATTCTGGCTATATTCAAGGAAAGTAACTTCCCATTATTGTTTGGGTCGTAGAGTCTTTCATCCCATCCGCATCTCACCAGTGGACAAGACATAACCCTCAGACTGCAACAAACAGGGATCTACCACTGTCCAGCTAGTGTGTCGGCGTACATGCACATGTTTCCTGGCTGGCCTGACTACAGCTGCAAGTGTACATTTGAGCACACGATGTGGGACTGCCCCCACATACCCGGGGAACTCAAGGAGAGCTTCACCTCGAAACAAAACCTTTATTCCGCAATCCGGAGTACGGACCGTGACTGTTAACTTCGGGCAATCCAAGGGGCCAATGGTGCGTCGAAGAGATAGTCCTTGCCTGTCCCAACGAGCGAGCGGCCCGCAAGGCGGTCGGGATAAAACCCGACTCTCTTCCCTCAGTCTGCAGTAGAGTTATTTATCTATCTATCGGCAAGCTTTGTTGTCCCGTAGCGTCGCCCGGGCGATGTCAGTTCTAGGTATGTACTAAATCAAAATGGTGCGGTCATGGACTTGGGATCCATGCCGATCATACCTTCGGCAAATATTGCGATAAAACAGGATAAGAACAGCAGCTACCATCGCTTGATGCAGGTATCGGATCTATCAGCGTCGCCATTTCTGTCGTCAACGGGAAGTTAACTAGCTTATACTAGGGTCATTGACGGTTATCAGCACCTACTGCTGGACAAACGCCTTCTTTAGAGGAGGCGTTGGCTGGGCAATAACACTTGCATTGCGAGCGGTATAGCCAAGCTCGTTAAGAGAAAGCACTGTTGATGCTGAGAAACGTTACCCATGAATGCAGACATCTAGCGGTCGCTTTCTTCGAGTAGTTCGTGGACGCCAGATACGCTTTTCCCATCAAGGAAGCAACCGAACCTGTTTCCACGCACCAAGGTACGCAACCAAACTTCGACTTCAACTTCAGTCACAGCATTCCGAAGCACAGCAAAAAATTCTCAAGGCCTGCATCTAGAATACAAGGACAGCGTCACGTCTTCATGAAGAATTCGGCAGACCCTTGCCCCAAAGCGTCACATCGTAACGGAAGATAACGACCGACTACAGGCTGTAAGCGGTCAACGGTAATGCTACAACATACTGCGTTGCATGCCTTGTATAAAAAAAAATTGGCAGATCCCACGTGCAGTGGGAATCAAGGAAATGCGAAGCACGCATCAGGAACGTAAAGTGTATTTGCATTGTTGTGTCGCTATACCGAGTTTGGTACATATGAAGTTAACGAAACGGCCGAAGAGCATTAAGAATGTGGAATGTAAACCATGCCGCTCACACACGAATGTAATATTTCTGATGTTATGGCCTAACGAAAGGGAAGGGGTCAAGGACTCGTTCTTTATTTTTTAGAAACAACTTAATGAGCAAACAGACAATGAAGCCTGTTATGTTATGATGTTATGGCCTGTCATGCAGTCGCGTTGTGCCGTAGCAATTTTGGTATACAGCTCACTAACGAAACGCGTGACATGTAAGTCATGCCGCTCATGATATGCATGTCACGATTTTCACGTTATGACCTGTCATTTATGATCGTCATGCAGTCATGTTGTGGCATACCAATTTTCGTAAACATCCCATTAGCGAAACGGCCAGGAGAGCACAAAATCGTAGGCGGCTACATAGATAGATAGATAGATAGATAGATAGATAGATAGATAGATAGATAGATAGATAGATAGATAGATAGATAGATAGATAGATAGATAGATAGATAGATAGATACGCTCAAACTCGTCGAAGTTCGCTAAGAAAGGCTTCGCATTTAAAAGACGCACTTCACGGATGGCGATTTCTCCCGTGGACGGATGGAGTGCTCTCGCCGCTACGGTTCTATAGCGGGAGTACCTTTCCTTGTTGGACTGCAATGGTTCGATCTTTAAAAGCATGCTTCCTGCACCCTTCATCATCACGGGCACGTGTCAATGTCAGTTTCAGTGCCGCTCTCTCAGGAAGCTGCAGCGTGTTCATCTTGCCACATGTGCTGTTCCGGCCACTCTTCTTTTTCCTCGCCGTAAAAAAGAAAAAAGAGAAAAACACACCCCGTGCATCGGATGAGGGGCTCATCAGCTGAAAACGCCTAGTATTTTTGAAGTTGTAGCAGAGAATGGTGCGTCTTCAATTGATATGCGCACATGTAACAATGAAAAAAAAAGTTGGCAACTATTTAATCCTTGTGAAGATGTATGACCAGCAGGGAACATTAAGCCATCATCAGTTCACATTTGCACCTCCTCGTCATGAGCAGCGAGTAAGCAGTCGCCGCAAAAAAAGTAAATAAAAATAAAAATAAACACAAATTTGTCTAAGTTGGAAAAAGCCTGAACTCAAAAGGCTGTAGACCGGCAAGAGCATCTGCCAGGGTCCTTAGAACGCAGTTGCCCCCATATTGTCTCCTACATTCCTCACGAACACCACATCGTGCGAAAATTACAAACGATCCTTTACCGCGCTCCAGAGTTCCAACACTGTGTTCAACAACTTGCGCCTAAATCAAGCTGCGGCACACTAAAATATTTTCGTTCTTATCGTTGTTTTAGAGGCCCCCAATAAACATCAAGTATTCTATAACGTGGTGTTTTGGTAACAGGTAATGCTGCCTAGTACGGACCAGTTACTCTAGCAAGGCAAGTAGCCTGTTCGCGTATACCTTACCTCCATTCACACCTACAGTAAAATTTCACTTCTCTGTTTTGCGGAGGGAAAACTGGCACTTCACTGTCAGGATATCCGCAACCGCAGCGGCTGCTCTTCTTGCGATCCGCCGAAAAATTTGTTTTGCACCTTGGGTGCCACGATTTTACAGCCCGCATGTGTTGTCCACACTCAAAAGGTTGCGCTCACGAACTGCAGTTTAAACTCACGTAGGGCAGCAGCGCAACCATCTCGCGGAGCGACAGGAACTCGGCACGTCTCTTCAGCTCGATTCCGTGCTCTGTCGAGGCCGCCCTAGGGCGCCTTTTTAGAGGGACATAGCAACGCCATGAGCGTTCTGGGTACGAGCAAACACGAGTCGTATGTTTCCGGACGCGATGAATAAAGCAACAGTATCGACCAACGCACGACTGAAATTGCTCGCGCAAAGTGGTCACCTACGACAGGAGCCCAAGTGTGGTCAGTTTCTATAGAAACTGCCTGGCTGTAAGACAGTGAGATCGAAGGCACTGCTGTGCATCGCAGCCGTCAGCACAGAGGCCGGATTCTGATGTGATCACGAAAGACGATAGCGTCACCTTACTTAAGCCGGGATTTCGGAAATCAAATGACGAGGCGCTTGCTTTTGCTCAACCAGGCAATCATCGCGTACCAAAGGCACATACCGACATGACGTAACGTGATATTTCTCACTGTGTGGCTTCAGGCGAATGGCAGCCATGGCGTTTTACTAGGAAGCTAATAGAAAGCAAACCCTTCCACATTCAGATGCAAAACAGAATATCATTGAGTGTGCGCCCACAGAGAGCATCTCCAATAAAAATGCTGACAATTGGCTCCTCATTAAGATGTCGTCTTGTATAACTAGTTGCTTAGAACTCATTATTATCAGAACTCGGAACAACCTCCCTTTTTACTCACCGATTGAATTTTCACCTTAGCATTCACGTGAGCAGGACAGTTGCATATACAGCCCTCGTCTTCTCAGAAGGACACTCTGAGCGCGCATTCCATATGCCCATATTTATCTTTGGAGAAAGTGTATCCCAGCGCCCTCTTTTACGCCACTGCCTGATGACTGTGTTGAGGACTTGGTAATTTTTTTTTGGTAATTTATACACGAAGCAGGCACGAGACGCACCACGAACACCACCTTATGAGATAGGGGCCTAGCCATCTCTCACATCGATCTCCTTCGTGGCTGCTTGCAGCAGCCGGACGTGGCTGCAATTAAGGACATTCTAATTGTAAAATCAATCCACTGTTGAAAGGGAAATAAGAAACGTGCAACAAGCACACGCGCAAATGTCATGGTTGGTGTTTCTCTTAGGCTTACTTTCTCTCCCAATTTCCTCTCCCCATGCAGAGTAGCAGGTCAGAAATGTCTGAACGCAGCCTAAATTCTCTGCCTTTTAAAGGAGAGCTCTCGCTGTCTCTTTTACGTTTCGGCGCATGTTATGATATTGTCGCTGGAACTGTAATTTATGCCCCGCCACGGTGGTCTAGTGGCTAAGGTACTCGGCTGCTGATCCGAAGGTCGCGGGATCGAATCCTGGCCGCGGCGGCTGCATTTCGATGGAGGCGAAATGTTGAGGCCCGTGTGCTGTGCGATGTCAGTGCACGTTAAAGAACCCCAGGTTGTCGAAATTTCCGGAGCCCTCCACTACGGCGTCTCTCATAATCAGAACTGGTTTTGGGACGCTAAACCCCACAAAACAACAACAACAACTGTAATTTATGGAATATGACGTAGTAACCACATCCAAAATGAACTCGATTCTAAGGTAGGGTTTCCAAGAGAATTCTGTCTGCATTTTTCTAGTGCTTCTATGAAGTGCGAGCCTCATCCGCTGTAGATTTGAATGTACATATAGTGCCGTAGCTGAAAATATTAAAGAACAATCATGGAAGCGTCGACGACATATGCCTCACAATATGTGGCGGCTATAATGGAAGCGGTGGCATTACTTCTAACACGACGTATGTTCCTCTCGTCAATATTATAATGTTCGCCCCAACATTTTAAGGGTGCGTGTGACCAAAGAGCACGATCGCCTACAAATAAAGTTCCACAGGCGAGTACTTTTGTTCCTCTTGAGAGAAGCATATCTAGAACAAAATGAGGACAGCTAGGGAAAGCATTAGTGGAGCGTTAGCCAGCGCCAGTCGTATTCGCGGCAAAGGCGCAGCATTGCTGTGTTTTCTGGAAAGCGTATGCGGAGTGGGCCGACACTGCTAGTGATTGAACATCTCGAATCCAAGACAGCCTACGGCGAAACGTGTGGCGTGGTAGCTCAGTTCGCGGAACTATTCTAACGTAATGCCAAGCTGACGGAGCTAAGCTCACCCATAGCAAATGAACCATCCGAATAGCAAATAGAACCATCCGATTATAGTCTGTGCCGACCGTCTTAGCCGTTATGCCAAAAATGCATCAATATCTGCCGCAACAGCCGACCACGTTTGAGACTTAGTTTTACGCTACATCATTCTCCGGCATGGTTCCCCTCGCGCGATTATCAGCGATGACGACCACCACTTCGTAGCCGACGTCCTACAGGGGCTGCGTCGCCGGTCCGTTCCCCGTCTTCAACACTCCACTTTGCAACACGCGCAGAGGAATCGACTGACTCGGAGCGTCAGTTGAACGTTTGTTAAAGCGTCCGCTATGTACGTCGACTCCAAGCACAAAAACTGGGACGAAATCTTACCTTTTATGACTTACGCAGTGGATGATACACCCGGTTTACCCCGTTTTACCTCCTCTACATCCATCTGCTACGCAGGTCCCTTGACACCATTCTCTCGTTTTCCAAGCAGGAACAACCACCTCTTGCTGAGACTATATGCCGCGCAGAGGAAGTGCAGTGCATCGCGCGTCTGTGAGCATCCGCTTCCCAATACCGTTGAAAGGCTCGCTACGATAAGCAACATCGAGATCACCCGTAGAGCAAAGACGTATGGTGTGACACTAGACACCACACCACAAGCCTGGCTTGTACCATAAGTTTCTGGCCAGCGACAAAGGACTTTTAGTCAATTTGTGGCGTCTTAGTGACGTTACGTACGTCATTTCAGGGCTCGCAACTACTTGCCGCCGTTCAAGGAAAAAACACGTTGTGCATGTTTCTCGCGCGGCACTGACTGACTCGCCCGGTAGCCATCGTCTGCAACTGAGCATTGATACTCCATTATCAAGCGTGATTCATATTCACGTGTCGAAATCTTCGTGGCGGCACCGCTCTCAGTTAATCGGCGAACGCTATGTTCAGTTTGTTTTGTAGGTATCGCCAACATGTCGCTACTAAACAATCAAAATGCGACCGGCTATGGCGAAGCCGGGGCTACCGAACACTCAATACTGAAAAAGGACAGTGCTAGCCTGCACCACGTGTCCCTGGGTGTCGTGGGGAGCTCATGCAAGTAACATTTTTGCGTAAACCGTACATAAACTTGGGAGCGCAGAAATTACGCGTGGGCGCTAATTATGCGAGTGCACACCGTACGTACATATATATTAACGCTGTTTCAAATGAAAAAGAAATAATTGCTTCCAATATGTCGGTTGTACTTCCAAATGTGAACAACATAGACGCGACAACATTTACATCTCGATAATATTGTCTCGCAAGCAGCATTGGCTGTCCTGTATTGGCGAAACCAACTAGAATGTCCGGACAGTATACACAGCCTGCTTCTATTATTTTGCAAATATTGCTATGACAACAGATAAAGTGACGTGCTATTCCATGCACGTAGGCTCGGAAGCCACTAACATGCTGCTGGGCATTTTGGGCCATGTGATGGCGTTGTAGATGTAGTTTGCTCAATTTACAATGCGCAAGTTCTGGACTACTTCACACACGCTCAGGTAGAACTTGCGCAAATAAACAATTGCGTAAATTACAGAGACAGTTTTTCCTGCTGCACTGAATACAAACACAATGACTTTTCTGAACTCATTCGCGGGACCGAGTCGAGCTAGTGGTCCCTTCATATTGGTAAAACTGGAAATACATCATGTGTACTTGCCACCATGTGTACTTGCCTCCCGATATATCATGTGTACTTGCCAATGTTACCAACATTGATGCTACAACTCTGGTGTGCGGACAATATTGTCCGACACAGAACATTGGAAGTCCAACATTGGCGATGCAGTGAGATTGATTGGAGAATATATACAGCCTGCCGCCATTACATAAGCAATTTTGATAGGACTATGTGGAAACTGGCCCATCATTACCATCCTTGTGGACTGGCCCCACCAAAAATGTATGCTGAGTGGCAACTATGACCCACTTTTACCTTCTTTACAGGATGGAAGAACCAATACTGCAGATTGAATGGTTACGATGGGCCATTGTAGGCCCATTGTAACCATTCAATATGCAATATTGAAGGCCTTAATAGATGGCATTTCCAATGCTGGCTTATGGGTGGTATCACAGGGCCTTCATTGGACCTCCGTAAGCCAACCAAAAAAAACTATTGGCCCGAGCATCTGTGCTGCCTGGGTGGCTGGTATCAAAGGAATTGCATAAATCGATCGGCCGCAGAAACAAGCGCGAGTCCCCAGGCAGCACAGATGCTCGGGCCAATATTGTTTTTTTGTTGGCTTACGGAGGTCCAATGAAGGCCCTGTGATACCACTCATAAGCCAGCATTGGAAATTCCATCTGTTAAGGCCTCCAACAATGGCCCATCGTAACCATTCAATTTGCAATATTGGTTCTTCCATCCTGTAAAGAATGCAATTGTGGGCCATAGTTGCCACTCAGGATACAGTATTGGTGGTCCAGTGCACAAGGATGGTAATGATGGGTCAGTTTCTACATAGTCCTATCAATATTGGTTATGTAATGGCGGCAGGCTGTGTATATTGTCCAATCAATCTCAATGCATAGCCAATGCTGGACTTCCAATGTTCTGTGTCGGACAATATTGTCCGCACACAAGAGTTGTAGCATCAATGTTGGTAACATTTGCAAGTACACATGATATATCGGGAGGCAGGTACACATGGTGGCAAGTACACATGATTGTTTTCCTGTTTTACCAATATGAAGGGACCACTAGCTCGACTTGGTGCCGCAAGTGAGTTCAGAAAGGTCATTGTGTATGTATTCAGTGTAGCAGGAAAAATTATCTCTATAATTTACGTAATTGTTTATTTGCGCAAGTTCTAGCTAAGTGTGTGTGAAGTAGACTAGAACTTGTACATTGGAAGTTGAGCAAATTACATCTACAACGCCATCATATGGTCCAAAATGCCCAGCAGCATGTTAGTGGCTTCCGAGCCCACGTGCATGGCATAGCAGGTCACTTTATCGGTTGTCATTGCAATATTTCCAAAATAATAGAAGTAGGCTGTGTATACTGTCCAGACATTCTGTCTGGTTTCTTAAATACAGGATAGCCAATGCTGCTTGCGAGACAATATTGTCCAGACGTAAATACTGTCGTGGCTATGTTGTTCACATTGGGAAGTACATGACATATTAGAAGCAATGATCTCTTTTTCATTTGAAACAACGTTAATATATATGTACGTACCATGTGCACTCGCATAATTAGCGCCCACGCGTAATTTCTGCACTCCAAACTTTACGTACGGTTTACGCAAAAATATTACTTGCATGCTCTCCCCATGACATCCAGTGCCACGTGGCGCAGGCTAATGTTGTCCTTTTTCAGTACTGACTGTTCGGTAGCCCAGGCTTCGCCATAGCGTATAAAACAAATTCAACATAGTGTTTGCCGATTAACTCAGAACCGTGCCGCCACGATAATTTGGACACGTGAATACGAGTCGCTCTTGATACTGGAGTTTAGAGATGCCGCTGACAGCACCAGTGACGATGATTCCTAGTCGCACATCCGCTAATGCTTGAATGTAGCCCACGAATGCATTTGGCTGTTAAGGTACGCGTTCTGTTGAGTGAAAGCTACATTCGTTTTTGTGATACATTTCATTTGACGCATCTCAGATCAGCACGCGTAAAGATTCCTTACGCGATATTCCGAAAGTATTTGCGAAATGCGCACCTTTTGGAACTTCAAACAGCGAAGGGTTTTGGAGATGTTTAAATACTTACAGAAATTGGCCTGTATGGCAAATAAGTACGGCCATTTCATATAACAAGACATCATCAACCGCAATCGCGAGTGATAATATTGCATCAGACTTACCTTTTATCTTTATTTCCTTTTTATATTTTTCTTTCCACTCCTCCCTGGATCTTTTAACCTCACTCCCCGTCCTAAACAGAGTAGCATGCAGCGTTATATACACGCCGGCAAAATCTGTTTTTCCATAAAGAGCCTCTATGGAAAAGGAGCCCGTTTACTTTGCTTGTGCCAGATAATTTGTGACTAAGCGCCCTGCTATTTGTGCATGACGGCCCGGCATTGGGCCATGTAAGATTTCCCAGATCCTACCACGACACAGAACCTAATAGGTCGCGAGTCTTGAGCATCACCAACGGTAGAAACGTCCAACTAGTGCACCGCCGGGACTTTACATCCCATACCGCCTCCATATTGTCCCTTTTAGGTCGTTGTTATTGATTGATAGGCACTTTTCCGCGATCCCTCAAATAGAACCATCCGATTATAGCCTGTGCCGGCCGTCTTAGCCGTTATGCCGAAAATGCGTCAATATCTGCCGCAACAGCAGACCACGTTTCAGACTTAGTGTTACGCTACATCATTGTCCGGCATGGTTCCCCTCGCGCGATTATCAGCGATGACGACCACCACTTCGTAGCCGACGTCCTACAGGGGCTGCGTCGCCGGTCCGTTCCCCGTCTTCAACACTCCACTTTGCAACACGCACAGAGGAATTGACTGACTCGGAGCGTCAGTTGAACGTTTGTTAAAGCGTCCGCTATGTACGTCGACTCCAAGCACAAAAACTGGGACGAAATCTTATCTTTTATGACTTACGCAGTGCGTGGTACAGCCGATTTCACCCCGTTTTATCTCCTCTACATCCGTCTGTTACGCAGATCCCGCAGATCTCTTGACACCATTCTCTCGTTTGCCAAGGAGCAACAACCACCTCTTGCTGAGACTATGTGTCGTGCAGAGGAAGTGTAGTGCATCGCGCGTCTGTGAGCATCCGCTTCCCAATACCGTTGAAAGGCTCGCTACGATAAGCAACATCGAGATCACCCGTAGAGCAAAGACGTATGGTGTGACACTAGACACCACACCACAAGCCTGGCTTGTACCATAAGTTTCTGGCCAGCGACAAAGGACTTTTAGTTAATTTGTGGCGTCTTAGTGATGTTACGTACGTCATTTCCGGGCTCGCAGCTACTGGCCGCCGTTCAAGGAAAAAACACGTTGTGCATGTTTCTCGCGCGGCACTGACTGACTCGCCCGGTAGCCACCGTCTGCAACTGAGCATTGATACTCCAGTATCAAGCGTGATTCATATTCACCGCTCTCAGTTAATCGGCAAACGCTATGTTGAGTTTCTTTTGTAGGTATCGCGAACATGTCGCTACTAACAATGAAAATGCGACCGGCTATGGCGAAGCTTGGCCTACCGAACACTCAGTACTGAAAAAGGACAGCGCTAGCCTGCACCACGTGGCCCTGGGTGTCGTGGGGAGTTCATGCAAGTAATATTTTTGCGTAAACCGTACATAAACTTGGGAGCGCAGAAATTACGCGTGGGCGATAATTATGCGAGTGCACACGGTACGTAATATATGTTAACGCTGTTTCAAATGAAAAAGAAATAATTGCTTCCAATATGTCGATTGTAGTTCCAAATGCGAACAACATAGGCGCGACAACATTTACATCTCGATAATATTGTCTTGCAAGCAGCATTGGCTGTCCTGTATTGGCGAAACCAACTAGAATATCTGGACAGTATACACAGCCTGCTTCTATTATTTTGCAAATATTGCTATGACAAGAGATAAAGTGACCTGCTATGCCATGCACGTAGGCTGGGAAGCCACTAACATGGTGCTGGGCATTTTGGGCCATGTGATGGCGTTGTAGAAGTAGTTTGCTCAACTTACAATGCCCAAGTTCTGGACTACTTCACACACGTTTAGCTAGAACTTGCGCAAATAAACAATTGCGTAAATTATAGAGATGATTTTTCCTGCTGCACTGAATACAAACACAATGACTTTTCTGAACCTATTCGCGGCACCGAGTCGAGCTAGTGGTCCCTTCATATTGGTAAAACTGGAAATACATCATGTGTACTTGCCACCATGTGTACTTGCCTCCCGATATATCATGTGTACTTTCCAATGTTACCAACATTGATGCTACAACTCTTGTGTGCGGACAATATTGTCCGACCCAGAACATTGGAAGTCCAACATTGGCGATGCAGTGAGATTGAGTGGACAATATATGCAGCCTGCCGCCATTACATAAGCAATTTCGATAGGACTATGTGGAAACAGGCCCATCATTACCATCCTTGTGGACTGGCCCCACCAAAAATGTATGCTGAGTGGCACCTATGGCCCACGTTTACCTTCTTTACAGGATGGAAGAACCAATATTGCATATTGAATGGTTACGATGGGCCATTGTAGGCTCAGCGTAACCATTCAATATGCAATATTGAAGGCCTTAATAGATGGCATTTCCAATGCTGGCTTATGAGTGGTATCACAGGGCCTTCATTGGACCTCCGTAAGCCAACAAAAAAACTATTGGCCCGAGCATTTGTGCTGCCTGGTGGCTGGTATCAAAGGAATTATATAAAGCGATCGGCCGCTGAAACAAGCGCGAGACGTGGCACACATGTACAAGTAATTGCTAATGTTTGTTTTAGTAGAACACGTCTTTGTTGTTGTTTCGTTGTTTTCTGGTGTTCAACGTCCCAAAACCAGCTCTGATTATGAGAGACGCCGTAGTGGAGGTCTCCGGAAATTTCGACCACCTGGGGTTCCTTAAGGTGCATCCAGACAGAGGACGGCAACCGGATTTTTCGCCGACGCGGACCAGTACTCCTCGGACTGTCCGGCTGCAGGTGCATCCACACGGCAGACAAGGCAATAGCAGACGACAGAGCCGATGAACCGGTCTACTCTCAACGCAGCCTCCCCACTATTTACCAAAAGAATGATTTGAGAGTTTCTCCTCCACCGGCAAGCCGACGACAGTCGCGCGGAGAGGGGGAGGACAGTACTGGTTGCCGTCGCTTTTTGTCGACACACTAAAGCTGCAGCTCTCGCCCGCCAGAATCTGGATGTGAAAAAGGGGCTGCCATTATCCGTGTCCGCGGGTCGCGGGCGAGACGCGGACGAAGTGAATCGGGGATGTGCGGTCACGTGACGTGCCGTCCGGCCAGGCAAATCCGGTTTTCGTCCTTCGTCTGGATGCACCTTTAACGTGCACTGACATCGCACAGCACACGGGCCTCAGCATTTCGCCTCGATCGAAATGCAGCCGCCGTGGCCGGGATTCCATCCCGCGACCTACGGATCAGCAGCCGAGTGCCATAACCACTAGACCACCGTAGCGGGGCAGAACACGTCTTTGGGAAAGTTGGTTCATACTTATAGTGGTATCGGGAAGTTCTATTACGATTGTGATTACCTGTGCCGGATGCGTTTTGGTTGCTCCAGTAAACGTCCGTGCGAAGTTCGGCGCCTGTCTTTTCTTAGCAATGTGTTTTTCCATTTCATGCATGTTTTACACTTCTACATCTGTTGCAACTGTGCAGCGCTTTGCTGCAACTTTTCATGACTACAAGAGTCCCAACACAATTCCCAATCTCAGAGACAGTTATCAACGAAGGAAGTGCACTTTCTGCAGTTTAACAATAAGGCTAAAGGTTGACTGGTCGGCTGCTGTAGGTTTGGATGGGCGCACATTAGTTTACTCGACATAATAAAAGTACAGACTGAGAACTGCAAGGCAAGATCTGTGAAACATTGTTTTCTGCAAAAATAGAAGCTGAGAAGCTGTGGCGTTGTTTCTTCCTAATATAAAATCTGTTGGCCGATCCTACGAGGGATCGAACATGCATGTTGTCTCGACAGTATTCTTTTTTGTCTTTCTCACATGTCGTGTAAGGCAACTGAAAATAGAAGAAAGCATTGCTTTTGTTCTAGAAAATCGCCTGTTAGCGCGAAAACATGTATTTTAGTATGACGGCGCTCAGTGTCCCGAAATTGTTTGCGGCAATATTTTTCCGCGCAATAATTTTGATGTTGAAACTCAAAGCAACGGAGACACCATATGTCGAAAACAATGCGTTTGCAAATACTCCAATGTTCCGAAAGATTCGCCGAGCATTGCAGTTTCGAATTTCGCATTCTATTCGTTAATGAGGTAGCCGGAGTGCATGAGTATTTCAGGTGATCGAAATAATCAAAAAGATCGTACATGCATTCCAGCTCTCTGACCAAGAAGGGCTTGTCTTCAGCATTTAAGTGCAGACACCTGTGGGAACGGAGAAAGAAGTATTTGAGGAGAGGGAACTGCTTTGCCAATGGCAGCGCGCGGCGGCGGCCCGTTAATGCAACGCTTGGGCGAGGAGGAAGTTGAGCTTTCTCCGCATCACGACAGATGACGCTTCCGAGTTCCGACGTCTTTCCATCGTTTCCATGCCATTCTATGAGCGCGACGCATAATTATCGCGTTACCGTCTCATATGCTGCAAATTTGCTGCTTTCACTCTGTGGCGTCAGCTAATACGGGCGGCGGAACTTTTAGCTGCAGTTGTAATAAATGCTGAATTAATTACGTATCGCACAGTGCTTGGAACGAGCTGCTTGCACTCACTCAAGAGCAGATGACGCATGCCGCTGGAAGTCATTCACTGGTGTATTGTGTGCACGCATGCGTAGGTGGCCTTGGGAAGATAGGGCGTGAGAGCTGCCGCGTATTCCTTGTCATATGCTCACGAGAACTCTCACGGGCTTCCGCAGCGCGACGTCGCGCCGCTGGAGGCGATCGCGGAGGCCACGGCGTGACTCCGCGTTCCTCTTTTCACCCGACAGATGGCGCCACGGCGCCGTGCCCTACGGCGTGACTTTACCGGACCGCCTGAGCGAGCGCTGTTTCCCCTCCTCAAGAATTCTTGCTCCGTGCCTGTGGGGCCTTTATGGCTAAAAGATTCAGTAGTGCATGTAGGCGTGATGCCGAGCGTCACAGCACATGCGAGTTCCATCATGATAAGCGTCTGGAAGTAGGGCTAGGCAGCGCTGCTGGCTCTCGTGTCGAGCTCGCTGGTGTGCACCGCGCTTTTACCAAGCAACCATGACATGCCACCTGCTGCCGCCTCTTTGTAGAGGATCTCGTCTTCTGCATAGCAGCGGCCTGACACTGCGCAAAGATTAACATTCTTTCATGATAGATTTTAATATTTGTTGTCTGTTCATTTCGGCTGCAATATTTTTGTTAAATGACTTACAAAACTACAAGCTTCGTCTTCACCTCATCCCAGTGAAGGCAGTTTAGTCAATGCGAAACATTTCTGGTTCGCATAAATTGTGGTGCGTATCACAAAACTATCATCGTTATCATTTAGGGTCCCGAAGAGTGCAACGCCTGAAGTGCGAATTGCGCACGGGCGCTTCTTTCTTCCCTTGCAGACATCACCTCAGCCTACTATTATACTTGTAAAACTGGATGCCCTCCTCGAATATGGAATGTACTGAACGGTGCGCGTGGTGGATGCAATAATTGTTAGCCGAACATTCTGTAACGTTCGTGAAACTCACGCAAATTAGACCACGAACCACGGCGAACGATCAAAGCCGTACTGCAGCGAAGCAGGCGAGCGTGAAACAAGACAAAACAAGTAGGCTTGTCAATACGGTAAGGTGTGTATCGCTGACGCATTTCATATACGGACACGTGATCTGACGCAAACCTGTGCGCGCAGCAAATGATCCTGCAGTGAACACTCCAAGAAAGGTGTCACAAAAATAGTGATGCTGCAGGGAACACTCCAAGAAAGATGTCACATCAACAAGGCCATGCCGTAACACTGAAATTCTGTAATACTGTGTCATGAAATATTTTTTTATTTATTTCATCCTTATTATTTTGTTCTCAGCGGCTTGAATCTTCACATGTGCAACGTGCAGGGCATGTTTCTCGCTATGTCAAGTTCCCAATTACGAACTTTCTTCCTTTCGAACCATGACACGAGCGACCAAAGAAGGCCGATGAGTATGCATAGGCTTCCCAGAAGCCAGAACATTGCGTCGTACGACCCGAGATTGTCCCTGAAAAAACCTGGAACAGAAGAAAATTTGTGATAGACGCACTTTACAAGCTGGGCGGTTCCTATGCAGGAGTCATCGTCTTAGTAAATTTAATTATAAAGCTTGAGATAAGCGTGCTACTAGACAAATATGAACCAGAAAGTCACCTTAACTTGCAAAACATGTCAAGAAATCAAAATTTACCCGAAGAACACTGTAACGAAAGGGCTATAACATTGGCCTCAGCCACGAACGACAAGCCCCAAAATTGAACAGATTAGCACTCCAACGAGCTCAAAAAAAAAAAAATCAACTCACATAAAAATGAAAGAAAAACTAGAATTCGCTCACATTTTAAGAAATGGGCATATGCTCCCTCAAAAGTCCATTGCCTTTTAACAGCGAAGCTGTTTAGCAAGTTATTCCTTGTAAGGCGAACCCAAGAAGGTAGCATAATCAATAGTTCAGGTCCCCAAGAGCGCGTGTTCACTACCTCTACGCAATCCCCAGTGTGCGACTTAGGCAAAGAGCAGCGCGGGAAGAGGAGCGTGAGAAGGAAGACACACACAACTTTTCCTAGTGTTTTCGCGCTCTTCTTTGTCTAACTATGCAAAACATGCATTTGGGCCACCAACAAGCATTAAAATGTGCGGCGTTCCCACGCGCGCTTCTCCTCTTGCGCACATAACCTCAGCCCACTACTCTACACTGGCAAAACTGCGGTTGTCGGCTCCAAGCAGAAGAAAAAAAATGTGGTCGATCCCTCTATCATAGGAATCGGCATGACACGAGAAAGTGAAACCTGTCTTGTGCAAGTTCTCGAATGCATAAGCGGCAGTCTGGCGAATCGAAACGCGGGAGATGGCTTGGTTGCTGTGGACATGCGAACACGTTACATGTAGACATCAGGGGCGCCTCCACACTGTACAAGGATCCTCGACAGTTGTGCACAAGCGAATTTTCCCGGACCACTCACATTGCTGCGGAGACACTGAATTGCACGCGCGAAAACCCTGTGCAAACCTGCCGTAAAAAAGTGCACACATCTCCCCGTAAAGGGAAACCTGAGTAGCATGCAAAGCAGCTGAGGGGTCGACTTAAAGTTCCGTGAAGAGTTGCCATTAAAGTTGCTCTTTATTTAATCACTATCAAGGTAGAGGACTAAGTTCAGGGTTGCGTTTACCCCTGAGTATGACGGCTTGTGGCCCGTAATGTCTAGAGTCAAGGGAGGGTTGTCTTAATGATGTTGCTGCAGAGGTTGTAGCTTGAAGTTTGAGAAGACGAGGTCTATGCACGTTCCCCTGATTGTAGTAGGGTGTTTATGATTGTACGAAATGCACCGGAGAGCGTAACGGGACACCATGTGCTGGACTAGCCAGTCGTCTTTCATGATGTCAACGCTAAAGTCCCCGGTGAGTGCGAAGGGGTTGTTGCTTCTGGATCGGTTTGCCGAAATCTCCATGCCGTGCAGCTTCGCGAGCCCTCAGCTCCGGATCGGCTTGCCGGCGCTGCCGTTTCGCGACAGCTTCCGCTTATCTGCATTGTTGCAGCACAGCCGCGCTGTGAGCCACGGTCATTTCGTTCATACTGAAGTGCACTTCATGATGTCGAAAGAGATAGCGCGCGCCAGGGGAATGAGCGCTTTTATTAGCTCGTGAACAGCGCCTCTAGCGGTCTCCACTCAAACCAGAGCACGCGCTGGAGTGGAGCGAGCGCGCTCCACTGCGCCATCTACCAGGCGCCTGGAATACTATCGGGGCACTCACTACGCGGACGCTTACGCCGAGGAACTGCCCCTCCCCCCCCTCCCTCGTTCATAAGCTGCTTCTCATCTAAAAAAGAGCGTCCGGAAACCGCTACATCTTGCAAGTGAAACCGAGCTAGTTGTTAGCACATCATATTGTGAACACACAGCCCATTGCAGTAAAGGCGCATCATATTTGCTAATAGACGGCAGTCTTTGCGTTCCTGGAGCAGTGTCCGTGGCAACCCAACACGCCTGGCCACATAAGGCAAATTTTGTAGCGGCCGCATTCGTAGTTGTGTCCGTGACAACCCAACACGCCTGGCCACGTAAGGCAAATTTTGTAGCGGCCGCTTCGTAGTATGCCCCAGGAACCTGCCCGTACGATGCTACCACGCCCCGAATTTTCTCGGCGATCGAGCCGCGACATGGAGGAAGGCGCGAAGACTACTGAAGCGCTGACTGCCGGAGCGCATCATAACGACAATCTGCTTCGCTATATCATGCCTAGATGGCGGTACCTCTGTGTACCTAAACGAACCGAGTGTGGTGGAAGGGCGGCAGTTACTTCAAGAGTAATTTTGCTTGTTAAACACCTTTATTTTAACCGGATGACGGTTAGATGCAACTTGTAAAGCGCTGTACTGAAGATATAAGGCCGTTTTATTCCCTGTGCGAGCAATGTTGGGATGGTGTATCTGGAGGAAGAATAACTCGTTTCGAGCAGCCAGATGCTTAGTACAGATGCTTATTTCTGTGTTTGCGTATAACATCTCCAAAGTAGTCGCCCTTACTGAAGATTTTCTCGACTCTTGTACCACCTAACATATCAGAAGTTCGGTTGGTCTGGGTCCCCGGTCACAGTGGCATTTTTGTGAATGAATCAACTGACGCGCTGGAAAAGTCACCTTTAGATGGTCCAGTGTTAAATGTACTGCCGTATTCTTCATTTATAATAGCCGAAAGGTTTAAACGTTTTCTACTGCTGACATGCACTAACATATCTCTTCTAGATTTTGACGACTATCGACACCTTCAGTTCACATGGAATACGGACAAATGCCTTTCAAGTCAGTGCGAATTGGCCTCACATGTAGAGCGCCAAATCTAAATTTCGCTCTTAGTGAATCGGATTTCTCATTAACTAGTCTCTATTTGGTATGCAACGAACCAGAAACGATTGATCACTTTCTTCTCTCTTGCCTACATGCATTTAAATTTAAGTGCCAATGAATTTAAATTGAATTTTTCCTAAAGAAAGGCCACCTTTCACAGCATCAAATATGTTATCTTTTGGGGCCTCTAAGGATGGTAGAAGCTGTAATGCTGTTTTGTCAAGCTTTGCGTAAATTTATCGAAGCATCCGGAAGATTACGCTGCTAACGCTGTCGACCAGAGAGTTTAATTCCTTTGTTTTAGGCAGAACTCCTTCCTTTGTTTTTATTTTTTCTTAGATTTAGTCTCAGCCTCTTAATCTTCCTGTTCTATATATCATTACTTGTAGTGTGGCCAATCGTGCCAATTATAGATGCCATAACAACAGTAACAACAAAGTCTGAAATGAGCTCTTCTGGAGACAGCGCATCTGCCCTCGGCTGAGGATGCCAGTAACCGTCAACAACTCATTCCGGTAATTATGAGGTCGTTCTTCCTCGTCTACCATCTAGGCATACCATTCTCAATTCAGTTTTCCTGCATGTTCACCTGGCAGAGCGGCCGTATAGAGGGCCAGACTTTCGCGATGCGATCCTTTCGGTGCGAAACACCAGTGATATTCTCGGCGCTGGACAGAACCAGATGATTCATTTGTGGCTAGTGACATGTCTCAATAGCACCGTGCAACAGAAACTTGTCTATAGAGCAGGCTATTGGTGAAGGGCCTGAGGTGCGCTATCATAGAACCGGAATGCAAGAACATCAAGATGAAGCTTCTTTGGCTTCCGCCACATCTAGAACAGAGACGTACTGTAGAAGCGCTGGAACCATATGGGGCAGTGCAATCTATCAAGAGATAAATGTGGCGCCGCGACGGTGTGGAAGTTTGGCAAGTGTCTAATCGTGACGTGCGCTTTGCGCTGAAACATGGAGTCTCTGCCAGTAATCTACCTCACCTACTCACCATATACGGACACCCGTGTCTCTTCTTATTTCCAGGCCGACCACCTCTTTGCCTACGGTGCAGTAGAGCAGGGCATACCCGGCGGCAGTGTATGTCCCCATGCGGCGGTAAGTGTCATCGCTATGGTCATCATGTAGAAGCGTGCGTTGGTACCTATGCTGACAAACTTCGTGGAAATATACCCGCTGAAGATGACACCATCTCTGAACATCTAATGGATGTGAGTGAGGGGTAGACGCAACAGGGAATACGCCCGCTGAGGCTCAGGGGCAAACCTTTCATGGCCTAAAAACTGACAATTGCCTCAAACCCTAAGCCTACGAAAGAGGATGTTAAAAAGTCACCCGACGACGAACCAGCAATGTCATGCGCAGATGTGTCACCGGTTCATGATCGCCCGCCGTCGGCGAAATCTGGATTGGCGTGTGACGCTGCTAAGAAGAGTCCAGCACCTGCTGTTAACCCATCACACACGGAAAAGAAGGCACTGGTTCCCAAGGTGACGAAGTTGACAAAACCGCTGTTCACTACCATTCGTTGAGCGCCAACGAATTGAAGTGAACGCCAGCTAACGTCGTCATGCTAACGCTAGCCAGCTAGCTAACGGTAGCTAGCGTAGTGCTGGCCATATGTTGACCACCAAGAGGCATCGTGAGTCCAAATTAGCTAGAACTAGCCAACGCAATCCAACTTCATCAAGACTAGCCAGCACTTGCTCAATTTTAAGTAGTTCTAGTTAGCAGCTTGCCAAAACTAGTCGCATTACAACTCACTACATAGAGTTTAGTCGCCAGTGGTGCTTTATGAAAGTATAATTCGCTAGATGTCCCGGCATGTACATCGTATTATACGGTGTTTTATCGTTAAGGCGGAGGATGGACGGAAGCCTATCTGCTCGGGTTGCAACGTGAGGCAAAAAACGAATGACACCGATCAAAAGTTAAAAACGAATAAACGTTGCTTCGAAAGACGCTTCGTCTTCGCTACGGAATAGAAGTGATTAAACAGAAAAAAGGCTTGTGTAGCGTAGCTGAAACGAATCTTATTCGTTTTTAACTTTTCGTCGGCGTCTGCCATTTTTCGCCTCTTGGCGTTCTATCATGCATAATCACATGTGCCAAGCAGCTAAACTGTTCTGTTCAAATCTCGTCACTAGTTCCGCTCACGCCAAGACACAAATGACATGCGTGCCAGTGCGCTCATGCAGTAATACAGCATAGCCGTTCGCATACTTCTCATGACGTCCTCCTTTAACAATCGTGTATTGCCTATGCGTGTACGCATATTTTTTATATGCTATATTAATCAGATGGCGATAACTGTTTTATATAGTATACACGATTCCATTTGTGGCATGGCTGTCATGACATATATGACACACATGTGATGAACAGATATGTCACGATATGTTATGCCGGTTTGTGATAGAGTTGTGTATATAATGCACATTCTAGTGTGTAGGAAGATAACGACATGACGTGTATGGCGTTATGATTTGCACCTTGTCACGTATTGTCATGAACACACACACATAGACAGAGGCAACACTCTGATGGTCTCGTTAGATGCCTTGGTTGCAAAGCTATGCGTCAAATTGTTAATATAATGCCACATCGGTTTCATTTGTTTTCAGTAGATCTGATCTTCCTATATCACAAACTGTACAACTGTCCCTTGCATTCAATATTAAATTATGACGTCAGAGATAAACGCGGGCGTTCTAGCAAACTAATAATAATCGAGGGCTACTTTATTACGTCACACAGTGTATTTTAATGCTGTACCCCATTCCACTACTTGCAAGGAATGCTTATACCATTGTTTACCATTATTGTTCAGCTACTTGAAATCTAGACATTTCTATTAATGTTCTTCGGGCTTTCATACTTGTTTCTAAAAGAAGCACAAGTACGAAAGACATGTACATCAGAAACACATGTGTACATATGTGCAAGTAAGAAGCACGTGTACATATACGGTTTTGTCTTTCTTTTATTGTGTATGTTTTGCGTTTCATTGCAAAATGCTGTAGTCACTTAGTTCCCTTTGTTAAGGTATTTAGAGGATACGTTATTGATACTTGCTACCAAGTTTCATTTTACTGGTCTGAGCACCTCTATTACCAAACTTATTTGTGTTCACTAGAAGTCATGTTTCTTCTTGCTTTGTTTTCTCGAATTAAACCGACTCCTCTTAGTAGTCAGACATTATTGCTTACATGGTGACATGTAATTTTGTTTGCATACTCTTTACTTTTTTACAATTATTACACTTTCCATTATGTATATTTCCCAATGGGACCCTCACTAGCATTTGGCTATGGGAACATTCAGTTTGTGCGTACTTTGTACAAGATATGTCTGCAATAAAATACATTAAATAATTAATGAACTAATAAATACTTAATTAATTAACTTACAATTGATTTCACTCACTATTCGCTATTTTGATTCCGCTATGATCCTGTCCTTTACTTCTTTATTGACTGTTCGTCATAGCTATTGGCCAAGCGCCACACAACATGCGGGATTACGGAGTATATTAGCAGCCTATTAGTAGTGCATTTTTTTATTCGTCCTCCGGTTGCATGATATGTCTGTATACACACGTTGTAATGATAATAACAGAGTGAGTGAGTGAGTGAAACAAGTTTATCTTATCCACAATAGACGCGAGAAAAATAAACGCACCGACTATTTGCTAGGCGGCCTGTTCTATTCAGAGCCTTGCTCTTCGAGTCTATCCCTGATAAGACCATAGCGTGAGCACCTGGCGCAGTGCGGCTTTACGCGATCACGACATACTTAATTGATTTTATTCGAACAATACGTTCAGAAGTAACAATTCATTTTCCTACTGCAGATCTGGGCAGCTCGATAGAGACGGGCGTATGAATCAGGTCTGCAAATTCACGCCGTGCTCAACTTATAGCGAAGGTATATTCAACTGGTGTAGTGCATTCTTCTGTTGGGCTAACAACGCATATCCACGTTTAACACTCAACAGCAGTGCGCCACTTTCGGCACCAACTGCTAATATGAATTAAAGCCAGCGTGCTATATAATTTGTTAGAAACAAGGTGCTCACCAACAACTGGAGGCTTTCCCATCAGCAGCGGTCCACAGATGGCGCCCATAACGCTGTAGCCCACGGCCAGCCGCTCGAGGCCCAAGTAGTCCGCCATCAGGACACTGTGCATTGTCATGCCACACCCCACGAACAAGGCTGCGCACAGCGAAGCGCCAACCAACGCGCCGTAACAGTGAGTAAACGGCAGCAATACCACGGCTGCTCCCAGGAGCAGGTAGTTTATCACCATGAGATGTGTCCGGCGCACGTACTTGCGATCTGCTAGCAGTGGCAAGAATACCCTTCCCACCAGGTCCGTAATCGAGAAATAGGGTATGAGGGCTACCGCGTCGCGCAGTGACACGCCTTTGTCCAACGCGAGGTCTACGACGGTGGAGAAGAAGATATCGACGTTGTAGCTGAGCACCAGCCAGGTTACTAGCAGCGCGTAGAACATGGCACACTTGAGCACTAAGCGGACGCTTTGGAACACAGCATGAGACGTTGTCACTGCCGCGGGAATGCTGTTCCTTTCGAGCTCAGTAGCGACCACCGGAAGTGGTGCTGCTTGCGTCCGACGCTGGGCTTGTAGTACGTTGGCTGCAAACCTCATTGGACGTAAGTCTACGGGGCGCCTGCACTCCGTTTCCATACTAGGACATGATGCTCGACGTAGCTTCGACGGCCGTCGGGCTTCGAGTTCAGTAGTTGAGAGCGTCGGCAAACTTACTGCTGTTGGGCGCCTTTTTTCGAGTCTTTCAGACGATACCCAAGACGGTTCACGAAGCGCGAGGCTTAAGGCGAACATGTGGGTGAGGATGGCCCCAAAGATGAGCAGGCTTCCGCGGAAGCCGTAAGTGCTTCTCAGAAAGAGAAGCAGCTGCGGGTAGAAGAATGAGCCCGCTGTAGAGCCGGCAAACATGATGCCATGAGCGGTGCCTCTGTACCGCTTGAAGTACATACTTATGATGACCTGCAGCATGGTGGCGACGACTCCTATACCGAAACCTGGGCACGGGAGGAAAGTGTAGATGACATTACTGACAGAAGCAAAGAGGGTAGTGTTGATGTGGAAGTAATGGCGACATCCCCTTACTTTCTGAGCGTATAAACATGCCTGCACGTGCAGAACCATCCTAGCCATATGGAACGCGAGCAGTGGAGCGCGTAGATAGCATGATGGGCTACAACCTAGTGGGGATACTCCAGCGGACAGTGACTTCACGAGGGTGGGTGCCCCATAGCCATATATTCAATCGATGCTTCCTCGGTATTATTTTCGCATGCTATTGTGGGATCGCCACTAACACTGCCACCAGAGCAGTTGGTTATGACGAGTTACGTTGCCCTTATTGCCGAGAGGTAGCCTGCACATAATTCTAGCGCGTGCTTTTATGTTAGAACAACGCATGAACTTTTGTGTTAAACACTTTATTTGTCGTGATCATAGACATGCCATCAACTTTATTGTAATATAGAAGCTATCCCTAACTAAAACTGTCCAATGAGAGCAGTACGAGCGGACCGGCTTCCCAGGGCCCGTACTGAGAAAACCACTTTTGTGGATCTTGGGAATGGTGTCGCCTTCCGTAACGTGGAGACACCGCGTATCAAATGACTAAAGCGGCTGCTTGCCGGCCTTCCTTGAACTAGCCAGCGGCACGCACTGATGCCGATGTCATACGGATACATACAGGTCACAATATGGCTCGGGCAATTAAATTGTCGGGAATAACGAGGTGATTGGGAGAGAATCCGTAAGGGGGAAGGCCAGCACAGTTGCGTATTGGTCCCCACTTTTGTCAATTAATTTCAGATGGAAGATCGTTAATCAAGCAGGAAAAATACAGGACAATGTCAAGGGTAAAAAACGTGAGTTTTTATAGCATTGTCAAGGGTATAAAAGACTTACGCCCAATAGCAGGCTATTTACGTGATCTCCTTGCCTGTGTGGGCTACCTTTCGGCGAAGAACTGGCACGAGCACCTTGCTCTGGTAGCAGCTGAGTGGCTCTCCAGCAGCGGGTTGCTGTAATTAGCATTCAGGAAGCATCGGCTGAGCATGCCACCGCGGGGCGCCGGCTCTAGCACTTACTGTTTGTACTGAGCGTATTGATCAAGCGGCGCTGTCTGGCCACCCACTCCGCTGCTCACGCCACAGAAGTCCAGTGTACTACATCGCACTCCATTGGAACAACGTACATCGACAGCAATATTCGTACTTTGATTGTGCTACCGATGTTTAAATATATTCGGATGCATACAATGCGATACGCACGTATGATTGAGAAGATCCCATAGTGTCTGCACATGCAGCTTCAAAGTGGTCGTTAGGTAGGAAGCTACTCCTCTTGCCCGATGGCAAAAATAATGCATCGCGAGATGTTCTCGCATTTCATTAGACTCATGTAGGTAACTTTATCAAATAACAACGTTACTTGGCTGTTGGTATCCAGGAGCAAACAAAAAGTAGATTAGTCTGCACACCTAAGCATATCTTTGAGAACGTGAGAGCAAGATTGATAGAAGCACATTCATAATGCTGTCCTGTGCCGCTCACTTATAGCAATTTCATCTAAAGCAATATTAAGTAACATGTCATTAACTGTGCTATTGTACATGAGCAATAGTACCAGCTTCATTTCTTTATCTGTTACAGTATTATTGTGCATCTGGACAGAACCGAGCGGCAGCAATTAGAACACGAGTATCCCCTTACTCTGCAGGCACTAAGACAGATGCTGTTGGCGTGGGTTTCCGTTTACATACGCTCATATTGCTTAGAAATTCGCCCTCCTGTCATGCTGTGTAGACCACGTCATCTGTTTTTGTTGCGTTTTGACTACCCAGAGAGGACGAGAGATAGTGAGGGCGATTTTATAACGTAACTAGACGCGAAATGGGGATCACAGCAACAGCACAGGTGGCGACTTTATTACTGTATGCTTTATCCGTATTGAGTTAGAGAAGATTTCCTTATCGGTTCAAGTCTCACGCTGAAATAGAGTGCCAATATACATTTGTTATCCTGCGGTCACGAGTACAGCCACACAACGCCCCGCGCCACAGTTAGCCAAGGCAGCTTCATGCATTGTGTGGGGCGGCGACATCACACCATGGCCTGGCGACTGACCCGATAAAAAATGACTGAGTAATGAGGACTAGGGAAATATTTGTCACCACCCTACCTGAAAGTGAACACAGGAATAACACTATTATCACACCTCTGTTGTTGGAGTGTTGATTTTGTCATGGCTTCACCAACGTTAACACGTAGTTAAACAGGCACAACTGACACAGCATGAAAGGCAAATGACATACCGTGCACCATCCCAAGAGTGACAGAGATCCATGTGACGTCCGGTGCGAAAGCCGACGCTATAACTCCTGCTGATGCTAACAGTGAGCCGACTGTCCATCACTGGAACTGTGCTAAAATGTTCGCTCAGGGGACCGGACACCAGACCTGCAAAGAAGATGCTATAGCATGCGGATAACTTCAAAACTTTCTGATTCAATCAGTAGGGGCAACAACTAGGAAAAAAGATGGACAAACCCGCGCATAAAACGCGAAATAATAAACATCAAGTCTTAACAAACTTAGCTCTTCCTCTATCGGACTAATGGAGGCAAGCCAAGCTTGGTCGCTGCCTACCTTTGTTTATTGCTTTTATTTTAAGCAATTGAAACGCAGCCGTGGCAGAAGGGTTCCGGCACGCAACTTTAAGGCAAACCTTTCTTTCGCTTTGTCGCACATTGGCGATCGCATATAAGCACTGTCATGAAGCAGCGGGCTGCGAGCAAGACTGGGTCGTGCGCGACCGTAGCTGGAGGATTACGGCAGGAGTGGACCCACTTGTCCCACGTGTTAATTTGCAGAGCACAGCTTCGAATTGCGCTTTGTAAATTAATACGTGCTCTCGTATTTGTATTTCATCGCGTATTCATTTGGAGTTCTCGTTAGGAATATGTGGGCTGCCTCCAATAACACCTTAATGGTTGTCGCTTAAGTGAACTGGGGTCCTTCTTGATCAGTATTCTTGCTTTCTTAGAAAGCTGTCGTTATTGCTAAGCAGATAGCCATATAGCTACAGCTACAGAAAAATGCCGTACTGTCAGTGCTCGTACAACAACAACGAGTGAGACGCGCTTACCTCCGAAGTCGTTCACTGAAGTGACGAGGTTTACCGGCCACGAGGCAAGCCCACGGTCAACGCGCATCTCTTCTATGATTCCCACATAGAGAAACCCTGAGCAGCGGCTTGTAGCCGACTCCATGGTTGTCATGAGGAACGCGACCACAACCACCCACCAACACTTGTCTATGCCTTCCGCCTCGCCGCCGTTCTTCGGCTTCCCGAGTACTCCTCCGTCGGGACAGTTGCACTCCACGAAGCTTAGTCGCGGAGCCCTGCAGAAGCCTTCGTCCGTAGTTTCGTGTGGTTCTTCATAGAGATCAACCCTGAAAGTTAAAGAAGGAAGAAATTAATTTAATGAGAATAAAATATGGTTCAAAGACGATCCCTATAGTAGCGGCTTGTAGTAAGCTTTCTAGAAATATTTCGAGTAGCGCACCATGGTGGATTTCATGATATCATTTTGCGCTGCCGATAGCTGCCCTTCGATCGGGGCGGATGCTAATAATGTTTTTTTTAATTGAAGTGGTGAATAAGAGAGGTTGGGGCCTTTAGTACGGCACCGGCTACTTCTTCTCCCTTAGCAATCCCATCAAAGGTTCAATAAAGAAGTAAAAAAGAACAGCAAGAAGAGAAGTTTCATAAGACATACACATTAATAACACTAAAAGAGTCGGTGCTATATACAGTTCGACATGCATGGGTCAGAGAAACTCATTACAATCACATTTACTTTACGTTGAAGTGTGTGCGTACGAATATTTTTTCTTCGCTTACAACGATACTGCTGATAATTATATTTCGCTGTATGCAGGTGTAATCCGCGACTTCCTTTGTTAGCGTCTCCTGCGGTAAAATTGCGAATATGTAATGCTATAAATGTGAAACGCAGGTTCTCCTGCGCACGTGATTTGCTACGTACTCCCGGTTGAGGAGCTTATATCTTCAAGAGACCCTGAACCGCCCCGACACTTATTTTTGAACACTGCAAGTTAACACGCGCATCAAATTCAGAATGCCGTCACGATGAACGAAGCTAAATGCGGCAGCGCCACAGACTCACAAAACAATCCCGTGCGAGTCTCCTCACACTTCCGGCGTACCAAACTTAGCCGTAACCACAACAACGTCGTTTTGGTGACGTCAACAGAGGCAGAGCTCCGCTGATTGGTCGAAGGATAACTCCGACTTCAGATTAGCCTGCCAGCAATTGCACGTGCCCCCTTCCTGTCTCCCTCGTCGTTCGCGTGTGCGCATTTGTAAATTCTTAAGCGCTCCGCAAATGCCAAGTCGCTGGCGTAGGCAAACGGCAGAAACAATCTCACCATCGCGCGAACCATGTCGAAGATGGAGAGCATGCTCATCCTCCGCGTTTTTGAGTGGAGGGCTAAGTGAGGCGAACTTGCTTCGCCTCTATCATGCCTTCCTAATGAGCCACATTATTTACGTCGCCTCGATCTTTGGATTGGACAAAATCGAAGAAAGAACGCCTTAATGCGCTCATGCGAAAAAGCATCAAAAGAGTGTACGGAATTCCAATGAATGCAGAGACAACCAGGCTCATGAGCCTTGGCATGCACAACACCTTGGACGAGGTGATAGAGGCCCAGCGCATCGTGCAGGTGGCGAGGCTCATAACAACGAGGGCAGGCACAAGAATACTCAAGTCGACGGGATCTGGAATGATTGATTTACTCCCCGAGAAGATTATTAAGCATGATGTCAAGGAGACATACGAAGTAGAAGCTTTTCCACCCAACGTCCACCTCCAATTTAACCAGGGGCGACGGAGAGCCCGTGCCAAGGCTCCTCTTGACTACGCACGCTAGCATTTGTCGATGCGGCCCGATACGACCGTTCCAATGATTACGTCGCCGTGGTAGTGGACTACAAAGGGGGACGTGTTGAACGCGATCTCCCTTACGAAATCGTCGGCCGAAGAGGCCGAACAGGCAGCTGTAGCTCTAGCAAGTGTTAGACCCTTCCCGTCCGCAAATATTTTCAGACTCCCGGCTAGCAGTTAACGCTTTCGCCTCTGGAACTCTGGCCGGCCGCATGGCATCGATTCCCTCCACTCACAAGGAAGGCTTCCACACTATTACCTGGTCTCCCGCCTACGTGGGCCAGGGCCTACAGCCGCACATCTCCAATGTCAATGAGCTAGCCCATGACCGTGCGCGAGGACTCATTTGCCGTGCCGGTCCTGGCAGTTTAGATGGACGTTGCGTTGGGAGCATTAAAGATCCTTTAGTCACATACAATCAGGTCACGACTCATTATCAGTTGTCGCGGCAGGACTTACCCCCTTCCTCATCCTAAGTTGACCAGGTCTTACTCCATGGCCTTTCGTATGTAGCAGATGGGGTCATTCCCCTCGCGCAGCAAATTTGCTCGTTTTGCGGAAGGAATTGATCCGCGATGCCGCGCCTGCGGCCATGATAATAGCACACTAGATCACATGCTATGGCAGCGCACTGCGCTTACCGGCGCACAGCTCTCCTCTCAGACGCAGTGGGAAGAATCGCTTAAAAGCGGCGATCTTTTCACGTAGAAACGGCCAGTCCAGGAGGCGTGTGCCCGGGCGGCAGGCCACGGCTTTCCCGTCCCGGTACTCGCGCGGCCCGCAACGTAGCCAGGGGCGTCCCTTCGGGGTTCCCCCCACCGAACGTTCTCCACGAACCTCAATAAAGTTTTAAACAAGTCGCTCGCCTTCCAACATAATCGTATTGTCGTACATAACGGAGGCGCCTCAACCGGAAGTGGACAGTCTTTTGAGTGCGCGTCACCGGCGATGTATGTCACGTGACATTCGTAGGAGCACTCATCAAGGAGGGAAAACCGGCCGTAGCGTTGCGCAGGAGGGAGCGAAACAGGCGGGCGCCGCGTTTTATTAATGAAACGCTGTGTGGTTCATAAGCCCTTGCATGTGCTTATAACAAACTGACCGGCTCGTGAGAACACTCTATATATTAATTTACCTCAGAACTATTCAGCCAACAAAACTGCGAGAATGTATGTGTCCAGCGTTGACGTCAAAGGACGACACTGTTCTCTTATCTGTCGATATTTAATTACTAGAAAATACCGTTGAAAGCGTGGATGCACATAAGAAAACAAGTAATGCAGATGACTGTATCGTTGTGTGCTTCCCTTCTATTTTGCGCGTGTAGGCACGCCTTACTCTTTCTGCTGTTTGAGCGGCCTGTACCGCAGACTGCCAACAGAGACAAGAAAGCTGATCAAGCAGGTGCACTGCAAGAAAAAAGACGGTCTGTAACGACTCCTAACGCTATACATATCAGAACCCTTTGGGAAGTCGGGCGACTCTTTACGTCGGACGACTTAACTTTCACACTGCGGCTTCAAATGTACAATGTTCAATGGAGAAGTTGCAGGGAATGTCAGTCAGCCTCCCGATAATCTACTGCTGTTAGAATAGATGCAGCCCTTTACATTTTCGCGGGTTTTAAGAAAGCGTCCGACAGTGAAAAATATGTCACGTAACTAAGCGCTTGTTTCTAGGGCCTGGTTTTGCAGTACCATAAATAAATCTACCGCACAATTGATGCTTCAGCATTATAGGCTCACACGCAATATTCATAAACGATCATTCTCAGAATATCTCTACATGCACAATCCAAGCCAGCTGTGCATTAGTCGCCACCATTAGAGTACGCGCGCTTTTGACGTTAATATGGACCAAGAAAAGCAAGAAATGTGATCAGCCTAGACAAGCGAGGGGAAGCGAGGGGAGGGGGCGAGTCTCGATGATTCCCTTGAGGAACACGGGGGTCATTTGTTTTACAGCTGGTGTGAGGATTATGTTCTCTGACTCCCATGAAGCTGTAGAGCGTCATAGAGACTACCAAGGTTGAGTCGAGCGTACACTGACTTTCTTTCTCACTTTTTTATTAGATGGTGCTCTTCCGCGTTCTAGCATGATTTATACTTAGGATCGTTAGCCCTACATCATTCATTTCGTAATGTTTTACACTAAGTGCACCCTAAAAGGCCGTATTTCTTATGTTAGCAAAACTGCCTAATTAAAGAAGGCAAAGAAAAGTAAAATTGCAAGCGCGCACACACCAACATAGAGGCACATTAGCTACCACGTCTGTAGGTTGCCGTGTGCGAGGTTAGTTCCATTGCCTTAGTTCCATTCGAATCCAACCCCCGTTTAATATTGAAACTCTTGGGTCGAATTACGTGGGACACCTTGTAGATTATTTGTCGGGAACTGTATCATCGTTAATTCCGCCTAATTATGCTCAAATTGGAAGCCAAAGCGAAGATCAACGTGTTATTTTTTTAAGTTTCGCTTTTTAAGCTACAAAATATGACGCAAGACTTATAACTTCTTTTCTTATTGTGGCCGCATTTGCCGAATAAAATTTACTTCAACAGGCTGCATAAGTCCCTGGCTTCCTTGAAACGCAATGTATATCATTTTACCTTATAAATAATGTAGGGCACATCAAGCACCACGAAAAGTCTGTCATATCACGTTTATGGCTGCGGGAACCACCGAGGGTAGCGTAGACAGCCATGAGCATGTACCGTTGGTGCGTTTTACAGCTTACCAAGCTTGTTCTCTTCTCAAGAATGTTACTTTTAGTGTTGTAGCAAAGCACTTCACTTTTTGCAAGACAAATCGCCTTTCGCGTTAGCGTCCTCTTTGATAACTACTTGCGAAGTCTACTTAATCGCACATTTTTAGAGCACTGATTACTGGTGCACTGTACCAATGATGAGCACATCATTGGTACAGCGAGTGACGATTGAGCGGCAGCCATCAAGCACAGAGAGCCTCTTCAGTTCCAGAAAAACAATACGCGACGTATTGCTCGAGCGCTAATTAAGAGCGATTTCAGATAGAAGCAGTGCTATATTTATCAAGTTTCCATAATTTTTGCGAAGTGACCTCTTAAATCAGTGTAAGCAAACATAAAAGTCCTGTGTGGTCCGCTGACGAACAAGTTTGTGCTAGGCCCTTGGCATGATGTCCACAGCTCATCCGTTGTCAATGGAGCTGCGGTAGCCTTCCTTCGTACCACTGGCCTTGACGGACGACTCTAGAGTGGCCCGCTACATCATACGACCCTGTACACAGGCACCTCCTTATCTCACCATTATCATTCATCATTCTTTTTCTTCCCCTTTGCCCTTCCCCAGCGTAGAGTAGCCGGCCAGATCAAATTGCAGCTCAGGCCGACCTCTCTACATTTCTGTAAACAAACATCTCTCTCTCTCTCTTTCTCTCTCAGCGTCATTATTCCTTATTTTCCAAAACTATGACTTCGTTGCATTGGTGTTCCTAACGACAGCTTCTTTAATTTTGTTAACCGACGAGTCACTTCCATAAAAGCATAAGATAAGCAATACGAGGCTGTTGTTTAACACGACTCTTGTCTTACTTGACAATCCTGGGTCTTCCAACGGCAGCTGCGTCTTTCTTCTGACCGTCTTCCATTCTCCGTTTCTACAGATGTCCCTGTTAAGACACGACCTTAGAGCTCTTGGATTTGCGTAAAATAGCATTAGGACACTTAAATATCAGTGTCATTGCAGACGCGTTCATACATGACTATTCACGGTAACACACCCTAAACGACGTCTACTCTTCAGCAGTCAGTAGCACGCTGCCAAGGTCGTTTCTTCCACTGCACCGTTCATGCATATATATCAGCTTTCTGATCTTTACGAAATGCATGTGAGAGTCAGAGCTCAAACCGCACATACATTACACTGCGAAATATCTCGGTACGAGAAATCGGGAATGAAAGCATGCGTTACTGCAAACGCGCGCAGAATTTACTTCACTAAAAGAATTCGCGGTGCCCCTATGGCGTATCATACTGATTTAGTCGAGGAAAGCCATTAGGCATTTTGATAGGGAATGCTCCTGACTGCTCAGCTTATTCGTGATATCTTTTTGGGTCTACTGAACTATCAGTACTTCCTCCACATTTACTTTTGCATCTCACAAATTACTCGTAATTATTGGAAGTTCTTACCACGGACCCCTGAGTTGTTCGTAATTGCTCTTAACTACTGTTGTGGGTCTCTCGAATAAACTGCAATGTTTTTGTTCCTCTTTCATTCGCTTAACTTACTGGTAAGTATTCTCCAACGAGCTTTGTTGGCTGAATTACTCTTAATGACTCATAATTAACTTTTGTGGCTCATCAATTTCTCGCATTTATTACTTGGTCTACGTAATCTGCACGTTGTTGTGCCTGTAAGAGACGTCGTCGATTTGAATGACGCGATAATTCTAGTATCATTTTTGTTTAAGCCGTCCGTTACTGATCGACTTTCATGAGCCATATAACAATTTGGGCTTAGTTAAAAGGAATACAGTAAGCGAGTAATACAACACAATATGTGGACATGGAAAGCCACTGAAGTCACAAATGATCATCATCATCATCACTACAATTACAATGATCCTCAGGCTGTTTCATGTCGAGTGTAGGCCGAAGGGCCAGGCCTCTCCCATTCGTCATCAGTTCATCCGACTCTATATATATGCTACCTCGTACTATTTAACTACTGTGAACTCCCTGATTCTGGTGTTCCATGTAGTTCGCTGCCGCCCTCAGCCGGGTTTCCTGTTACTTGGTTACGATTTCTGTTTCTCCAGTTGACGCGAGAAAGGCAGTTTGTACAAACAAGCGCAGGTTCATCGTTCCATCATACATTCGCAGGCGCACCTATGACCGATTTTCACAGATGAAGTTCGCTTGCTGTACTTCGTCTGTTTTTTGGCAGGGTGCATATAAAATGGCGACCGGAGAGCGGCACAAAGAAGCAGCTTTTGATAGTTAGCCACGTTATCCTCAAAGAGGACGAGTAGGATGCTAATTGTGTTTATAATAATTTCAGAGGAGATCGCGAAATGTATTTTTTCAATATTGCCGGGTGCAGTGTATTACTTACAGCGCATCCCTGTGATACAAATATGTTTTTTTCGTGTTATTGTTGATTACAAAAAAAAAAACGTTGATGGAAAAACAAATCTTACATTTCAAATCTGTAAGCATTCACTGATACACGGACAAAATGCGTCAGCTGAAAGACCCTACCTAAAATATATAGTGCTGCTATGCACTCCTAGAAGAATATCAAGAATGAAAGATACTTACTGTTGCCTCGGCATAAACAGCAGTGTTCTTTCTTTAATAGTTCGACCGACTTCGAAACGAATGAAATCCCTGCAGCACTGAAGAAAAAAAAATGAAATCACATGACTAATAGCTCATTCGTATAAATTCCTGTAAAATGTAGCCCAAGCAGCTAAAACGCCAGTTCATCTTTCCTTATTTTATTCAATACCTGGAAGCACTAAAAAAAATATGGAGAAGCGTCCAGGCCCAGGTACGAGAAACCCGCATTCTCGCGATGACTCGATCTTAGTAATCAAAACGCCTGATAACTATCAGTTGCTGTACCGACCAAACAACTGTGTATTCATCAAAATATGTCCTTAGATGAAGACTGGAACATAAAAGAGGTCGTGTGCAGCATCTGCAGGAACTAAATGACCCTGTTCACTCTGCTATGCTGGCATTCGTAGGATTGAGCAACCGCCAAAAGGCCTGCGAAAGCATTGTGCTCATTGTGAGATATTGACACGTGCGGTTGTTTTCGTTCGTTTAAAGAGAACGCCATTATCACCTTCCTGTGACACTCGTGCTTGCTTTGATTGTTGCTGGATGCGCCGTTTTCACTTTCTGTTACGCGTAACGCAGGTCGCGTTTATCTTGCATGTCACTTGGGGAACCTTGTCGACCATTCTTGAAACTTTCCATGCCCGACGCGCACATTTGACTGACTTCTGGAGTTCCAGGGATAATGCGAGTACGCATTATGACGGCTGCATAAAAGCCGACGCATTGCGCCGTTTGTCAGTCTTTCCGTCGATCGACGACTGTTCACGCCGCTATTGCTGTGCATTGTCTTTGGCTTTGTATTGATGGGCACAAGTTTTCCCAATGAACAGTGCGCCTGACATCGCTTGAGTGCTGCGTGCGTCACGACCACGTGACGATATTAGGTACCACCAATACTTTATTTGAGAAGAATACGAGCAAGGAATGAAGTCGGCATCGAGATATAAGAAAGGCACACTTATGATGGTTTAGCAGAGTTAAACGCCTCGTGCCGACGAAAGATGAGTCCACTAGAGGAGGCCATGATGATATGCAGTGCATATTGGTATTCCTTTGGTGATAACGAAAGGTAACGCCGCCAAAGCGGCGCAAATGTTTCATACATGGGAGATGGCGTTCTCTTCTGCATCAGAATGTCCGGACAATAAACTGGGTCACTGCAACGTAAAACTACATTAACAATAAGCGTAGCAGTGGTTTCGGAAAAAATGGTACTCATCAGTAAATGCTGCGGTACTGGGCTCAGAGCGAGAGTGGTGATCTGCTGAGGAACATGTGGTTCCAGTAGCACTTGTAGCACTTGTAGCACTTGTAGGTGCGCCGGATCGATACTCTATGTGCAACGATTAGTATATTTCTTGGTGCTTGTTAGGATTGACGCTTATGTGTTCTTAATGAACTCAAATCGAGTAATTTAGGCATTACTGAGTGTGCCTACGTAACCATATATTCCGCATGTTGCAGCTGTCCGTCAAACGATGCTGTAAGTTCTCTCTTTTGTGGATGTGGCGACCGAAGAGCGCGCAGTTTTCAGCAATCACACAACTCTCAATCTTCCCCGGAGCATGCAATGTAAATACATTTTACTCAGCACTTCACAGCCATCTTGACTACTGATTCGCAGAGTTTTTTTATGTTGAAAAGGTATTCCAGGGTCCATTTAATAAAATGATTCTTTTCGCTACCGAACAACACCACGGAGCGTCTTTCTCAGTAGCCAGGAGTGCATGGTTTTAAAACTCAAAGGCGAAGCAATCCCAGAAAGGGTAACTTAGCGTACCATCAAGGACGTGTTTATTTTCTGCGACAAGGCGCCCCACACGAAAATGCTGCGTGGCCTTGGAAATAAAACTGAAACAAAAAAATGTGGCTGACCCCTCTGTCTACGAAATCGGTATAACAAGAAAGTGAAATGCGTCTTCGCATAAGCAGTTGAATTTTCATTGTTAAATCCAGGTAAACTTGCCCATTGCTATCGGTGTTTTGATAGCACGGCACTGTTTGACGAGGGTAAATCCACGTTCACGGTTCGTCACCATTACTTCAAGGACCAACCCCTTATGGTAACTGAAGTAGTTCGTAATAACTGGACACAGTTGATCGTGAATGCCGCAAGACAAAGCCATCGATCATATTTACTTGCGCTACATTGACCCGTCGACATCGTTACCGTGCTTGGGTGCCTAACTCAGCAGTGTTCTCGTTGGCATCACGCTGAAACAGTGGTTGGCGGGGGAACGCTACCCACACGAAGAGTGACCGGTGCTCTACGAGTGCGCTGTCAGCACACGCGCACGCTCGAAGCTGTACGAACGCAGCTCTGTTCTTATCACGCTTCTTGTGATGTCTGCGCGGCTCCGCACGTGTGAATCGAGGCGGACTTTGGAAAGCGCCTGGAATGGTGCCGCCATCCAGGAGAGACGAAGTAAAGCTGGAGCAATTCACTTGCCTCTGGTGGATGGTGGTACTATTCGAGGCAATGTGTTGGATGCGCGCGCTCAGCCGGATGAGAACTTCGAAGAACGAACGAAGGGGGATATGAAAGAATATAAGGGCGCGTTCGTACAGCGCCGCGAATAAGCGGCGTTAGCGCTGTCACAGAGCACCGGCCACCTGTCGTCGTGGAGCGAGGGGCGGCGAGTTCGATTCCCAGCGCATGAACAGAAGTTATTCTAGTGTTTTTCTTTCGAGTTGTTAGATGTTTATTTCAGTGCATCATATCCGTTACGGTAGTGACGTATGGGGTAACAAAACACTGTCATGCTAAGAGAATCACTCGAACCAAAGGAAGGTATTACACGTATAGCGTTATCTCCACAAACACAAACACAGCATATATGTCACGAGAGTCCTGCATTCGGTACACTGTGGGACCGTCGCTTGTACACTACTATCGATTCCTGTACTTTGAATGAAGAATAAACTGACACTCGTGAGAAAAAGAACTGAATTGAAGATTTGAACAACATTTGAATGGCTTGAGGGGTTTAACGTCCCAAAACCAGCTCTGATTACGAGATACCGCAGTGGAGGTCTCTTGAGCGAATGGCCCTGACTCGCCGGGCTGACCTTATTGAGGCGAGGGAGTTCTTTCCTCATTCGCTTATCGGCTTCTGACGCCGCGTCTGCGCACAGGACATGTTCCTGGTCCTCCAGCACACCTTCCTCTCACCCACCCCCCACCAGATTCATGCACTTGTGACCGTTGATGTCCGCAAGGCTTTCGACGGTGTGTGCCACGACCACATCCTGTCTCAACTGTCCTCCTTATCCTGCGGCTTTCGCATGTACTCGTACATTCATTCCTTCCTCTCTAATCGTGTGGCTCGCTTTAGACACTCACCTGTCCGACCCCCATTCTCTGACACGTGGCACACGCCAGGGTGCTGTACTGTCTCCTACCCTTTTCAACCTCGCCATGGCCCCTCTCACCTCCCAACTAACGCAAGTTCCGGACCTCCATCACTTTTTTTATGCGGACGACATCACTCTCTGGTGCGCCTCTGGCTCTGCAGGCCACGTGCAGGACACCCTGCAACGTGGTCTAGACCTCATCGCCTCCTTCCTCCCTACCGCTGGCCTGTCTCCTGCACCGGAGAAATCCGAGCTTCTTCTACTCAATCACTCCTCGTACCATCGCTCGCATAATTGTCTCATCTCCCTTCATATTTCTGGCTCTCCCATTCCTATCGTACAACAATGCAAAGTTATTGGCTTTTCTCTGCATGCGCCCAAGAATGTACAATCTATCCACCACGCTGTGAAGACCTGCCAATCGGTAACCCACCTCCTGCAGCGTGTGGTCACTCGACATTCTGGTCTTCATGAGGCCCATGCATGCCGGGTTGCCCATGCGCTCGCCCTGAACAAGTTCCTGTACTATGTGCCTTACGTTACTTTCACTCATACACAACTTAAAACCCTTGAAACCGCCCTCCTAGCCCTCTACAAGGCAGCTCTCAATCTACCTATCACGACCTCTACCGCTAAACTCTTTGCTACTGGCCTCTTCCATCCTCTCCGTTCTCTCCTCTCTCCAACGGGATTCCCAGCTTGCCAGGCTTTCCCATACCCGTCAGGGTCAATGGATGCTCGCCCAAGCGCGCATCCTTCCAATTCCCGTTTCTACTTTCCCTTCTTCCACATCCTCTCCGGCTCCCAACCTTCGTATCCTTCCTCTTCTGTCCAATATGTCCCCCGTCTTGCATGCCGGCCGCCGTCACGCGGCCGCGCAACATCACTCACCTCTCTTTGCGACCCAGGGAGTTGCATACACGGATGCCTCTTTAATGGCTCCTCGAGGTTCCTGTGGCTTCGCTCTCTACCATCCTCACCTTACGGCACCTGAAACCCACACCAGTGGGCCATACCTACACCCTCCAGATGTACTGTCGCTAGAAGTCCTCGCGATTGTCCACGCCCTACGGTCATTTCCCTCCCTTCCTTTTCTCGCAGAGTGTACAGTCTACTCCGACTCCTACGCCACTATCCGCCACATACAAAACCGCACCTTACCCCCTTCCCTCCAACGAGAGGTCGAGCAGGCGGTCTCCGCATTACAGCCTTCCACCGTCTTCCTACGCTGGGTGCCTGGGCATTCGGGGATCGACGGCAATGAGCTGGTCCACCAGCTCGCCCGCGACATTTTCCACCGGGCACCGTTGATCCCATGGCCTAAGCCTTCGGAGGACGATGGGAAAACTTTGGCGGGCGGGGGAAGGATCTCCCTACGCCAAACTCTCAGGGGTATATACCTCCTGCTCCGCCTCGACAAGCGACTCTATCCTCCACCTCATCCATCGCTCACCGTGCCGGAGGCTCGCCTTCTGAGGCACATTCAAATGAATGCACTTACCACCCCCTCTCGCCTATATATATATATATATATATATATATATATATATATATAAACAAGACGCGCCGTCCCACGCAGCCATGACAGGGCCCGCCTTCTCTTCCATAGGCAAGTATCGATGTGCACAGCTGCTGTGAAATCCTGGGTGTCGAAAATACCCGAGCCCTCCACTGTAACGCCTCGCATAATCAGATTGTGATTTTGGGATTTTAAACCAAGAATGAGAGTAATAAAGCAGCTGCGTATATATATATATATATATATATATATATATATATATATATATATATATATATATATATATATATATATATATATATATATAAGCGCGGCGCGTGTTCTCACGCAATCATGACAGGACCCTTCGTCCTCCTCTCCCATAGGCAAGTATTGATGTGCGCAGCTGCTTCATTATTGTAACTCTTGCTTTAACATCCCAAAAGCATAATCGGATTATGCGAGACGTTACAGCGGAGGAATTTTCGACCCCCAGGCATTCACACTCATAACGGAGCAAACAGACACTGTTATCAAATGGATTTATAAGAAAATTCCTTCATTCTGCGTTATTAAAGCAATTAATGGATCAAGAGGAAATGAATGTCAGAAGAAGCAACCGCCACAGGTACGCTACAATCCCAAGGCTTGGTAACTCCGTGCGTCATGCCCGCAGATATGTTTCCGATGGACCAATTTCACTTACCTTCTTGCGCATTGTGTATGATATAGCCTACAGATTTATACTTCACAGCCACCCGGCATTGGATGTAGAAAGTCATCCGTTTAGTGTCTTCGGTTCTCGTTGTTCCTTCGTTTTCATACAGCTGCACTTGGACAATTTGCGTCCATCGCTTTATTGCGAGAAAACTTCGATTCAGCAACAAAAAGAAAATGGAAACCTTTCCCTGAGTTCTCGTTGATTTTATTTACTCTTCCCTGCGTGCGGTCGTGACTGGCTACAAAAATACACGCATCTCGACGAAGTGAATGATGACGAGTGGGCGAAACACTGGCGATCGTTCGGTGTTACCGTAAATCACCCGTAGCTGGACACTCGCGCATGTAAATGAGTGACAATGCGTGCATATTACACACGCGTTGTGATTCATGCTTCTGGCCTTTATGAGTCTTCTGCGCTCCCACGTCGTAGATCGTGCCAAGTTCCGGATTGCCTTTAGTTAGCGCGCGCGCTTCGGATCTTCATTGTTGAACTATGCACAAGAGAAGTCTTGGGCGTAGGCTGTGTTTAGGCTGTTATAAAAACCATAAGAAACAGAACCAGTTCGTCGCATGGGCTGTGGGTGTTGTCTGTCGTATTCCCCTCTCGTTTGGAACGTGTTATACAGGGCAGACGGGATGGTGAATGAACGAACGGCTGTGTGAACACAGGAACACTCTCAAAAGTGTGTCGGGTGACGGTTTTTTAGCAGCCCGTTGCAAAACGAGTAAATGCCGACCAGAGCTAAAGAGACTGCCGTTCTTGCAAGGAGCAAGCTCGAGTCTATAAGATTGATAACACAAACAGACCGCAAACTTTCTGCCGGATCCACTGTATTAGCAAGGCATCATTATCATTGTGTGCTAAAGAAATAGAATATTTGCGCATGCCCTAAGTAGTGAATGTGTTTGAAGCGTAAAAGCTGTATCGTTACTGCCTATTCGTCTGATTAGACTGTATGTAAAGAAAAGTGCCTGTTATCTGTAGACGTGGATTTGAGAGCATGTATTGACCGCCCTGGAAATAAAATTTCGTTGTTGGAAGTTAGCGCTTGTGTTCGTCTGCTTTTTGATCCTTTGTCCGTGTCAGGTTTCGCGCTACGCCTGAAATTTCCCACCGTGACCACATTGCAGGCCAAGCTCCAGTGCCTAGTATATGGAGTGACCGGTGAACGGTGAGAAGCCCATGTTCTCAGTCAAGAAACTCCCTAGCAGACGCTGCCTGCGTCGGCGTTGTCTATCGCAGGCGAGGGCGCGTTTTCGTTCCTACCGAGCCGGTACAGCGTTCACAGCAGAAAGAGGGTTTCCATTGTCGTTGCCGTTGGTGTAGTGGTTGTGGTACTCGGCTGCCAGCGGGTTCGATTCCGACCTCGGCGGTCACATTTTCGATGAAGGCGAAAGTACCAGAGACCCGTGTGCTGTGCGTTGTCAGTGCAAGGTATAGAACCCGAGGTGGTCTAAAAATTTCCGGAGCCCTCCACTACGGCTTTTCTCCCCTCTCTATCTCTTTCACTCTCCGCCGTCCTTACGGGCGCGTAGCCGTGCTCTCGACATGGGCTGCAGAAATTGGTGTCCTTTCCTAACCGGAGAAAAATCATCATTAGATATGCAGTGCCGTGAGTAGACAACGGAAAACGTGGACGGACGGACAAGTCTCGACCGTAAGGTGTTTCGCCGCTAAAACGGTCCTAGCTCCACTTCTTGAGGGCCGCTGCACAATAAGAAGGCCGGCTCATTCGTATTTGGAAGGGGGGGGGGGGGAGGGGGTGCGGAAAGAAACAGAAAGGCAGGGACGTATTTGGAGCATTTGCAACAGCGTACAAGACCTTCATATTGAGAGACCCTGTTCGTGATTTCCATGTAAGAAACTTCAGGCCGGTGGTTGAATGAGTGCGTTTATTCCCCCTGACGTAGCTAAACCGGTGCTGCAAGGTAGGACCATGCTAACAGGGATAGATGTAACGCATCCACATAACAATTAAGTACTCGGATATCGTGGTGTTAGAATGGCCGTCACTCATGCAGGAGCAATTGCGCGGCACTGAGGGTATCGGTTAGTGTACTAACAGCTTCGAGTCTATTTGGCGTTGGTTAATAGTCCGTGTGCTTCGAGCGAAAAGAGCGCATATGCTGTGGCTCGTCTTCGTTATTTAAAGACTCCACACTGACGTGACAAATTGCTTTCTGGTTCTATTGTCCCCACCCTTCGTCTAAACATATAGATGTGGGTATGTGCATGTGCGTGTCTGACTTGACACAGCATTACAAAGCGATACTCTACCACGAGTTCCGCATGACAACTAACCTACCATGGCTGTTTATATAATGGCTTTTGTTTTAGTTGAAAAGGTCTTCCTCAAAGGAATCTTTGTCACCTAGGCGTTCCATCAGACACCGAGCGCCGGAAGGCACGCTTACTGCTGCTATAACCCTAGTCGCAGATGAGGGAACAATAGACATCCTTAGATGCGAAGCAGCTTACGCCGGGGTCTTTGTCCGTCCCTCCCTCCGCCGTGTGGTGTCCATACCTGCGCTGCGCATGCGCATCCTCCTCTCCTCTCGACATTCCTCCTCTCCTTTCCGAATGGCGCGCGTTGACTATGGCAACGCTCTTTCTTCGATGAACGCTTTACCAGCTCGCAAGAAACGAGAAAGCGCGCACGCCCGCGAGAGACAACGCTGACGCAGGCAGCATCTGCTAGCGTCAAACCGATGCAAACGCCACACCTATATATAGTCAAACCGATGCAAACGCGGTGGGCACCCCCTGTGCTGCTTCGCATCGCCTCATGGTCCCCTTGAGCGGGAGGTGAAGTAATTTTTCTACTAACAGCCTGCTGCGTCATTAGCTGCGTGAATGATATGGAAGTGCTCGTCTGAGTATATCCTGCAGTGTTTTGACATGCTGCTAACAAAGGCCGCGTGCTCGAATAGAAATTTTTCTTAAATGCATGGCGGTAGTCGGTGGCGTGCAAAACGCATTTCCTTATTGGACCTCTGATTTCGAAACCCTTGAGCTACAGCGATAGCATTGACAGTGGCTCGAGTGGCCAGGAAGAACTTTTGTAACTCGAGAAGAAGGAATGGTGAGTATTGACTTAGGCGATAATTTCAGCGCACGGTAATAATTACGCTGATACTTCGCCTTCACGCTACACATACATACCTGCACAGAATCATATACATGGTTCCTTCTGTTTTATTTATGTGAAGTTGGCTAGACAAATTGTCGGCGGCTGTAAAATACTCTCCGCAGTAAAATAAAACGGCATCACTTTAGCGTCTTTATAGAAATGCAAAATTTGCCGTGACGCTGGCTCTAAAGGCGTCATTTTTCCATATTTCTTCCAACCGACCTGACGTTGCCTACTGCCATGGATTGAAAACTGAATACATTCGAGAAGCAACAAACCTGTGAAGCGTATTCTAGCAGCTCGCACTGCACATTGACATCGTACCATAATGCCATGATATCGTACCATAATACCCCTGAATGAAGAGGCGATAGTAATTCGCGCTTTTGCGCATCACATGACGACTCCAAATGCCAACACCGACAACTCCCTGCGAAGTTCCACCCGCTCTTACGTCTTCGCAACACCGTCGCTCCCATTTGTCTTTTTATCCTTCTCATCGCTATATTTGCAACAGGTCGCTTCGCTAGGACGAGCGAGGAGATGCAGCTCCTGGAGCTGAAACTGCAACCACTATAGCCTGCGAAGTCTTATTGCACCCTACCTATACCTTGAAGCGAAGCGGACACTCCACTCACGGTGGCCTTTCTCTTGGCCGCAAAGTGTCGCACATATTTCACCTACAATAGCACACCTCCGCTGAAGGCTCAGATAGGCTGTAACGCAAGTCATGCCACGCGCAGTAAGAGTCGGCGATGGTGCAAGTTGTCTTGTTCTTGAATTTTTATAGCATGCGCGCGCGTATGTGCACATTAAACCACAATCTTATTTATCGTATTCGGAGAGTTGCCACACATTCTTATCCAGGGCATCGACTGTCTTTCGAAGCGCAGTGCCCATATTGACTGCTAGTTCAGCTACACGCAGCCTGCTATGGGAAAATAAGATAGGCATGACTTATAGGACATTAGAAAACAACAAAACAGATCGGAGTGCGAACAAGAGTAACCGAAGTTCACTTGACGTTATGCGACAAAGTAAATCAGTCTGAGCACGAAGCGTAACGAAATGATGTTAAAGGGAGGCAAACTCTGCTGAAGGCGGCAGAACAGCAGGCGGCGTGACGACATTATCAGTTAACACAAATGAAATAAAATCAACTAGCGCCACGCATGGTCAAATGGAGGTCAGTGGAAGACGTCGTCATCCTGCATCGAAAGTGGAGCACGGTGAAGTGGTGCTTTCCTATGCCAATCGCCACAATCCATATCTTCGAAATTTCTGGTTGCGCGCTCATTATAATTTTGGGCTTTCGGCTACGGGATTCTCTGAGGCACTGCCATGACGCGTCGCACTTGTGCGCGCCCGCGTCAGTCCTTGAGTGAGAGGCCCGCGAGGGCTCAGCGGAGGGCGGCACCAGTGACCAGCGTACCGCTGCAAGTTGAACCCTGGAGATTGGCCTCCCCCGCGCACGGGTTCATGAGAGCGTGCGCGGCGAGAAAGGGCGCACCGAGAGAGACTCCATACAGCAGCCTCCCCGCAGTTTGCTTTGACTTAAATAAATTTTGGTTGCCGTTAAATTAATCTCGCCAATTTTTCTCTCATTCTCTGATCACGCGTTAGTTAACAATTCATAAGTGGGATTGCGTACGCCCGCCTCTGAGAGGCCTGCCACCGAACTCCACCATGCCTGTCACTCGCAACGGATCATCTACGGCTCCGAGTAGCGTAGAAGGTTGCGAGCGGCGGAGCACCGATGGCGGAGAAGACAGCGCAAGCCGAGGCACGATCGACAGCGTGTCGAGCGTGCGACACTCGGACCAGCTTTGACATGTCAGCGATTCTTCAAGCCACCGTACAAGCAGCCGTGAGGGAGGCGATCTACGGGATCGGGAATCATCAGTCACAACAGGCAGCGGCTATGCCTGTGACCAGCGCGGCAGGGACTTCGCACCTGGTCCCTTTGTTCGAGCCTACTTCATCGGACTTGCCAACAGTGGACGCGTGAATACGTCGTGTGGGCGACTTAGTAGATGTCTAGCATTGAACAGAGCAGGTGACGTCTTGCAGCGCTCTCGCACAGTTGGGCGGTCCCGCAGAGATGTGGTACGACTCCCTCCGGTCCTTGAACAAAACCTGGCCCAAGTGGAAGGCGGAGTTCTGGCTTAAATTCCCAACGAGAGGTGGAATGCAGCGACTGCACCGAGAGATGGAGGACCGAATATGCAGGTGAGGTGAGTCCATCGAGGCACACTATTACGACAAGGTGGCCAAAGTGCGCCGGTGTAACCTCAGCGCGCTAGCATGCATCGAGTACTTAATAAGTGGCCTAAATGATCGGGACTCTATTGGAGCCATCAGCACCCGCACGTACACTCTCTGGAGGAGCTTCTACAGTGCCTGAAGCGTCTCGAATAGCACGTCGGAACCATTGTATCGTGGAATTCAAACCACTCGAAGGCGACCAAATTAAAAAATATTGGGTACCACGGCAACATGGCCAACCGAGCAGCCGAAACGTCTTTGAACTCGAGTCGGCACAAGTCTGCGTATGAACCGAGGAGGAAAACCCTCTATAACAAGAGAGAAGGGATAGGCTGTTTCAACTATAACAACTATGGTCATATCTCTCTCATGTGTCCGAGCCGACAGCGGAAAGCTAGGTGCAGGATCTGCAAGCGAATGGGGCACGAAGCGGAAAACTGCAGGTAAAAAGAGGGCCGACCGCGCCTCTTCCAGAGCGTCAAAAATATTTACACCCTTACAGCAGGCGCGGCAAACGAAAAGTACTTTTTGCTTGCCAAAGTTAACGATCATGTCATCAAGGTATATGTTGCCTTCGGCAGCTAGTGCGTAACCATTCGGCGAGAAGACGCGGATCGCATTAGAATACTATTCATGGCGACCAACAAACGGCTCACCATCGGAGGCTACGGATTAGGGCAGGTGATGCCGTGTTGTGAGCCGACTATAAACGTCACTGTCGATAAAGACACAGGTGATGTTCCCGTGCTGATCGTGCTGAACGAGTCCCAGGCGATACCACTAATAATCGGACAGCCATTCACGGAGCAGTATCACGTCGCGATTGTGAGGCGGCGAAACACAGTCAGGATTTTCGAGGAGCAGAAACACGTGGGCGAAGGTGACCACACACTGGAGTCCATCGAGATTCCACACTTTCCGAAGCGCCTAGTGTGCCTCTGGGCTCAGGATGGACAGTAGGCCCACCGAAGTACGTCGTTACGTCAAGCTGTACATCACGGGCAGCGAGCCTAACGCACATGTGATCGTGGGCACCCATCTCAGGTGCCAAGAGGGTCGCCAGCCTACCGCATTGCGTCATCAGCGTGGATGCATGAGATAAGAAGGGGGCGCTTGAAAATATAGCAAGCATGATTACCTATGTCCGCTGCCTCACATTCATCAACCTGCCTAGGAGGCACCAGGAAAACTTATCCGGGAACGCCATATGCTGGTTCATCCCGCACAAGAAAAAAAGTTAGGGTAATAGAGTTCTTCTATAGTCGGATAGAACTTAAAAAAAAACAGCAATTGGCAACAAGGGTCGACAGGCAGTGCGCATCGGTGTTACTCCGCCAGCCAATCACAGAAGCAAACAAAATCATCGTCATGCAACCTTTTCAAAATGGCGCCGTATTTATGCCTTCGGTACATGTGGGCCGTCTGCTGTTTTTGAGTACTGTCATAGGTATACGCCATGAGGTGGTCGAGAAGCATGGACAAAAATGCGTCAGGTCTGAGGGTTTCCACCAGCAAAAGGCCGTTGCACAGTTCATTTCGCTTGCGAGCCTACTTTACGCTTGGGACTTCACTGAACTGTGCTGAAAAACTCGGGTGGCGACTCTTGCAGCGCGCCGGGCTTTTCGCATTGAAGGCCCTTGATTGGAGCGCCATAAATAATTATTCTTTGCATGTTCCACTCTAATACAAAAACGAAAATGCAAGAATTTATGCACCTATGTATTATTGTTGCCACCCTCGCTTTATTTTCATGGCATGGAAAGTTCAAAGAAGCAACTAGTTGAGGCTTCGCGGAGGTACACTGGCTGGCGGTTATAAGGGCGTGGGAAGGGCTTCACTGCATATTTGAGTTGTATCCGACTATAGTGGTGCGAACTAAGACCTTGCCGATTATTCCAATAAAGATATATCATTATCTCTTGCCTACAGCGTAGGCTTACTTGTCAGAAAAGCACACCAAGAAACCTTCCGTTTAATTTGGAAAGACTTACACCAGCCATCTTGTACAAATGACCGAATAAAACAAAGGTTTACAGGCTGACTATGTGGACGACCAGGACTACTTGTATGGACTTGAACTTTTCTTCACATACTAACATCCGTTTAGGCTATTAGGATTTCCTGGATTAACCAAACGCGAAAAAAACTGCCTATGTAATACCACATGGCCCATCCCAACTCAAAGTCAGGCCTTGTAGATTGTATGATGCAACGGGTACATTTAATCGCATCAAAGACGCGCGGCTTGAAATTCGCAACGTGCATCTGTTGCTGATATGATAAGGTTATATTTGAACCGTATCATATCTCTTTGAACCGTATCTATCTATCTATCTATCTATCTATCTATCTATCTATCTATCTATCTATCTATCTATCTATCTATCTATCTATCTATCTATCTATCTATCTATCTATCTATCTATCTATCTATCTAGCCGCCTGCGTCTCGGAGCACTTCTGGTCGTCTCGTTCACTTGTCACACGGTAGGGTAGCAGTGTATGACGAACATGACTGATTGATCTTGCCATTACTAAACTGATATACTCGACTAGGAAGACACGATAACACAATCACGTTTGGCTTATACCTGCAGTGCTCCGTCAACATTATGTTGGTATGCGCAGCGGGTGATTGACTAATGATATTGCCGTCTATGTTGATCAAGGACCACGCAAAATAGACTTCAAACATCTCACGAGAACACATTTGGCGTGGGTTACACCAAAGAATCACTGTGTGCTCTATGCGATTGTAATGTAGGTGTTGCAAGCGGACAAGCATGGACAAGCGCCAACCTAGCACGGGTTAGGGAGCAAGGGTTCTAACCCAGGGCACCTAGGTGCCAAACAAGTGCAATACTACTTGTCCACGGCGGTTCCTCCTTCGTTTCACATATTGTAAAGATACATAAGCGATCAACAGTTGTGGTTGTGGTGGTCGTGCTCCTTTTGCAAAAAGGCGTTCGTGCTATTCGTAACATATGGCTGAACACCAGATACAAGTTCGTCGCTGGTTGCGTCGCATAGCATCGATTCTGACAAGACGTGAGATGCGCCGAGTTTTTCCCCAATGAAACACTTAGAGACATCTTTCTTTTTTCAAAACTCGCCCTCAATATTTGCAGATATTACATTCACATTATTCTCAATTTGCTGCTCGCCGCCATTTTCCCCTATCCTCTCCATAAGTGTCATAGCCGGGTGCTTTCTGGTTCCCTTTTTGCACAAGATTCTTTTTCCCAGTATGCCTTGGACCTACGCGGCGCCACAACTTCAGAGATGGTTCAGAGAGAGTAACCAAGGCCACATAAGTGATTAATCAACACATCGGTCCACTATTGAACTAAACGTTCAATCTACGCATTGCTCCTCATATACCCAATCAGTACTGGCCGACCTTTGCTCAGGAAGGCGCCACATACGCTTAAGTTCCACGGCATACAATCTGTGGTTAGGCGAAATATGTAGGCTCACCCTTCCGATAATGCAGCTACGCAGATGGCATGCTGAAGGTCGACGCGACCTAGCGATTTCGCTGGAGGCTGAACGGCGTCGTGAGGTCTCTGTTTGTGACAGATGAGCAAGTCGCGGTCGAGAGAAAGAGCACGCACAGCTACGGCATTCGCCTCCAACGGCGTTGCCACCATCAGTACAAGTGCGCTGCCTTGGCGAAAACAATTTTCACAATGCCATACGACATGAGTGACGCCACACAGCCTTATGGAGTCTTTAAGCTCGCAAAACACCTCTGATATATGATACATGTGCGCGTTTCATACCGCAAGCCACCTACGCAGAAGAAAAGGTTCCATACACAATGATCGAGCAGTGATAAATGGCGAGGCACCCATTTGCTAAAGTTTTTCTAGCAAGTGTTTCTTCAGTCTGCCCTATGTCAAGCTGCAGGATAGAAACAGGTAAATATATATGCGACCGCCGAAGCTTATGAAAAGTATTTCGATCGCTCCACTTCGCTAACAGGACGAAATGAACACTACATTAAGGCTGCACACTGCGGGGCCGGGGGCTTAGAAAAAAATCAAGGCCGTTTCTGGCTCAGTTCCCTTATCTACGTTAAAGCGGGATCATTATAAGAAGGATACGATCAAAAGACCCTAAACAAAATATATCCCTTCCCGCGCCACTATGTATAAAAAGGAGTTGAAAATAAAATAATAAAATCAAAAAAGTTATTTAAATGATAATAAACTAGAAACACCCAACTATTTTATCATCCGGAAGGAAATACCTAAGGATAACATCTTATACGTGACTTGAAGACCCTTATTTCTATACACGCGGACTTTTGTGGAGGACGGAAGTGTGCTCTTGAGGCAGCAGTAGGCATCATAATCAGTCGCACACAGTTTGACTGGGATGTGGTATACAGTTTGCTCCCTTTCAGAAGAAGATGTCTTAAGCAATAGATTACGAACTTGGAATGGTAGGGAAGATCCATTTTGCAGAAAGTAGGAAGACGTTAGAGGAAGGCTACAGGTATAAAAGTTCCAAAAGCAAGTATTACAACTTGCGCCATGCAGCTCACATGCCCAATGTGTAGCCTAGAGACATGGTGCTAGCATGCAAAGGTCTTGACACTTATAATAGTGCCTTTACAGGCCCTTATGTCGTCCTGGATAAGGTGAAGCAGCAAGGTATATGTAAGTCTGTGCACTTCGAAGGACCTACAGGCAAGACAGAAGTTGTACCTGTAGGTAACCTAGTGCCTTACCATCCGCATAGGGGTGGCAATAGAGGCCCCGAGGATGTAATGTCCGGAACACCAGAAGCGGAAGTGAGAGGAAAACGAAGGAAGACGAATATCGAATGTAAACATTAAAACAGTGGATTCTGTCTGAGATCCTTGTTTTCAAGTGTATAGCGAGATGGTGCACCATTCTTTCCGCACACGCTATTCACTGATGAGCGAACAAATTTTGCATTTACAGAACCAAATGGATTATGATCCGGGAGCCAAACAAGTGTTTTCACTTTGTTTACTGGCACAGCCCAGTTTGCATATTAGCATGACGTTCAGTCTGTATTGGGAGATATAATGCTCCAGTAAACGCTCACGTGTACATTTTATGTTTTACATCTCAAACACGGTTGCTGCGGCTGCCTGAGACAGACTCGGAACGAGCTCGCCGAGGTCAAGCCCCATCAGTGTATAAAGCATCCCGCATGTTCACTTGTGCTCGTGGGGTGTATTCAGTAACAAATGCACACAACACCTTTAAAGTGAGAGCTGACGCATGTACCAAGTCCACCGCAGTGAGCTGCGAGTACTAAAAGGAAACAAAGATATCGCATGATGCGAAGTCCTCCTGTTTTGTGTGTTTCAATTTTTTTTCCTTTTTCATCGAGACAGATCTCTAGAGTTGTTATGCTGAGGTGCACTATGCATACAACAATGTGTGATGTTCTAAATAAATAGTTTGATTGGTTTCTCGGGTTTTACATCCCAAATCCAAGTGTGATTACGAGAGGCGTGGAGTGCTCCAGAAATTTTGACCTTCTGGGGTTGTTCAACGTGCACTGACATCGCACAGTACACGGGCCTCAACAGTTCGCCTCCATCGAAATGCAGCCGCCGCGGCTGGGATTCGATCCCGCTACCTACCGATCAGCAGCCGAGTACCAGCCACTAGACCACCGTCGTAGGGCTTCTGAGGAGGTAGTGACTAACTTCGTCAAGCAGTCTATAAGAAAACGGAAAAATACAGGCATTCAAGAAGCATTTCTCGAAGCATCTTTCTTTATCACACTGCCAGCCGTATGACGAACGAAAAACGGTATGACGCATCGTTTAAAGTGAACGTGTTCTCTAGTCGGAGGTTCCTGGAATACAAATGATACTTCAAAAAGCAGCTGAGAATGTGACCTTTGAAAACTAAAGGGGCATATTATCATCATATCGGCACAAGTCACTTCCGTGCGAACAATACTGCATTGAGCTTCATACACACCGTGTCCACATAACTTTTTTTTACAGATTACGGGAAAATAATACGTACTGTACCAGTGCATCTCTGTGTGTGAGAGCGCTTTTCATTTCGCCTGCCACTTCCTGGAGAATAGATTCACAACCGCACATGCTACCTCGTGCTCGGCATTTCCACACCGTGTGCAGATGTGCAGCTCTTCTACCCCGAAGAACTGCACATCTCTGAGCGCGACACGTGGGTGTTTCTTTGCTTTATTTGAATGTAACAGCTGTTGTTCTTCAGTAGCGCCTCAGCATTGGTGATGTACGAACGTGAGAAAAAAAGGATACATATAGTACGCAGAATTTTTTTCAGAACGAAGCTGTTCTCTGTGAATATTTTCCCAGTGGAATCGGCGCATCGCTACAGGGAAAAGCTGAACCACTCTTGATACTTGACCCCCTAGCCGCATGCTTGCCATGAGCTCACTGTTACATTATAGTGATTCTGCGAAAAACAGTACAGGAAGTGGAAAAGAAAGGGAGAAACCAAAAGCCCGCTCTTACATTATGGGATTATGCGAAGGACAATATAGAAATGGAAAAACAGGGAAAGAAGGCGAGATAGAATGACGGAAAGTCTCTGGTCACTTAGAAGAAAAAAAAAAGCAAACCGGCTCTCACAAAAAAGACATATATGGCGATATCAGGAATTGTGCTTACGTGTCAATATACGGCACGTGCCCGTATGTGGCCACATTTGCCTAAATCGTGATAGAAGCATAAATGGCAATGAAAGACCAACACGAGGAATACCATGTAAGACTCTGATACCTACTGGGTAAATACGGCCACATACGGACAGGTGCCATGTATAACCAGATATGCATATCCGGCCGTATATCGCCATATATGACATTTTTGTAAGGGTTGCCCTCGGCCCTCTACCCACAACCTTCCAATCAACGCACTGCTACATCACAGCGAATATAACAGTGTTACATGATATTGATAGTGAACTTGACACCCGTGTTTTTCCTCCATGATCGTAGCAAGTGCGTCGTTGTGCAGGAGAGCGGAGAATAAAATAAGAACACGTGTTCCGCAGGTGCCGCCGTGGCAAGTTGGAGAGCGCGCCGTGTCAGGCTTGTGGAAAGGAGGATCACAATAGCAGGGCTCTGCGCCAACGCCTCCTCTTGGATTTGTCTTTGCAGGAGGATGAGGCGCGGCAAAAGATAATCAAGAAAGGTGGAGAACGAAGGAAACGCCAGATAATAAAGAACACAACGTTTCGGCGGAGTCGAAACGTATGACCAACGTAAGCGATAGCTCATGACATCGATAACCTGACACTTTTGCCAATCACGTCACCAGTAACGATACAAGAACAGCTTCGGTGTTCCACTTGTTTGCAAGGCATGGGAGTGACACGAATAGTTTTTTACCGAATAACTTTGCCATGGTATGAAAGCGAATGCTTGCTGTAAAGAGTGCAGCGAACAGTGGCTCGAGACAACGTAGGGCGTGATTGCCGCGGCACGATCCATCAACCACATTTTCAGCGCCGTCGTACACTACCGTGTAGCCCTAAAATGCGCCGCTGTTTTTTCGCCAATTCACGCTCTCATATGACGTATTAGCCTCGCTGCAGGAACGATGCTTGCGTTCACGAGTGTTCCAGGAATATAAGCACTGCTTGTGCAAGAGGGATCATACGAGTATAATGTGCATATTTCTTAACGGACGACTGCGATGAGTAAACAAGTGCTCGCCAGAGAAGAGGCCTATGAGTACAAACGTTAAGGAACTTTAATTATGCCTCCTGCAATCCACACAGGCGTATGTGTCGGCGGGAGGTTGATTGAAGACTTAAGCCGAGAAAGCGCTAAGGTGGGATTAAGGATGAACATGCAGAAAACAAAGATAATGCTAAGTGGCACGGCGAAAAAACGTCTATTCAAGGTCGAAACCCATACATTAGAAGTCGTAGAAGAATATCTGTACCTAGGACAGCTACTTACTGGAGAACCCACCCATATAAAAGAAATCCACCGTAGAATAAACATGGGATGGCGCGCATATGGGAGACATTCACAACTCATGAACGGAGACCTGCCACTGTCACTCAAGCGGAAACTATATAACTACTGCATCCTGCCAGTACTGACTTACGGATCAGAAACCTGGAGAAGTTAGAGAGGAAGTTAAGAACCGCGCAGCGGGCGATGGAGCGGAAAATGATAGGCGTTACACTAAGGGATAGGAAGACAGCCGAGTGGGTCAGAGAACAAACGGGGGTCGCCGACATAATGAACGATATTAAGAAGAAAAAATGGACATGGGCAGGCCACGTGATGAGAAGGCTAGATAACCGATGGACAGTTAGAACGACGGAATGGATACCAAGAGAGGGTAAGCGCAGCCGTGGGCGGCAGAGAGTAAGATGGGGGGACGAAATCAAGAAATTCGCAGGCATCAAATGGAATCAGCTCGCGCAGGACAGGCAAGGATGGCGAGGATTGGGAGATGCCTTCGTCCTGCAGTGGACATAAAATTGGCTGATGATGATGATGATGATGACGATGATGATGTGTCGGCGGTGACAGCTAGGCGAATTTCCATGGAAAATAACATAATTCATATTTATTGTCACATTTTGCATAATTTCATTCCTGTAGAACCTGTTCTCCTGGAGCGAGGCGAATATAGTGCAATGCAAATATTCAATGCTTATCTCGTTCGCGTAAACGCACATTAAGCAACGACAGCTGTCTAAAGAGGCTCATGTTAGATACCAGAGCAAGAAGAACAGATTTCCTCCGAGGTAGTTAGAAACGTAAAAGCAAGGATGGTGACACGTTTCCTTGCTGTACATATTCTTTTCGGGCATGCTTACTGCCCACTTCGTCGCAGCTGCAACCGGATGAAAATGTAGCTGCTTTCTCCTGGAGAAGTTCAGTCGCCCATTTCTATACGAGAACGGTCAAATCCAGGATCATACACCGTTCGTTCCGGGAACTCTTGGCATTCTGGGGAGCGCTGGTGAAGTTCTAGGTCGTTTGTGATCAGAGGGGTGTTATTTTAATGGCTGATGCACTCAAGCACAGCTCGAGCATACTGTATTTGCTTCCTCCCAGTGTCACACTGCACGAGTCCAAGTTCTTGATAAAACAGATTTAAATCATAAAACATTAAAACACTACTGTGGAGATAATAAATCGGTGCCTTAAAATTTTTGTACAAAGTTATTAATTCCTTCTCCCGCAACCTTGTCGGTAACCTGATCGCATTCACCAACGAGAAATTCCCGTAGTTCACACGCTTTGAACGCTCGTACCAATACATATTGATATAGTTTCTTTTTCTCACGGGTAATAAATCTTTGGAGTTGGATGAACGTAACGGGGATGAGTCCACGTATTTGCGATTGGTTTGACGTGGTACTACATTTGAATGTACCACGGTGCAAGAGGATTATTGCACCGTAGCCCGCACCTCGGATTCGTCTATTTTTTATGTGCTTTTTTCTTTTTCGGAACATGTTTCCAAATTTTGATTCCGTAAAACATTGCCACAGACTGATAATATATATATATATATATATATATATATATATTGTGAGCAACTACTTTTATTCTAATCGAGCCTCGATCTATGGCGACCAAGCTGGAGAGCGAGCCAAGCAGCTGATGATGATCGATGTTGATGGGGGAAAATGTACAAGTGATGATGATGTGTAGAGATGAAGAAGAGCCAGTCGTATGTTGAGCTCACACTAATTCCCTCCCGCGATGGAAGCGGCCGCCTGGCCGCGCTGAGGAATTACGAAACTCGCCGAATATATGGTTTCAAGCGAGAAACGTGCACGATTTCTGTCCCTCGGCAACGGTGGTCAGATGGGGTCGTAAGGGGCGAGACGCGGTATTCACTGGGAATGTCTGTTCAATGACTGTGTATGGTCCAATAAAACGACTGGTTAATTTTGCACATAAGCCTGTAGCGCGCACGGGAGTCCAAAGAAGCACCTCATCGCCAGGAGAAAAAGTCACAGCACGGTGACCAGAGTCGTAGCGGCACTTCCGTACCTCCTGGGAAATGTCGGTGTTAATACGGGCGCGGTGACGGCAGTCCGCAAGCCGAGAGAGAAATTCTTCAGAGAAAGGAGCTGCTGAGGGTATAGAAGCCGACAGGAATGACACGTCCAGAGCGAAACTTGGTGCGCGACCATTGACGAGGAAGAATGGAGAAAAGCCAGTGGTGCGTTGCGTGGCCGTATTATAGGCAAATGTTACGAACGGGAGGATTGCATCCCAGTTCGTGTGGTCGGGGGCGATGTACATTGCGAGCATGTCCGACAGAGTACGGTTGAAACGCTCTGTCAGGCCGTTGGTCTGTGGGTGATAACTCGACGTGGTCTTCTGAATGGTGCCTGAGCACGCAGGACTTCAGCAAGAACGGACGAGAGAAAAGCTTTGCCACGGTCACTGAGGAGAACACGCGGAGCGCCATGACGCAAAAAGATGTTGCGTAGGAAAAAATCCGCGACTTCCGCGGCAGTGCCAGTTTGCAGACAGGCTGTCTCAGCGTAGCGCGTGAGATGGTCAACGGCCGTGACAATCCAGCGGTTGCCAGTAGGGGTCTTCGGAAGACGGCCGTACAAGTCTACGCCAACGACTTCGAAAGGCGACGCCGGGCAAGGAATAGGCTGCAAGAGGCCCGAAGGAGCAATAGTTGGTCGCTTGCGGCTCTGGCAACGGACACAGGATGCGACGTACTTGGAAACGGCTGTGGAGAGGCCAGGCCAGGAACAGCGACTTCGGATTCTGTCGTAAGTCTTGTGGTAGCCTAGATGACCTGCAGTCGGATCATCGTGAAAAGCTGCGAGCACCTCGCGTTGTAAGGAACGAGGTACGACCGGGACCCATTTGTTACCACCGACATGATAAATGTAGCGTTGTAAAGCCCCATCGTGAAGCCTGAACTGTGTAAGTTGTCGACGGAGTCGGGCGTTGGGAGGTAAAGAAGAACCTTGGAGACGTCCTACAATGGTTCTGCAGTAGGGGTCAACACGTTGGTGAGACACAAGTACAGATGTCTGTTCCGGCTTCAGCCAATCGAGCGTCGAGATGGCTGAAGCCGACGAAGGGGACGCGTGCTGTACTTTAGTATGGAGAGTCGATGGTGATTCGTCGTTCTTGGCCAAGGGGTAGCGAGAGAGAGCATCGGCGTCCTGGTGTTTTTTCCCGGACCTGTAGGTTACCTCGAAGTCGTACTCCTGTAAACGAAGGACCCAGCGCCCAAGGCGACCCGATAAGTTCGTTAGCGATGAAAGCCAGCACAGAGCGTTGTGGTCGGTTACGACAGTGAAGTGACGACCGTGGAGATATGGGCGAAATTTTTGCACGGCCCATACAACAGCAAGGCACTCCATCTCGGTGATGGTGTAATTCCTCTCCGCAGGGGTCAGAGTGCGACTAGCGTAAGCGACAACTCGTTCACGAGAGCTGTTGTCACGTTGCAGGAGAATGGCACCGAGACCATGACTGCTGGCGTCTGTGTGGAGAATGGTGGGTGCGCTCGGATCAAAGTGGCATAACACCGGGTCGGACGTCAGGGCATGTATCAAAGCCACGAAAGCACTTTGACAATCTCCAGACCAAAGGAATGGGGCTTCACGTGCAAGGAGCTGATGGAGGGGAGAAGCAAGCGTAGCAAAGTTGCGTATGAATCGCCGGAAGTAAGAAGCAAGTCCCAGAAAACTACGGAGGTCTTTTTGACACATAGGACGGGGAAACTTCAGAACGGCGGCAAGCTTCTCAGGATCCGGTCGAATTCCTTCTTTGCTGACTAAAAGTAGCTGCTCACAAGTGGTGGAAGGTGCTTTCCGTTCCCGAAGACCTCTCGCACGTTCTCACTGGAGCTCCGCTCGGGCCGCCGTCTACCACCTACAGCCATGCAAGGTTCAGAGAACCACGGCGATTCCCTACCTAGCACGTCCACCACTTGTGAGCAACTACTTTTATTCTAATCGAGCCTCGATCTATGGCGACCAAGATGGAGAGTGAGCCAAGCAGCTGATGATGATCGATGTTGATGGGGGAAAATGTACAAGTGATGATGATGTGTAGAGATGAAGAAGAGCCAGTCGTATGTTGAGCTCACACTATATATATATATATATATATATATATATATATATTACTCTGACGTTACTCTGACGAAGGCAGGCCCACCTGCCGAAACGTTAGTAAAGAATTTGTGTTTCGAACGTTTGTCACCCTCTTCCTCAAACACATATTTCACCGGATCCATCGATTTTCATTCGCTCATATATATATATATATATATATATATATATATATATATATATATATATATATATATATATATATATATATATACATGTTATCATAAGATATTAACTGCCTTGACATTGATGTGTGAACTAGGGCGTGCACTAATTTTAATGGGGAATTTTGAGTGCCGGTATCTGCAGATCTTTATTTTTTACTCCAGGGAAGTGCTAGTTAAAGTGATGCCGGGACTGGCTGCTCCCTCCCATCCATCAAAGTGAAATCATTTCCAGGAATGCTAGCAATGCATTAGCGAACATTTCTAGCTAGCAGATATTTTCGCACAGGAGAAAGCCCTCTGAATGCCTCTGCCTTCACGATGTTACGATCTTTATTTATGTCGGTGTTTGATCAAAGGCACAACAACGTGCCGCAAGGTCAGTCGTAGCCGAGAGTGCACAGAGAGGGGAAATTATCATCTTCTGCAATATAGAATGTAGGCTGCCACACGTTTGTTGGACATCACACCTTAGGGATATGCAAATTACAGTTATGCTACATCGATGAAGTAGAGAAGGAGACAAAAAGCAATGCTTTAAAATGTGATGCTACAGTACCATTAGTCTAAAATAACTGGAGGTTCGATGAAATGAAGCGCCATTTGACCTATCACGTGCATAAGTGAAAACTAGTGCAGCGGGTATCTGGGCAGTAGTGGAAGCCCCGGCGTATTTATAAGGATGTAATGACGATTCAATGATGATATTGAACGCTGTGCGAGAAAACATGAAAAAAAAACATTGCTGATTCATGGAATAGCAAGCACTTTAATCATTCAATTGTGGTGCTGGTGTCTTAACGTAACAGCATATTTAAAAGATTCCTTCCGTGAAATGGAGGATGTATTTGTGTTACATGTACTATATAGTGATAGTTTTGCGACGTGGTTTCGCTCAGCGAGGGCGTTAATGCTTGTAATTTGTGCAATAAGGGAACATTTCCAGTATCGTCATGAAATGCAGTTTCTGTTCTAGGCTTTCTCTCGCATATATATATATATATATATATATATATATATATATATATATATATATATATATTGTTACGAAGCGGTGCAGTGCGGACAAGTGTTGAACCATACGAAGTGAAAACGACGACGAGTGTTCTTGACTCTTGCGCGCGTGTGTGCCTTCAGCCATCTTGTCGGTTCCGCCAACACTGTAAATAATCATTTCGTCACTCTTGCGTCTCCGACACATTTGGTGGAGGTGCGGGGTACGACACGCTTCGCAACGGAACTTCGCAGCGGTCGTCGTTTGGAGGGTCCCTCTACCATGGCAGAAGAAACAGCGCCTGAGTCCGCCCCCGCGGCTTCAACGCTCGTACTTACGCATCCTCGGGATCCTGGCACGTTCAGCGGTTCTGGTGGTTCTGATGAAGTCGACGTCGAGGACTGGGTGGCAGATTACGAACGCGCTGAGTACGCTCAACCGATGGGGCCTTACTCTCATGTTGGCCAATCTGATTTTCTACCTCAAAGGAACTGCGAAAGTGTGGTTTGTGAACCTCCAAGCCGAACTCGGAAGCTGGGACATCTGTAAAAAAAAGATGCTAGACTTGTTCGGGAATCCCGTCGGGCGTAGGTTAGCAGCGATGAAAGCTCTCGCGTCTGGTGCGCAAACGTCTACAGAGTCTTACATCTCGTACATAGAAGACGTGTTAGCACTGTGTCGTAAACCCGACGCCGAGACGCCGGAGACCGATAAAGTTGACCACATTCTAAAGGGGATTGCAGACGACGCCTTCAACCTTTTAATGTGTAAGAACTACTCGACCGTAGACGCCGTCATCAAAGAATATCGACGCTTTGAGCAGGCTAAAAGTCGGCGCATTAACACCGTGTTCGCCAGGCTTCCCAATACGGCTGCAACTTCCTCCTGCGAAGAATGCACTAGGACACAACCGCAAGCTTCAGTTTCATTGGACCAGGTGACTCAGATTGTGCGCCGTGAACTTGAAGCGATGGGCCCTGCTCCAGCTTATGCCGGTTCTGGCGATTCGGCGGCTATCACCGCTCCGATCGTTCAAGCCATTGTCCGGCAGGAACTGGCCAACGTAGGCATCCATTATGTGTGCGCCGTAGCTAGTCCACAGCCGACATCGCGGCGTCAGCAGTCATCCTATTACGGGCAGCTGTTTCCTACACAGTATCGCGACCCTGCCGTGTGCCGAACCACTGACAACCGACCAATTTGCTTCCGTTGTCGTCGTACCGCCCATGTAGCCCGTTATTGCAACATCCGCTGGTCCTCGCCGCCTCAGGCTTCGTACGCTCCTTACTACTGACAGGACGACTACCGACAGGCCGACTACCGCTCTGCCCCTCCTGCCCAGTCGTCTAATCCCGATTCGTACAGAAGCCTAAACAGCCGCTCACCGTCGCCACGTGGTCACCGGTCACGCTCGCCCCAAGTCCGTCGCCAGTCGTCTCGATCGCCGCAGGGTCGCCGACCGTCGTCCCCGTTTAACCTCGCTACCGCTTATCCGGAAAACTAAACAGTGCAGCGCCGGGAGGTGACGCTGCATTGACGACTTCCTCCACAAATCCTCTCTTCACGCTGCTGACTAACCGAAGCTTGTTAGAAGTTGTGGGTGGTGTGATTGTTTCTGCCCTTATAGATACTGGAGCGCAAATTTCCGTAATGAGTGCCAAGCTTCGCCGCCGCTTGCATAAAGTGCTCACGCCTGCCTCTTCCCGCACACTCCGTGTCGCTGATGGAGGTACTCCTGCCGTTCTTGGGATGTGTACCACCCGTGTTTGTATTGTTGGTCGTCCTACTTCCGTAGAATTTGCCGTCATATAGCAGTGCCCCCATGATCTGATCCTCGACTTGTATTTTCTGTCTGCTCACTCTGCGCTCATTGATTGTTCAACCGGCGCTCTTGAACTTGAGTTGCCACAGCTTTCTGACCTTTCGGCCGACCTACCTCCGCGTTTGTGCTCTCGCCATCACGTCCGTTTGCCGCCTCAAGTCGTTAAATACGTCAGTTTGACTTCCTCACGCGACGTGTCCGATGGTGACTATCTCTTGTCGCATATTGTGGACGTACTGTTGGACCGCGACGTCGCCTTTGCGCACACCATTGTTTCCGTGACTAACAATCAAGCGATTGTTCCCATACTCGACGTGAGTCTGCTGACTCAAGTTATTCCGCAAGGCATAGCGTTGGCCACCATCTCTGCGCTGGAGAATTGCGAGGTTGCGATTTTGGACGCTGATGTTGTGTTACGTTCCCCGGATGACAACCCCGTCGCTCCTTCGCCAGTCGACGGCATTTCCAAGATGATCGCTCCTGATCTCACCCCAACGCAAGCTACTGCTCTCCATCGCGTGCTTGTGTCCTATCGCGACATCTTTGACTTTGATGGCCGCTCCCTAGGCCAAACATCTGTATTAGCTCACCGCATCCTCACTGGTGACGCACATCCTGTACGCCGCCGTCCTTACCGCGTCTCTCAAGAAGATCGTCAAGTCATCCAGGGTGAAGTCGATAAAATGCTTCCTAAAGACGTCATAGAGCCTTCATCTGGTCCGTGGGCCTCCCTGGTTGTCCTTGTTAAAAAGAAGGATGACACATGGTGCTTCTTTACCTCGCATCGATGACGCCCTCGATTGCCTTCACGGAGCCCAATATTTTCATCCATCGACCTTCGGTCCGGCTACTGGCAAATCTCAGTCGACCCCATGGACCGCGAGAAAACTGCATTCGTCACGCCCGATGGTCTTTGCCAGTTCAAGGTCATGCCGTTTGGACTTTGTAACGCCCCAGCAACTTTCGAACGCCTGATGGACTCCTTGCTTCGAGGATATAAGTGGTCCATCTGCTAGTGTTACCTAGACGACGTCATCGTCTACTCCCCTGCGTTTGACAGCCACCTCCGACGTCTGTCGGCCGTTGTTGATGTCGTTCGCAGAGCCGGTCTCCAGCTCAACTCCGCCAAGTGTCGTTTCGGACGGCACAATCTCACTATACTTGGACACCTTGTGAGTCCTGCGGGTGTTCAACCGGATCCCGATAGGTGCGGGCTGTGAGGGAATTTCCTGTGCCGTGCTCAACCAAGGACGTCCGAAGTTTCGTGGGGCTATGTTCATACTTCCGTCGCTTTGTTCGAAACTTCGCGGACATAGCCTGACCGCTTACTGATCTTTTGGAAAAGGATGTTCCCTTCGTATGGGGCCTAGAGCAGGCAGACTCTTTTTCTGCCCTCATTCATTTGCTCACTACGCCATCAATACTGGCCCATTTCTATCCCTCGTCGCCCACAGAACTTCGAACTGATGCTAGTGGCCATGGAATAGGCGCCGTCCTTGGCCAAAAACAGCACGGTAAGGATAGAGTAATCGCCTATGCCAGCCGTCTTCTTTCGACCTCGGAACAGAAGTTCTCAATAACTGAGCTTGAATACCTGGCTTTGGTGTGGGCAGTGACCAAATTTAGGCCTTATTTGTATAGTCGCACATTTACCGTCTTTACCGACCGTCTCGCTCGATGGGCACTCCGACTACAGGAATAATCGTTTACTATGCATGACAAGTCGGGACGCCTGCACCACGATGCAGACTGTTTATCACGTCACCCAGTTGATGCTCCCGACGTCGTTGACCCTGACTCAGACACCTGCGTACTCTCCATTCGTGCTTTGGGCGACATCCGCAGCGAACAGCAACGAGACGCCTCGTTACGATCCATCATCGACAATCTAACGTCTTCAGCACCAGACCCTTCTCTTCGCTTTTTCGAATTACACGGCAACATCCTGTATCGTCGTAGCTTCAGCCCCAATGGCCCGGAACTTCTCCTTGCCTTACCTCAACGTCTACGATCCAGTGTTCTTCACCAACTCCACGACGTACCCACAGCTGGCCACCTAGGTGTCTCCCGCACGTACGATCGCGTGCGGCGTCGTTTTTTCTGGCCTGGCATGTATCGCTCGGTGGTACGTTATGTCGCTGCTTGTGACCAGTGCCAACGCCGCAAGCGCCGTTCTGCCCTTCCGTCCGGCCCCCTACATCCTATCGACATACGTCTAGAACCGTTCTCGCGTGTTGGCGTGGACCTGCTTTGCCCATTTCCTACGTCCATTTCAGGAAACAAGTGGATTGCCGTCGCAACAGATTATGCCACCCGCTTTGCCATCACCCGGGCATTGCCAACAAGTTCTTCCACTGATGTCGCCGACGTCCTCTTGTATGACATCATTCTTCAGCATGGCGCTCCTCGGCAGCTACTTAGCGATCGCGGGAGATATTAGAGGTTTTTAGTGAGACGTTTTTACGCTCCGCTTAGCAGCTAAGCGGAGCGGGAACGCGAGTGCGCATGCGCCCTCCGGTAAGGCCGTAAGCGGGTTACCGGAGCGGGGAATACGGTCCGCTTACGAGCAGCCTAAGCGGAGCGCGGTGCGTCGCTGCCGTTTTCGCAAGCGGAAGGGGGACGACGCGCGCGCCTTCTCTCGAGCGTGCAGCGACCCAGCGACTTCACTCCAAGATGGCTGCCTCCGGGGACGGCACGCTTTCCGCGAGCGCTGCGGCTTCGCCGTCACCTGCCCAGCGCAAGCCGCGAAAACGATTTCGCATCGACGAAGATCTGTGCCTGTTGAAGGAAGTGGCGTGTGTCGACCCCTTCAGCAATCCCACCGCGTGGGAGGACGTGCTGCGAAATGTGATGCTAGCAGTAAATCGCGAGCTCACAATTCGCAGCATTAAAGAACGAGTGGACCTGCTCATCGGCTATTTCAGACAGCAGGATACAGCGAACCTGAGAAAGTGAGTGCTTGCCTACTCTACTAGTAAACGCTGTTCAAGTGCTGTAGATGAAACAGATCGTCGCAGCGTAACGTGCTTGATTGCTCCGTAGGTCCGGCACCGAAGAACAATATGGAGAGCGGGAGCAGTTGCTCCAAGATATATCGGACCTCATGAGGGAGGCCGATTATGCCCCACGAACCGTGCCACGGAAGGTGAACGGCATGGGGCCGCCGAAAAAAAACGGCATGGGGCCGCGACAGCCCGCTGAATTGTTAACATCGGCCAAGGCGCGCAGAGCCAAGGCTCTGCAAATTAGGGATTCAGCCATGGCATCTTTACCCGCAGTCCAGGCCTCAGACGACGGACAGAAAAATGGCAAGTAATATGGAGTGGACGCTAACAGCAACCCACAACCTCTGCTTGTACTGTGAAATCTGTCAAGTGTTCATCTTCCACACATAGATTAGGTACATAGCGATTTCCGATTCGGGATCGACGGCATGCATTTCATTGGCAGTGTTCACAGATTGAATTGTTGTGACAGAGCGGTCAGACAGGTTACTTAGCTAGGAAATTTTCACTATAAATATTACATTATTCAGTAATGTGCTGGCCACTGTGCCTGTTCATTATATGGCATTGATCCTCAGGCGGTCAATATCCCAGACAGTCCCACGTTATGGATGTGTGATGTACTTGATCTGCACACAGTTAGAAATGACTGAATTTAAACATAATATAATGCTTTGTTTCAGCTTGCTGAATTTTTTGCATAACTTCAGCATACATATTTGTGAATTAAGCTCATTAACTGGGAAAACAAAAATCTAGGTTGACAGTTGTGGGGCGGAAGTTAGCTTTTATTCCTTGTGAATTTCTGCTTCAAGGGTTTTTTCGTATTACTAATGACATACTCATCCATGTGCCTCGTTTTCTCGTGTGCAGATGAGGCAACAGCAACAGATTTGCTGTTATCAATTTATGAGGACGACCTCAATGAGCCACCAAGCAGCTATAGAGGTGACGCGACAGCAGGCGACCGCAGCACAACCAGCCCAGCTGAAGAGGTGCCGGCTGGTGCGCCAGGTATGCCGGCTACTGCACCAGGTATGTGCAAAGTACATTGGAAGCAAAATATTTTTTATTTACTCATTCACAACGTGTACAACAGGGCACGTTAAACAAACCATAATCTTTTATGTTCGTAGGAGAAAAACACACGAGAAGCAAGTGCACCCTTACTACTATGCTAATGTATATTCTTTAAGACTACTAGCAGAAATTCGCACATGAGTGTGTTTATGCATGAGGCTGCAACACAAGTTGCACTGTGTAATCATTGTTGTGCAAAATACTACAAAACATGAATTAAAAAGAGATATACACAATACCTTAGCTAATATGCTCAGTGCCTAACTGTTCTGTTAATCATTCATGCCCTTGTAGCACAGGATACCGCACATGCAGAAAATATGGACGACAGCGACGCTGACCGTGATGCTCAAGGGCCCATTCGGGTGCCGAAACGGCGGCGATACACACAGTCTGCTGTTCCGACAGGTATTGCAAATCAAACTTGCATGATTTTTCAAGTTGTACCGGATGATGCATAGCTCTCATTGCATTGAGACAACATACATGTGCTACATGGGATTCGTTAGCTTGTTTTCTCAATGCAAATTTGAGGCTTTGCATTCATCATACCCGAATGTGGTAAGATGGTGCTGATCCCAGAGTAAATTAGTTATGAGCTGCAGCAATTCAGAAGTATGTCATTTGTGTTCTACTTCATTTTATAGGAGTCAGAGGTCTCCAGGCCCTTGGGCTCCAACTCCTGCTAAAAAGAGAAGAAAATGAGTTTCTTGTCCGGCAAAAAGAAATAGAGTTGCAACACCGACGGCTTGACCAGGAGGAACGACGCATGCAACTCGAAGAGCGAAAAGTGGCGTTAGATGAAGAGCGACTGAAAATGGAGGCTCAGCGCCACAATGCCACCACTGAAATTCTGCATAGAATGAGCAACAAGCTCGAAGAATTAGAAAAAAAATTACGTGCCTGCACAAATAAAGACACTGTGTCAGAGGAAGCGGCTCAGTTCTTTGGTCTCAAATATTCCTCCAGCTGTGGAGGTTCAACTTCAAAGTATTGAGATACCTGTGAGCCATACATACAAGTGTGGCAATTAGCAAGTATTGCGCCGACTTTGTACATGCGTGACAAGTTCTGCCGTTTGAGTCTCTGATTTTTACGAAAATCCAGAAAAGCAAACAAGCCTGCAATCTTTCCGAAACCCCATTCGACTGCTTGTCTAACGGAGCTCATTCTTTTGTTAAAAGCCCTCTGCTGCACAGTCATGTTCCCGCCATAAGGTTTCAGCAGCAGAGGTCGCAGTGGATAGGCAGGGTCTCCATACAAACAAAAGCTGTGGCCTTTGACAAGCTTCTCAAGCTTGCGATAGGTGTTGCTCTTTCGGAGGATACCTGGAAATACAGGAGCACATGAAAACATTTTGCCACATGATATATGTCACTGAATGCTTCATAAAATTCTTGCCACTTCCCAATAAATTTACACAAATGTTGAGACGACTGTGTAGTGTGCACTTTTTGGATGCACTCTCTCTCCAAGTAAAAAAGAAAAAGCTTTGATGCCTATTCAAGTAGGAAGGTTTCTTCACGGTGCTATGCAGTAAAATACATTTATACTGCATTTATAGATAGAACCTTCATGGCATTATCTGTGACATGAGTTATAAGTGAAGACGTGTTGCAGAGTAGCAAAGAAAACTGGACCACAGCATTATAATGGTAACTGGGGCATGCATTTATCATTTTAGCTTGCACCTAATTCTCGAAATAACAGTTCACAATTATTTCAGGTTCTCTTTGCAGCACCATTCAATTTGAATAATATGCTGCTTTCTGCTGTAACCACAATTAGTTGCCCCAGATTGAGTCTACTTCACAACATCATTACAAAGTGATAGCTTGTGTGCTCAAGTAGCACAAAGCATTCCCTCTGATAGGTGCGATGATGCTTTTTTTTTTAAGTTGGTCAAGTAGGACGGGGCTCCGCATAACAAAAATTACTTGCCTGCGTCATGCCGGCTGCCGACGTATGGACCGTTCAGTTGGCAAATGATTCCATTAGGGCACATGATGGATTGGTATTTCAGGGCGTGAAAACGCTTATGCCCTGAAAAGAACCGTTTTTGGTCCTTCGATGGACGGCAAATGGCTCGCGCTGTCCCGTCGATGAAGCCCCAACAGTTATGTAGCGGCGCCCCTTTGGAATGCACAGCCTGCGATAAAATGTTAGATTAGAATGAACAAAAAAAAAATTAACGAACTTCATACCTCGGAAAAGAGTTGGAGTTTAGCGATGTCCAGCCAGGTGTGGTTATTCACATCTCGCAGCAGATGCCCAAACGTGCTGTCAATGTGCGCGAGCACTGCATTAGTGGCTGATGAAATCACTGAATAATGCCGCCCGAACAGCGGCTCCAGTTCTCGCAGCCTATTGGGATAAGCCAGCCGCCGTAGCGTAAGGCAGAGTCCCTCAACTCCTGAAACGTGCACGCCCTGCGGCGTTGTCAAATTTTCCGGCAGTTGCAGTGCACGGCACAGGCTTCGCACATCATCTCTTTCAAATCGAAAATACGTGCGGAATTGTCCTCTGTCCATGCTGTCGATGTTCAGGAGGCCATGTCGTGACAGCGGTTCTCGCCGAGTGTATTGGAAGACTTCAAGGCACAATAAGTCTTCGATTTCGGACCACTTTAAGAAACCCATCAAAAAGGGGTCCTCAAGCACACTTGTCCGAGGCATCACTGGTTATGCAAACACAGTTTCAACGGTGAAAAATAAAAACGCCGCCACCACACACGCGTTAAAAGCGCAAACAACACAGACGGAATGGTTGCAATGGATCTGGAACGCAACCTTGCTGGCTTTTGAGTGGCTATTATCAAGCCAGTGCTTGCTTCATTGTCAAAAAAATAGACTGGCAACACATTAAAAGTGCATTTTTAAATACGTCATGAAAAAATAAATTTATACGTTCTTATTTTGCTTTGTAAATGTGACAAAATGTTTTTTTTATTTTGTTTAACGACGATGAAAATGACCAGAGGGCGCTGCAACAGCGAAGGGTCCGCTCCGCTGCCGGCAACGGATAACTAAAACAGGAGAATCATCCGCCGCTCCGCTGCGGCTTAGCGGGAGCCCTCGGAGCGGAGCGGACCGTAAAAACGTCAAACTAAAAACCTCTATTTTCTTTCACGTGTCGTCGATGACATCCTCCGTGCGTGCTCCACTGAACACCAGCTTGCCACCGCTTATCATCCGCAGACGAACGGATTGACCGAGCGCCTCAACCGAACGCTCACTCAGATGTCATCAATGTACGTCTCACCTGACCACCGCGACTGGGACAAAGCACTCCCATTCATTAGCTTTGCGTACAATTCGTCCCGACATGATACCGCTGGTTTTTCACCGTTTTACCTACTATTCGGCAGGCACCCAAAGTTACCATTTGACACAATCCTTCCTTCTCCTGCACCGTTGTTGACTGAGTACGCCAGCGGGGCCATTACTCAAGCCCGTGCCGCTCGTCAACTTGCCCACGATCGCCTTTCCTCGTCACAACAACTCCAAAAAGCTCGTTACGACAGCCAGCATAGGAGTGTGCAGTTCACGCCGGGCTCTCTCGTTCTATGGTCACCACGCTGCCTCGTCGGGTTGCCCGAAAAGCTACTCTCCCGTTATACCGGGCCCTACAAAGTTCTGCGCCAGCTTAGTGACGTCAACTACGAGATAGCGCCACTGGCACCCGCCTCTTCGACCTCCTCGCAGCAGACCGACGTTGTTCATGTTTCACGACTCAAACCGTACTGCTCTGCTTGTTTCTCGTCGTCTTCGCAATCGCCGTGACGGCGCTTCCGCCGCGGGAGAGTGATGTTACGAAGCGGTGCAGTGCGGACAAGTGTTGAACCATACGAAGTGAGAACGACGACGAGTGTTCATGACGTTTGCGCGCGTGTGTGCCTTCAGCCATTTTGTCGGTTCAGCCAACACTGTAAATAATCATTTCATCACTCTTACGTCTCCGTCACAATATATATATATATATATATATATATATATATATATATATATATATATATATATATATATATATATTTAAAGGGTGCGTGAGCGTCAACGGTAGCCTACAAATTATGTCGGAGTCGCTCCACTGCAATGACATTCTTCGTCGCCCAATACAAACATAGAAGTAAGCTAAGCGGCTTGCAACGTTAAATAAACCGGAGCAGAAGGTCAGCAGAGGCTTGAAGAGGAACTGAGTGCTGAAAACGACGAAAAGTTCAAAAGAAAGAAAAAAGAAAACGAATACAAAATGTCGCCATAGCAAGCGTTTCGACATTGGGGCTTGTATCTGCCGGGGCGATGCCGCATTTTCTGTTTTTGTCGTCGTTTTCAACGTTAACGTTCATAGTTTCCACGGTAACACTTCACTTTTCCCAATGTGGTCGGGATTCAGGCGTCGAACACATCTCCGTGTCATATATTCACCAGGTATTTATTTACTCACCCGAAGAAAGTTCCTAGAATTTTGCCAGTTGCAACACCGAGTTGTAATGCCGGTAACGTCGCCACCAGTGTTCCTCGTCGCACCATCTTCGGGGAAGGCCTGGTACTTGGAAAGACAGCGATTTACGCTGCAGTAGCGCTGTGCACTGCGGCCGGACATAACGCCTGGGCGCATCCGAAGCGGTGCGTTTAAGGCTGCTCCACGTATTGCGCCTTCTCGGCTTCATGCGATCGGCTTAGAGTGAGACTGCGATTTATTTATTTATTTATTTATTTATTTATTTATTTATTTATTTATTTATTTATTTATTTATTTAGTTATTTATTTATTAGGCGAATGATGTATTAGTAGGCGAATCTAGTATTCGCCTTGGATTTTCTATCAGAACAGTGAAAAGGGACTGGCTTAGTGCTTCACAGGTTTGGAGAAGCTCGCCTCTCCCCCTTCCCGCCTTTTCTTTTTTTCTCGCACGTTTTTTCCACATTAGAGAAGGGGCTTGTTTGTTTAGGTTGTTTATGTATTCTGTGGCGTTCGGGCGTCACACGAGCTCTGCCTGCAGTCACTAGAGCAGTGAATTTCGAAATAAATGAAGACGCCGTCGTACAACGTCGGGCGCGCATATGTCGAAAGTCGTCGACAGAAATGCAACCTTTAATATTGGCTAGCACGAAAGAGTAACGCAAGTGGTGCACCCAGAGTGAGAACTTCTCTTTCGTCATGATCGGCGAAATGAACAGCTGTTCAAAAAGCCACTGCATACCCACGAAGTGAATGATGATGAGAGCTTTAAGTCGTAGACGCACCGCTTCGGATGCGTCCAGCTTAAATCTGGGAAGAAGGCTGGTCCTCCAGCCGAAAGGTTGGGAATAAAGTTTTGATCTATTAACATTGCATTTGACTTCAAAGTTCTTTATATATATATATATATATATATATATATATATATATATATATATATATATATATATATATAAAGTTGTCTTTCTTCATTTTCTCATTTTCGCATTAATGTTTTCACTGGGACTGCATAGTGGCACCTGAACTCGTCACTTCATTTTTTCTTTCTGCAAATTTAACGTATTTTACGTCATATGCACCCCCACGGGTCTTGCATATAAATAAAGCACAAACTCGCCAAAAGCTAATGTGTCCTCAATACACACCGATTACCTCATTCTTATTGACACATACGTATGTAAAAAGAGCCAGGCCTGCGCGGAACCGCAGGACAGTGAGAGCCTAAGCTGGAGGAGCGACCTTCCTAGAGGCCATTGTAAACGCTTGGGGAAACTAGTGCAAGTAGAGGTGGTAGGTATCCCCTGCGTCATAACTCTTATCATTTCGCCAAGTAGGGAAGTACCCACTACGCCATAATTACTGCGGTATTGTAACGTGAAAATCTGTATAACTGCCAAGAGAGAAATAAGGAAGGGAAGGCAGGGATGTTAACCAGTCATGAGTCCGATTTGCTACCCTACACTGGGGGATGGGAAAAGGGGAATAAAAGTAAAGAGAAGGAGAGAGGGGGAATGCCTACAGGGCAGTCCTATACAATATCATAGGCGCTCGGCTAGGCCAGATGCTTTTAGAAAGGCCAAAAGCGCTTTCATTGCTTTCTGAGCCGTTGGACCGTGAGGACGGTATTCTAAGATTGTCTGTTCACAAAGTGGACGATCGTCGAGCTTTGTGAAGGACTCGGTCATAGGCACACCTAAAAGAGTCTCTGGCGTCGTTTTCCCGAGAACTAACCGAACTCTCGGCCCGGCGTCGACGGCGAGCTGCGGTTTGGGCTTCTCTCTGCACAGCTGTCTATTGTGCCCGACGTTGCCTTGCTGCAGCCGCGTGCGTAGCTCTGCGATTCGCTTCTTCAGCAGCGGTCTGCTTACGAGGAGGCGCCATCAGGTATATCGAAGAGCCAAGTCAGGCTGCTGTCGGGGCTGCGCACGGCGCCTGCTGGGTGATGCATGGCACGATACGACAAAACTGCTTCACGAGGCAGCGCTTCGTAATATTCATTATGGAAAAGTTGAAAAAGATTGTTTCATAATGATGATGTTGATGATGCCTCTGTAATGGGTTGAGAGGTACAGAGCATGCAGCCCTGTGTTCTTTCACATGATTCCTCGAACTCGTGTTGCAATCACCTTTCCGCGACGTGTAGTGGCGTATTATTATTCTGGCACGTAACATTACATTTGTAAATGCGATTCCTCGCCGACGTTATACCTGTTTAGGTCTTTTAGCGAAGTTTTTTCAAGCATATATGGGTAATCTTTCTACAGCAACGGGCGCTTATGGGGTGATCGCCCTCGCTGATGTTGCATTTCGGGGTGCAGTTGTGTGCTCCTGCGGCGCCGTTTGGGAGTGCTTATCCGCAGTTGTCGCGTTTACTTCTCCTTGCTGTGGTGGCACGCGTAGGCCCGGTGCCCGACCCGGCCGCTGGCGTGGCAAAGGTCGACTTGGCATTTGTAAAGCGAGCAAGGCACTAGGGCCATTCCGCTCATGACACTTTTGGGAACCCGAAGCCCATCGAAGAGGATCACAACGACATGCGTGTTTTCTTATTCTCTTGATTTCAATGGCGGCCGGGTTTCTTTGGTTTACAATCATGCTTCTGAGGGTATGCTCTTCTATGGATGGGTGAACGTCCCTGATGACCCCTTTACGCGTGTTTTTCGGCGCGGCCACGTTGGCGGAAACCTCGAAAGCGCCGACTTTCGTGTGAATTTTCTGGATGCCGGCATAAGCGACAGCGTTGCATTTGACTGGAGTTGAAATAACAAGTATATATTCTCTACCTTTTTGGCACAGGCCGTATCCTCCGATGCTTCTTCGTCGGTTAGCACTGCGGCCATAGTCAGAGCCTTCGCCAGCAGCATGAAGTCCGCGTTCGAAACGTCGGGCCCTTGTCGGGGCCGTACAATAACGTTAATCTGATCTCTTGGCAGCCGAAGGAGCCGCGAAGCGGCTACGACCTCCTCAACTGTCGAGAGATAGCGGGCGTTGAAACCGTGCGTCTCGGCGGCGTTTGCCGCCGTGTTTTTTGCCGGATCCCATCCAGTCTCCGTTGGGCGCAAAAGGCGGTGGGCTACGCCGGTCCGTCGAAGTCTTCCGGATTGATGCCCATGCCTTCAACTGTCACCATCACGGGCATCTTTGTTGCCTTTTCAGGGGCGCCAGGGGCTTGACTAGGCCCGGCGCTGCCACGAAAGTGCCATACTCGAACCTAACCCTAGCTTCGAACTCGTAGCTAAGGCTATGAGTGGTTAGGCTTCGGAGCCCGTCCACCGCTTCGTACACTTAAAGTCCTATAACTCACCGGAAATTCACTCGCCGCAACGAGAACGGTGTCTCTTGAAGGCTTGCACAAAACTGTTTTGAAAAATCCAGAATAGCGGTGGAGAACACAAGAAAGTTGTCAGAAAACATTTAAAGAAGCGGGATCCGATGCGGCCACGTTTGCATTCGCGGACGCCACCTCTCAACATTATCCCTTATGCGCGAAGTATCTCATCAGATGTCAACAATGCGGAATACTATTGCCATGAAAAAAGTTATTCTAGAGAGCTGCATGATGGATCGTCGTGGAGCCTCAGCGATCAGCCAATGATGGAGCTCACTTTTGTCGTCTTTTTTCATATTTTTTACACTTCGTCAAAAGCCCGGTATCCGACCCCAGAATCAGACGATGGCCACCGGGCGAGCAAGTGTCTGGCGTGGTATGGCGTCAAATGAGAGATATGCAGGAAGTCAGTTTTTCTTGGACGATGGCCACTTGATTTGAGCCATGAAATGACTTATGTGTTATTACTAAGAAGCCACAAATTCGCCAAGAGGCCTGTGTTGCGGGCCACGAACTTCTGGTATAAGGCAGGCTTGTGGTATGGTGCCTACTGCCACACCATGTATCTTTGCTCTACGAGTAGTCTCAATGTTGCTCGTCGTAGCGAGCAATTTACGGCATTGGGATGCGAAAGCTCAGAGACGCGCAACGTACGGCGCTTTCTCTTGGCGACATAGTGTCTCAGCAAAAGGTGGTTTTTTTTCTGCTCTGGAAACGCGAGAATGGTATCTAGGAATCTGCGTATCGTGCAGTGCAGTATTGGAGGCGTAATAAGTCATAAAAGGTACGATTTCGTCCAAGTTTTTGTCCGCGGAGTCTACGTGCACAGCATGCTCTTTAATAAGCGTTCTGATGACGCTTCCAGCCAGTCGATTCGTCTGTGCATGTTGCAAAGTGGAGTACTGACACTCATGAGCGTACCGTCTATGTTGGCCCTGCACGGCGTCGGCTACAAACTGGTGGCTGTCATCGCTGATAATTGCACGTGGGCAACCATGTCGGAGGATGATGTAGCGTATCATTAAGTCTGAAGCATGGTCGGCTGTTGCGGCAGAGAGCGATTCCTTTTAGGCATAACGGGTAAGGCGGTCGGTACAGATTATAATCGAGCGGTTTCGCTTGAGGGATTGCGGAAAAGTGCCTATCAAGTCAATACCGACTACCTAAAAGGGACAACACGGAGGTGATATGGGAAGAAGTCCCGACGGTACACTAGTTGGACGTCTGTACTGTTGGTAATGCTCACAACTCGCGACCAATTTAGTTGTACCTTGAAACTTGTAGCGAGTATAAACGTTCCAGTGCATGGTGCTGGGCTCTGGGAAATCTTATATGACCAGATGTTGGGTCATCAAGCATAACTTGCAGGGAGTTGAGTAGCAAAGGCTGAGGGACAACCAAAAGCAGGCGGCTCCTTTTTCAAGAAAATATCCTGCTTCTGAGGAATGTCATCCTGTAGAAGGAAAAGGCAGTGACGCAGCATCTCGGCGGCCGATGAGAGAAAAATGAGCAAGGCTACGTATATGCGTTGTTGGACACGGAACTTGGCAAAATCAAGAATTCTTTGTCCGTAATGGTGTAACTGCGTTCAGCTTCACTCAAACAACGTTTTGCATGTATAGTCAGTGATATCTTCGGCAGTTCCCTGACGCCACGCTGAACGAAAACTGCGCCGATCTCAAATTCACAGGCATCACTGCGCACTTCATTTGGCGCTGTTGCATGGAAATGGCGAACAGGCCCAGGAGTGAGAATAAACATCAATTGTGGAAGCGATGACTCGCGCTCTTTCGCCCACAGGAAGAGCATGTCTTTATTCACCAGATAAAGGGCTGAGCCACATCAGGGAACTTAGGAATGAAATGGTACGAGCCTAGGCCCAAGAAGATGTGACGTTTTTGGTGTGAGCACAGTCCAGTTAAGCTGACGTTATGTGGATCATGTCGAACACCGTGCTTGTCTACGAGATGACCAAGAGCTATAGTCTCATGATCGCCAAAATGGCGTTTCCTTTAATTCCTGGACATTGCCGTCTTCTTGAAGCATGAGTGAACAACATAAGACGACGATTTTGTTTGTCGCACGTGCAGCCAAAAGTTATATCTCCATGAGCACTCCACGTCCCCACTCAAGGACGTGGAGTGCTGTGTCAACAAAGTGCTGAAATGCGGCAGTAGCATTGCATAAACCAAATGACAGAACATTAAACTCAAATAGACCGTCTGTAGTTGTAAACGGCGCTTCTCCTTGTCTGCTAAGCGCTCGGGGATTCGCCAACTTCGAGATCTGATGCCCAAGAAAGAAAAAATACTAGGCAGAGTGCAGACGACAGATAACGTTACGAATGCGGGGAAGCAGATGTACATCTTTTTCCGTCACAGCATTCAGCCGCCGGTAATCTACGCAAGACCTCCAGGAACAAGCTTTTTCTTGACCGTTTAAACCCGAGCCGTCCAGGGAATAGATGACTGATGAATAAATTACCTTCCTAGGATTACTTCCACCAGCTGAGCTATAAGTTTACACGCAGACGAAGATAGTCTGCATGGTCTCTTGCGGGGAGCACGGACGAAACAAGTACTAATGACATGGTGAACGCGTGAATGCAGTACACAAACTTCGCGGGGCCATTCTGCGCGACATCAAGGACTGCTGCTTGCTTCGAGCGAATTCGAACTAATGTTTGTCCCTCGACTTAGGATGGCGAGTGCCCAGAAATATGTCATCATTTGGGTAGGCCGCATCGAATGTGTCCTTTCTGTCACCGCTATGACCGCGACTTTAAAGGGACTGTCTACCGCTCGGAAAATTTTTTAAGATTGCGGTAAAAATGGGCAGATCGTGCGTCACATTCACGGGAACAAGCAAGCTTTCACCGCACAAAAAAGGAATTATGTTTTTAATTTCGCTCTGAAAGTGGTGAAAAAATGCCGCTAGCGACACCCAACAGCGTGCCTGTCAGTTTCCAAGTGTAGGACAACCAGCCATGCATACTCTGCGGAAAGACATGCATACTCTGCGGAAAAACAATTATGTATGTCTTACAAGCTTACTTTACCCTATGAAATACGTTCTGATAGCGTGCAAGAGCAATTCGTTCTTTTTTTCGCTGCTTTCGGGTTGATGCGGGTGGCGCTGCCTTCGAATTCGTTTGCCTGTACAAGCGCGTAGTACTGCGCTTGTCATGCATGCGATGCTGCATGTCCGAGGCGCACCCCGGCGCGCCGACTTTCCCTCGCCTCTCCTCGTCGTCACCTCTGGAATGTTGACCTTGGAACCGGTTCCTGTTGAGAAGAAGCCTCCCTCGCCCGAAAGGGTTGCCAGGGAGACGACGACGCATCGTGCGCGGTAACCATTGTTGCCCACGTCTGTACACGTAGAAAAGAGACGACTTCGTGGATAAAAAGTGTGTTTTAATAATTTTTACTCACTTTCCGGAGAAACCACTGCGCGCTGGGACACTCCGAAAGGTGCGCTTTTTATTGAGCCAGTAAACGTGAGAGCGACGAAGGATGATAGACAGTTCCTTTAAGCATATCTTGCGCCCATTTCGAAAACAGCTAGCCGCATTCCACTAGGAAGTAATACCGGCCCGAAAGAACCGTTTATCACCACTAGCAATAATATGCCACCATTTGCAGAAGTCACATGAAGGGGTACAAGCACATCCGTCTTCGCGCAGGTCAGCTGGATCGGGTTAACTATAACGTGAACGTCATCAGCTACGAAACCACCGACATCAACTAGCACTCGAGCAATGGACTGAGCCTGCAGAATCATGTTCTCATGGAAGGCAATACTTTATTGGCAACGTGTGGGTTACACACAAAAGGTAACAAAACTTCACCAGCAGTACAGTCGGCAGTGCTGCACATTCTTTGAGAAAGTGAATCCCCATGATACCGTTATAAGTAGAGCTCGCAATAACTGAAGGTCCTACTTCGAACAACTTCGCGCCAAGAGTAACAGTCGCAGTACTCACTCCCATTGTGTGCGACGATTCTGCACTTACTGCAAGAAGCGTTGTGTAGTTATCCCAGCAAAACGCTACTTTGTGATCGAACCGGGTTCGAAATCGCCGCTCATAACGGGAACAATGACGCCCGTGTCGACTAAAACTGACGTCGGAACGCCGTCATTTGATCCTTGACTATTCGGTAGCACAGAAATTGCCAGAGGCTGATGGGCGTGCAGTGAAAATGCCCGGTGATATTACCTCTACTGGCCGCATCGTCTAGTTTCCCGGCGGAAGAGGAGGAGAGGCGAGACGTCTACGGCCTGGTCATGGTGATTGACCCCTGCGGGATGGTGGTGTCACACTCCCGACACCTATCAAGCGGACCGCTCTGATGGGTGTCGCCGTAGGAGCTGTTCTCTCAGGCAGACCGCTCTGATAGGTGTCGCCGTTGGAGCTGTTCGGTGTTCGCCAGCGATAGTTCCCACGGTCGTCTAGTGGCTATGGCTCTCGGCTGCTGATCCGAAAGTCGCGAGATCGAATGACTGCCCGGCGGCTGCATTTTCATGGACGCGCAAGGTTGAGGTCTTTGTCCTTAGGGATGTCAGCGCACGTTAAGAACCCCTGGTGGTGAAACTTCCGGAGGCCTCTACTACGGCGTCTCTCATAATCATAGGTGGTGGTGGGACGTAAAACCCCAGAAATCAGAGAGACCATGGTCGTCCATACTGGGGCAGAGGGGAACGGCGGCGCTCCGAGCAAAAGCACGCTATGTGGTCACGGACGCCGCAGTAAAAGAGTCAGGTGCCTCGCGCAGCACACCTTGCCGATGGCCATCAGCAGGTTCTTGCCACGCAGCTGATGTAAGACGCTCTGCGGAGTGGAGCAGTCGGCAGGCAGAAACAAATATTTTTGTATATTTTTATGCAAGTGCCATTGATTAGTACATGGGAACTTATAAACATGTAAACTCGCCTCAATCTACCATCAATTATAGCAAAGAGGTTGCATGCAGACCGCAGGCATGGGCTGGCCGAAAGGACGAAATATGCGCCGCCCCATGGTATTTTATCTTGCGACCTATTCAGTACTGCCTGCCTTCGTACACTGTCAATAGTTCCCCCTTAGGATGCTCCGCCGCGGTAGTATATTTGTTGTGGCACTGGGCTGGTTATCCGAAGGACGCGGGCGGCTGCATTTCGATGGAGGCGAATTGCCGGAGGCCCGAGTACTGCGTGATGTCAACGCATGTTAAGCAAACATAGTTCATAGAAGTATCCGGAGCCCTTCACTACAGCGTCTCTCATAATCGTATCGTGCTTTTGGAACATAAAGAACCCATAACTTACCACCATTCTTAGCACATTTGATGGTGTTAATATCACTGCGAACAATAGCCTAGTGCCCTAGTACTCTTCAAATCCAGCGCGCTTTCCTGGAAGACTGAAATAATTATTGCCATTGTGTTCATTGTGCTAATCGGCATGGAAATAATTGTTAGGACAATAAATAACGTGCTCTACGTCGTCACCCTTCATCCTGTATACGGCGCTTAAAGCAAGCGTGTAAAGTTGGCGAATCAGTTATTACTAATTATTTGACTAGGCATAGTTCGAAGTGGTTAAGACGAAACCGAATAATGCGAAGTTGGGGACATCTCCATAATGCAGACGTGGATTTTTAAAGGGTGGCATAAGATGGGTGAGATCGCATCGCGAGGTGATTGAGCTCCTGCCCTGCGTGATCTTAAACAACGGTCATTGAGCCTCACGTTTGGAACGAAAATGACGCAGATGGCTTCCAGTTTCATGGCACCCGAGGATTCCGGTGCAGAAAAATTTTTCTGGGTGTCGCTAAAAGATAAACCACTATGACTGTGAATGTCCTGACTGAAGCTCTGGTCTTTCCTCTGCAAAAAAACAGAGAAGTTCAATTTTACTGAAGGTGTAATGGGAAGACCCTGTGTAGGTGTTACTGTCGCCTGCTGTAGCAAGGAAAGGGCGTCTTTGACAGATAGCGCATCAAGGCTGGCACCACTAAACTATGGCATCTGCTGACGTCGGAATTGATAAGGAAATTATGTCGGAAAGTTTCATAAATACCGACAGAAAACGCAAAGAGGAACAATAATGTACGTCGACTGAAACTCCGAGTGTGCGCTGTGGGCAGAATGTAGAAACTATAATTCAGTGATCGAAGAGATTTATCATGCGAAGCCACATCCACGTAGCATAATAGATGGCAAGTAGCCATGAGGTAAAGAAAATGAAAGTTGACAAAAAGAAAACTGGTGTTGTGTGGGTGAAGGTAGCTTCGCCATCTAGGCATCACATTAGAGTAGTTGCCAACTGAGGGACCACGCTGCACGTTTTGCCGTCTATACTCCTGTATAGATATTCAAAATATGCAAAATCTAGTAGGGTCCATGTGAAGTTTTAGCTATGTCCAATACACATATGCTTTCAGGAAACAAAGCAATGTTGCGCCTTTTCCGCGAATACGACTGGTGCGGGCTAACGGCGAACTAATACTTTCCATAGCTGTCCTAACTCTGTGCTAAATATGCTTGCCTCTAGGAGGAAGTACTGGGCATGTGGAACTTTATTTGTAGCAAGTCGTGCCCCTTGGTCATACGCACACTTAAAATTATGGAGGAATATTACAATCTTTACGAGAAGAACATACGTTACGTTCTTAAGAAGTAATGCCACAGCTTCTACTATAGCCACCACACATTATGAGACACCTGTCGTAGACCTTCCTCGAGTATTCTCTTATTATTTTAAGCTGCGGTACTCTACTGACATTCATATCTATAGCAAATGAGGTTCGCACTTGTTAGACCCACTCGTAAAATGGAAACAGGGTATTTGTTCTCTTTGAAAGTCTACCTTATAAGCGGGTTCATTTCGGGCGTGGTTAATAGGTCATCCCACATCCCATTAATTACAGTAACATCCTCCGAAACTTACATGAGACAGATAGAGCTCTTTTTCAAAAGACAGAGAACTTTCCGGCGTTCAAACATCGCTGTCATACTGCTCTGCCTGGGGTGGGGAAACAGGGGAGAAAGTAAACGTAAGAGAAACACCAAGCATGGCATTTGCGCGTGTGCCTGATGCACGTTTCTTGTTTCTCAGTGAATTGATTTTATAATTAGGATATACTTCATTTCAGCCACGCTCTGCTGCTACAAGCCGCCATGAAGAGGTGATCGGTGTGACAGATGGCTAGGCCCCTACCTCATCAGGCAGTGTTCCTGGTGCGTCTCATTCATGTTTCGTCTAGAAAGGAGAAAAAATACGAATTTATCAAAACAATCAGCGGGAAGTCGCGTAGAAGAGGGCGCCAGGATACATGGCCTCCAAAGATAAACATGGACATATGGAATGTGCGGTCACATTGTGCCTGCTAAGAAGACTGGGACTACATATATAAGTGTCCTGGACACGTCGGTGCTAATGTGAAAATTTTATTGGTGAGTAAAATGGGAGGTCATTCCGATAATATTGAGTGCGAAGCAATTAGTTAAACAAGATAACATTGACGGGGACATAGAAGTGAGTGAAGTGCCAATTGTCAACGTTTTTATTCGAAATGTCCGCTGTGGAAGAATACACAATTATAGCCTCTTTTGTATCTCAATATCAATGGGCTTGCTTTGTATTAGCTTCGCGATAAAACGCCAAGACTGTGATTCCTCTGAAGCCACATACCGAGAATTATCACCTTAGGTCATATCGCAATGTGTTGCCTTTGGTAGGCGATGATTAGCTGTTTGAGCAAAGGTGAGCAAGAAAGCGCATGGTAATTCGATTTCCGAGATCCCGCCTGAAGCAAGGTGACGCTGTAGCATTTCGTGATCAGGGCCTCTGTGCTGACGGCTGTCGTGCGCACCAGATCCTTCGATCTCACTGTCTTATTGCCAGGCGGTCGCCATAGAAACGGACCGCACTTAGGCTGCTGTCGTAGCTAACCACTTTGTGCGACCAATGTTACTCTTGCATTGGTCGATACTGTTGCTTTATTCAACGCGGCCGAAAACATACGACTCGTGTTAGCTCGTACCCAGAACGCTGACGGTGCTGCTTATGTCCCTCTAAAAAGGCGTCCTAGGGCGGCGTCGACAGAGCACTGAATTGAGCCGAAGACAAGTGCCGAGTTTCTCTCGCACCGCGAGATGGTTGCGCTGCTGCCCTACGTGAGTTATAACTGCGGTCCGTGAGCGCAAGCTTTTGAGTGTGGACAACGCAGCCTGCGTGCAGTTTCGTGGCACCCAAGGGGCAGGAAAAGTTTTCTGCTGATCACAAAACGAACGGCCGCTGCGGTTGCTGACATCCTGACAGTGAAATGCGGGTCTTGCCTCTGCAAAACAGAGAAGGGAAATTTTACTGTAGGTGTAGGTGTGAACAGAGGTGAAGTATACGCGAACCGGCAATTTCCCTTTCTGAAGTAACTAGTGCGTACTAGGCAACATTACCTTTTGCCGAGCAACAATGTTATAGAACAACTGACGTTTATTGTGGGCCTCTAAAGCAACGTACTAGGCAACATTACCTTTTGCCGAGCAACAATGTTATAGAACAATTGACGTTTATTGTGGGCCTCTAAAGCAACGATAAGAACGAAAATATCCTTTCTGTGCCGCAGCTTGATGTAGGTGCTACTTCTTGAACACAGTATTGGAACTCTCGAGCGTGGTAAGGGATCGTTTGTAATTTTGACACGATGTGGTGTTCGTGACGAATGTTGGATACTATACGGGGGCAACTGCGTCCTAAAGATCCTCGCAGCTGCGCATGCCGGTCTACAGCCTTTTGAGTTCAGGCTTTTGCCACCTTCGAGAAATCTATACTTTTTTTTTTTCCTTGCGGGGACTACTCCCTCGCCTATCGTGACGAGGAGGTAGAAATGTGAACTGATACCGGCTTATCCCAATATTCTCCGCTGGTCATGCATCTTCACAAGGATTAAATGGCTGCCAACTCTTTTCATTCTTACATGAGCACATATCAACTGAAGACGCCCTATTCTCTGCTACAACTTTAATGAGACTAGGCGTTTTGAGGGGACGAGCCCCTCATCAGAAGCACGGCGTTTTTTTTTCTTTTCTTTTGACGGCGAAGAAGAAATGCCTAGCCGGAACGGCACATGTTAAAAGATGAATACGGTGCAGATCCCCTAGAGAGGGCCATTGAAACTAATATCGACAAGTGACCTCGAGGATGAAGGGTGCAGCAAGCATACCTTAAAGATCGCACCATTGAACGAGCGATCTTGCGATCCGGCAAGGAAAGGTACCCCCGCCATAGAACGGTAGCGGCGAGGAGCACTCCATCCGTCGAAGGCAAAACTCGCCATCCGTGAAATGCGTCTTTTTTATGACAGACATGCAACGCAGTACGTTGTAGCATTATCATTTATGAATGCTTACAGCCTGGAATGATGCTCGCTTATAGTCTCGAGTCCGGAATAGGATACACATCGGACGACGACAATTGTAGAACAGTCGTCAGCATTCCTGAAGCCACATGCAGGTTGATGGCGGCCCGAGTGATAACGCGTGACTCAATAAAGTGAGAAAGGTAGTTCCGTCGTTTTTAAAGAAATGCTAGGGCACTAAGCACCCTACACTTCCGTCACCTGAGCGGTATTTCGTTCCGGTCACCCACAACGGCTCCGTGTCGTGCGTCGTCTGGCTGTCGGGCGGCGAAGTCGTCGGCACTTTTGTCCCCATGAAAGCGCTACATTTTTGGTCGTCCTGCGGCTTTGTCTTTACTACAGCGTGGTATTGTTATGCTAGCATTGCATAGCTTAGCGGAGTTTTCTGCAGATTTCCCAGTTTCACCAATAGATTAAACAGCTTCACTGCTAAAACTGAACTAGTGTATTCACACATTAAATTAATCCATCCATCTTACCGCATATCAACGCACCTTATTCCAAATTAATCTGTCGTCAAGGGTCCGAGTTGTGAAGGTCTTCCTTTCGAGTCATAGTAGTCACACGTTCGAGCCCGACAGGATGATTAACCCGTCTACAATCACTAATCAACAATGAACTAACTTGGGGTTATACAGGACAAGGTGGAGCAGCGTTGGTAGTTGCGCTGTTTGTCCTGACGCCGTCTTATGCGCAATATCGACGACAAGCAGCGCACTGACAAAATAAGCGCTCACACCTGCGAGCCTGAACGTGTGTGATGAACAAAAATTGGCAGATACCCCGTGCAGTGGGAATCAAGGAAATGCGAAGCACGCATCAGGAACGTAAAATGTCTCGCTGTACCCGAGTTTGGTACATATGAAGTTAACGAAACGGCCGCAAGAGAACCATGACTGTGGCATGTAAACCATGCCGCTCATACACGCATGTCACGATTATAACGTTATGACCTGTCATTTACGTTCGTCATGCAGTCGTGTTGTGCCACAGCAATTTTGGTATACATCCCATTAACGAAACGCGTGGCATGTAGATAAATCATGCCGCCCATGACATGCATGTCATGCTTTTCATGTTATGACCTGTAATGTTCGTCATGCTGTCATGTTGTTGCATACCAATTTTCCTAGACATCCCACTTACGAAACGGCCAAGAGAGCACCAAGACCGCGGCATATAAATCATATCGCTCATGACATGCATGTCATGATTTCCATATTATGACCTGTCATTTACGTTCGTGATGCAGTCATGTTGTGCCATACCAATTTTCGTATACATCCTGTTAACGAAACGCGTGGCACGTAAATCATGTCGCTGATGACAAGGATGTCATGATTTTCGTGTTGTGACCTGTCAGTCATGTTCGTCATGCAGTCATGTCGTGCCATACCAATTTTCGCATACATCCCACTAACAAAACGGCCAGGAGAGCACCAAGACCATGGCATGTAAATCATGCCGCTCATGACATGCACATCATGATTTTCATGTTATGACCTGCCATTTATGTTCGTCAGGCAGTCATGTAGTGCCATGCCAATTTTCGCATACATCCCATTAGCGAAACGGCCAGGAGAGCACAAAATCGTAGGCGGCTAGATAGATAGATAGATAGATAGATAGATAGATAGATAGATAGATAGATAGATAGATAGATAGATAGATAGATAGATAGATAGATAGATAGATACGGTCAAACTCGCCGAAGTTCGCTAAGAAATGCTTCGCATTTAAAAACAAAGCTTCGGAGGATCGAAAAAAAATTGCGGTGATCGCGAGGGCACGCGACCGAGCCCAGGCGCGGAGCGAGCAGGCGGTCACAAGCGCGCTGCGAACAGTCCCCGGTAGTCGCGCGCTTTTCGTCGGCCGCTCTGACACGTCGCTGAAGTCTGGTGACGTAACGCGGTGGGCGGGCACCTCCTTCGACGCCTCCCTAAGGAGCTCTGTACCCTCTATTCCGCAGAGTTGAGACAGGACTGGAAAGGGAGGTTTCCGGTCGCAGTATCTTCGCTACTGAGAAACCGTTTTGAAAAATTTTTTCGGCTGTGAATTTCTGAGAGGTCTTCAATACACACCGAGCCGTTTTCAAACCCAAGCCCGAGTGGTGGTTCAGGATCCCTTTAAGTTGCGTAATGCGGCATGTAATTCACGAAGGGAGAAAGGCGAGTTAATCTGTGTTGGCATCTGTGTTGTCGGCATCTGTGTTGTCGTATTCATCGTAATCTGGTAACGAATCATCATTTTCGATAGAAAAAAAGGTGTGCAAAAATTCTTCAGCAAGCTCGTCTGCCTTTTTATTGTGCAGCATTTGTAGCTTAGTTACCGCGTGCCTTGGTTTGGCCTGTCCTAGAAGGGTACTCAGTATTTGCCACACCCTCGGGGTGTGCAACTCTCCGTTAAGTATGTCACATATTTGCAGCCAGTTTTCGTTCTCTAATTCCTGTGTATAGTTTTGTGCTTCAATGGTTATTCTTTGAATTGTCTTTTTCAATTCTTTGTTTGCTTTACTCTTCTTGTATTTACTGAGTAGTCTGTGCCGCTTGTTCCAGAGATCTGCGAGATGGGAGTCAACATAGGGGTGATCCTCATCTCTTAATATTTCCTTAGTGTTCTTCTGGTAAGCAGAATTGATATCGTCTACCCAAGCATCAATGTCATCCCCTGGGTCCCTCTGTAATAGTTGAGCTCGGATATCATCCCATTTAGTCATCTTTGTTTTAGCAAAATTTCTATCAGTGGTTCGGCCTTTTCCCACAGCAAGCTGCGTTATGAGAATGTAGTGATCGCTACCCAGTTTTTCGAGACTGTTGTCCCATACAGCGCTTATGGGTCCTCTGAACCATGCTTAGTCCGGGTTCGTATCCTTCTCGACGCTATTGCCCGTTCTAGTAGCAAGTGTAGTATTGTTTAATAGGGTAACCTGCGCGTTGTTCATGATACCTTCTAACTTTCTCCCATTCGGCACTGTCCAGTCATATCCCCATGCTTTACTTGGACAGTTAAAGTCTCCTGCCAAGAGCATCGGGTACTTTTTAAAGCCCTTTATATGTTTTTCGAGCCACTGAATGTTAATATTTGGTTTATTAGGAAGCCAGTAAGCGTTCGTGAAAACTATTTCTAGAGTGCTCTTAGGAATTCTGCACTTTACCGTGACGTACTCCTGTTCCTCTGTATTGCCTCCTGCCGTATCGAGCTTCACTGCCGCTAAGTCACTCCTAACGTAAGTTGCGATCATGCCCTGTGCGGTAGTCTCTCGTGCACCCTTCCGATGTTTCCTTTTAATACTAGGTTGACTGAATGCCTGGTAACCTGGCAGCGTTATGATCCCGTTTGACTCCTGCACCACGATTATATCAGGGGGTTTAGATACCTGTCTGATGTGCTGCAATAGCAGCGCCTTTTAAATGCGAAGCATTTCTTAGAGAACTTCGGCGAGTTTGAGCGTATCTATCTATCTAGCCCGCCTACGATTTTGTGGTCTCCTGCCGTTTCGCTAATGGGATGTTTACGAAAATTGGTATGCCACAACATGACTACATGACGAACATAAATGACAGGTAATAACATGAAAATAATGACATGCATTTCATGAGCGGCATGATTTACATGCCACGGTCTTAGTGCTCTCCCGGCAGTTTCGCTGATGGGATGTATGCGAAAATTGGTACGGCACATGACTGACTGACGAACATAAATGGCAAGTCATAACATGAAAAGAATGACATGCTTGTCATGAGCGGCAAGATTACATGTCACGGTCTTGGTGCTCTCCTGGTCGTTTCGTTAATGGGTTGTATACAAAAATTGGTGTGCCGCAATATGACTGCATGGCGAACATAAGCGAAAGGTCATAACATGAAAATCGTGACATGCTTGTCATGAGTGACATGATTTACATGCGACGGTCTTGGTACTCTCCTGGCCGTTTCGTTAATGGGATGTATACAAAAATTGGTATACCACAATATGACTGCATGGCGAAAATAAATAACAGGTCACAACTTGAAAATCGTGGCATGCATGTCATGAGCGACATGATTTACATGCGAGGGTCTTGGTGCTCTCCTTGCCGTTTCATTAATTGGATGTATACGGAAATTGGTATACCACAACATGACTGCATGGCCAACATGACTGACAGGTCACAACATGAAAATCATGATATGCATGTCATGAGCGACATGATTTACATGCCACGCGTTTCGTTAACGGGATGTATACGAAAATTGGCATGCCACACCATGACTGCATCACGAACGTAAATGGCAGGTCATAACATGATAATCATGACATGCATGTCATGAGCGACATGATTTATTGCCACGCGTTTCGTTAATGGGATGTATACCAAAATTGCTATGGCACGACACGACAGCATGACGATCGTAAATGACAGGTCATAACATTAAAATCATGACACGCGTGTCATGACCGGCATGGTTTACATGCCACAGTCATGGTGCTCTTGCGGCCGTTTCGTTAACTTCTAATGTACCAAACTCGTTATAGCGAGACAACAATGCAAATCCATTTTACGTTCCTGATGTGTACGTCGCATTTCCTTGAATCTCACTGAACGTAGGATCTGCCAATTTTTATTTTTGAGACCTCTGCAATTCCATTGCCTGATTATCAATTTATTTTTCGCTGGCGAGGTTCTTTTATTGGTTATGCTGCTGTGCATGTTGGTCGCCATTCTCCTTGTGGGGAATATTGTTGTCCGATTCCGGAACTACAACCTTGTGAGGTGTTTCATCCTGCGAACGAGGCGATAGATTATGAGTACGCTTTCTCGTCATGTTGAGAATTGTCTCGATGCGGTTAATTGTCCTCTCTGTTTGTTCTTGCCTTTCTGTGATCAGTGCATTTTGCTCCGCTAATTTTTCTATTATGGTATCTCGTTTCTGCATTTCTGCTAGCAGATTCAGAATATTTCCCTGCGTATTAGTAACTGCGACAGTGATTTGATCTAGTCTGCGTGAAACCTCTGCGATCGCCGTCTCATTGTTATGCTGTGTGCCTGTGTCTCCCTCATTCGCTTTAGTGCTTAGTGGTAAGTGTCTCATGTTTCCCTGAGATTGCGATCGCTGAATAGGTGGCAGTGTTTGAGTATAGGAAGAGTGAGGGTTCCGAGTGTGGTTTGCGGGTAAAGAAGATTTGGCAGCTGGTGAAAGGCGTGAACCACTCACCCACGTAGGTTGCTCCTCTCGGGGACCAATATTTTCTTTTTTTGTTCCTAGAGTGGTCCTCTTCTTCATTTGTTCGTTGCTCCTCGAATTGTGGTGTTGTCGCTCCTCTCTTCCATCTTGCTGGCTAGCTGCGGTGCTCTTGTTCTGGGCGTTGTCTGTGCCACGGCTGTCGCTGCAGCCGTGTTTTTCTGTTTCTCGGCTACCAAGTACTTCAAAGCGGTTTCTCGTTGGGAGGTCTGGCCAGTTGGTTTCACTGCTGTTCCCATTTCGGCTGCGATGCTGGTTGTCTGTCTTCTGCGACTCATCGGAGTGCTCGTGCTGTTCATCCTCTTTCATAGCGTTGAAGTAACGTTGCTTGCGACGACCTTCAGCTTCTCTTCTTGCTTTGTCGGCTTCCTGGCGTACGGGACGATCGGGGTAAGTCGCTGCGTGCTCTCCACCGCAATTCCGGCAGCGTAGCTCGCAGGCCTGAGGAGTGTCTTCGTTGGATCCTGGAGGTCACTTCGTTGCGCATTTTACGCAGGCAACATATTTGTTCTTATGAGGGCAGACGTCCGCTCCGTGTCCAATTGGCAGGCACAAAGTGCACAGTACTGTCATGAGTAAGAGGGGCCCACAAACACAGGCCACGAGGCCAAACGGAGAGATCGGCGAAGTGGCGCGGCAAAGCACGCGCAGTGGACACGTCGGTGTTCATAATTGGATGTCAGCGGACCCGCGGCACGCGACCCGAGGAGAGATCGGTGACGGGGAAGGCTGAGGTGGCATTCTCTGCGCGGCACCGGTCGACGAAGGGTGTCTGGCCAGCTACGGTCTGGTGACAAGGAGACGAGGGCGTCGGGCTCCGGGGTGCCGTCGATCTGGCTGACGATCGAGCACGGACTTCGGAGTGGCAGCGGCCGAACTTCAGCAGTTCCCGGCGTTCCCGCAGCACTCCACCTTCGCCGGCAGAACGGGACGACCGGCAGAAGAATCGCTGCAGAGGGCCGGTCTTGGTTGGAGACCGAGCACTACATATGAGGAGGCCTAGGCTGGGCTAGGCCTAAGCGGTGACTCGCCACATCACAGGCGAAGCAAGGCGGCGGACGAGGACGGACCTTGAGTGAGCGGCGGTCACCACCAGCAGCATCATCCTCGACGACGGCTACGAGACACGACTCGCCGAGAGAGCATCGACTCTGAAACGCACCGCGTCGAAGGCAAAGTAAGAGCGTCTAACTGCACCTTGACCGGCAGGCAGCTGACGCGCACGTAAACGCGAGACCCAGCGTTGACAGACTCCCGTTGGAACTGCGCCCAACGCGGAGGATCTTTGTATTGGCTATTTAGTTCGTCAAGCTAACCTGTTTTAGTCTTCTCTTTGTGTGCGGTTTGATGTGTATTCGTACTTTGAGTGTCTTGGTGTGTGTTTTATAAAGTAACGTCTTTTGTTTTTTGGTTAACGCTCCACGCCTCTCGTCTCGTCACTCTCTCTCAATCCATCGGAGCAAGCGCTCCCGAGATCCTCACACACAAACTCGTGACAATAATTGGCGAGCCTCTGCCAGGATTAACATCTCCAGGCCCAGTCACGAATGATCGTCGGGGGTTGCGAAGATGGATTTGGAGCGTTTGGCGGCGATAGCGAAGAGTAGAAAGCTGTCAGGAAAGGAGGTGCTGAGGTTATTTGAAGATGCCCAAAAAGAACGGGAGCGAAAGCATGAAGCAATGGTAGCTCTACTAAAACAACAGATAGCTGAGGCCGAAGGGAAGCTGATGCACCGGAAAAGGGAGGAGACATCATGTGTAAATTTGCCAGTAGTGCAATCAGTCGAAATCGGTGAACATGAGGCGGAAGTTATTGAAATTCCGGAAATTCAGGCGAGTCAGGAGATCGTCTCGGTGGAGTCGGAGGAGTGCGGCGCGGTTACCGCAAGTCTAGAGGAGCTCGAGTCGGAGGTGGAGGATGTGGGCGTAGGCGCCCAAGAGTTTATTGAGGATGCGGGCGTAGGCGCCCAAGAGTTTATTGAGGATGCGGGCGTAGGCGCCCAAGAGTTTATTGATGATGCGGGCGTAGGCGCCCAAGAGCTGTTGAGCGCAGCGGAGGAGAAAGCGCACCCACCGCCGGTGCAGGAGAATCAAGAGTGCATTGCAGGCTGCTGCAAGCACGTACGTGATCGAGAGTGTATTGCAGGTTGCTGCAAGCACATGCTTAACGGGGTCTGTTCTGATGAGAGCCCCACAGTGAAGGACGTGACATCGAATCACGATCCGTGCGAAAATGGTGCCGTGCTCGAGAGCGAGCACTGTGAAGGGGGAGTCCGCGATCGGAGCGGTACAAATAGGAGTGAGGAGGTCACTGTCGAGGAAAAGGCAGACGCGAACGCTGCCAATGGACTTGACGCTAAGGCGCGTCAACGAACACGAGTTCAAAAGAAGCGGAAAGTGAGCGGACGCGGCAAGGCTAATGAGAGTCGAGCATGTAGACAAGTCGTGCGCCGCAAGCATTCAATGAGCATTATGATGCGAAAGCGCAGGGGACTGCGATCGAGACAGTGGGAGAGAGTATGGAAGGGGCGAGTCAGGCTGAAAGAGCACAAACGCAGCACCCACACAAGGGGTTCGCGAGCGCGTGCAGGAGGGGGACGCGCGAGAGAGAGTGTTTTCAAGGCGCGTTTTCGTTGGAAAGAGGACAAACGCAGGCGTTGCACAAGGTTGTCGCGACGGTGCGCAGCAAGGAGCCGCGCGACAGAGAATGGTTTGATGAGGCGCTTGACACAGAAAGATACCAAATGCAGCGGCCGCACCAGGCGTTCTCGAGGGAATTCAGCAAATAAACGCCGGAGAAGGGTTGGCAATGCTAACAAACGCCGCCGCCGTAGCGAGCGTTTGAGGCGACGAGCACATGCGAGGAGGCGCGCAAGAGATTGGCGCGAGCTGCCGACTGGGAGAAAGCCCAAAGTTAAAGCGGAGAGGTTTTTCCTGTGGCCATTGAAGAAAAGAGATTATTGGTTTATAAACAGGATGGCCTTTCACGGAAAAGAAATTCGGCAATAAAATCAAATAGTTAGACAGGAAAGAAAATGGACTGGAAAGTCAGAAGAGATACAAGTACGATAGTGGAGCTGGACAAAGTGCACAATAGAGCAGGTCATAGTTTAAAGAGAAAGGATCAACAGCAAAAAGTGACATAGGAGTAAGGGAAAAGAAAGTGGAAGCACGAGGTCTTATGAAATATAGGTTTTCAAAAGGAAAAGAACGTGGAGACATTTGGATGGACATAGATAGAGAAATGAGAGCAGATAGTATATTTAACCAGCTAAAGGGAAAGGAAAGAGAACGTGGTGATTGCCAAGCGAATGTATAGGGGTAGTGGAGAAAGAAAGGAAAGCAAAAGCGGACAGAGCAATGAGAAAGATAAAGAGCAAAAGGGCAAGGTAATGAGGACGAAATCCGCATGAAAAGGAACTATAGAGAGAGAGAGAGGAAAGAAAAATTATATTTGTGTTCTTAGCTAGTGTTGCAAAAGGGATTGCTGTGTGGTATGTCTGCAGAGCAAAGAGTGCTAATGTGGTGAAGGCTAGTTATGTGTAGTTGTGTGTGTGTAGGGATTTAGTGTATTGATGGTGCTACATACTGATATAGTGTATGGTAGTGAAGCGTTCAGAGGGCAGAAACACGAACCGAACATTAACTTGTGTGCTAGTGAACATCGGGATAAGTGATGAATATGTATAGTGATGTATTAGTGTTGTTTGTGGTGTTGTTTGTGGACATTGATGACTATCACGAAAAGTGAACTTCAAGTGAAGTGATCATGTAGTAGTGTTGTGTGTGTGTGACCAAAAAGTGCGTGAAGGTGTGTCAGGGTATGCGCGAAGAGTGTGGTGGTGACCAGTGGTTACCAGTGAGCCGAAAAATCAAGACATCACAAGTTTATTTTCAAATAGGCAAGAAGATCAGGCAAGGTTCTGGCGAATTCAGAAGAGGAGGAGGAGGAAGCAGTTTTTTAAGAAAAAACTCTTAAAAGGGGGGCCAATGTCATGAGTAAGAGGGGCCCACAAACACAGGCCACGAGGCCAAACGGAGAGATCGGCGAAGTGGCGCGGCAAAGCACGCGCAGTGGACACGTCGGTGTTCATAATTGGATGTCAGCGGACCCGCGGCACGCGACCCGAGGAGAGATCGGTGACGGGGAAGGCTGAGGTGGCATTCTCTGCGCGGCACCGGTCGACGAAGGGTGTCTGGCCAGCTACGGTCTGGTGACGAGGAGACGAGGGCGTCGGGCTCCGGGGTGCCGTCGATCTGGCTGACGATCGAGCACGGACTTCGGAGTGGCAGCGGCCGAACTTCAGCAGTTCCCGGCGTTCCCGCAGCACTCCACCTTCGCCGGCAGAACGGGACGACCGGCAGAAGAATCGCTGCAGAGGGCCGGTCTTGGTTGGAGACCGAGCACTACATATGAGGAGGCCTAGGCTGGGCTAGGCCTAAGCGGTGACTCGCCACATCACAGGCGAAGCAAGGCGGCGGACGAGGACGGACCTTGAGTGAGCGGCGGTCACCACCAGCAGCATCATCCTCGACGACGGCTACGAGACACGACTCGCCGAGAGAGCATCGACTCTGAAACGCACCGCGTCGAAGGCAAAGTAAGAGCGTCTAACTGCACCTTGACCGGCAGGCAGCTGACGCGCACGTAAACGCGAGACCCAGCGTTGACAGACTCCCGTTGGAACTGCGCCCAACGCGGAGGATCTTTGTATTGGCTATTTAGTTCGTCAAGCTAACCTGTTTTAGTCTTCTCTTTGTGTGCGGTTTGATGTGTATTCGTACTTTGAGTGTCTTGGTGTGTGTTTTATAAAGTAACGTCTTTTGTTTTTTGGTTAACGCTCCACGCCTCTCGTCTCGTCACTCTCTCTCAATCCATCGGAGCAAGCGCTCCCGAGATCCTCACACACAAACTCGTGACAAGTACGCTACGGGGCTTATACTGGTACATTCAAATTACCAGTCGGGCATAGAGAGCATATCGTCGTAAATATGATCCTTCAAGTGTTATCAGAATTGTCTTCGACGAACCTATGCGCCTCAGTTGCAGGATTTTAGCTCCTTGCACTTCTACCTCCCTTTCAAGTTCTTCATCTGTGACAGAACACTGTATACCACGAATTACACCTTTTACAGTGTCCGTGCCATATACGCGGTATGTGAGTACCGGGTGCTGCGTTCCCATTATGGTGACCTGCCGTATGCGTAGAGTCTTCTCTATCGCTGTTGGACGGTAAGTGTCAACTGCTATTAGATTCTGAACAATCCTCACTTTCACATAGGTATCCTTCTTTTCGTAGCTGTCAGGCCGGCTGCGTGCACAACGCTGCGTCTAACAGAGTCCTGTGGTAGCTCTTGTCAGGCGGTGCCATCGGTTATTTTCATGATGATGGTGATGTGCTCTTTAAGACGCCGACTAGCGCCTCTAACGGTTTGCCAACCTTGGTTGGGGCGTCCGTCGATCTCTTGCGTGTCCATCATGATGGGCGCAAAACGACGGCACCGACCGCCGCGAAGCGGTCGGCGCGCGTTCGTGTGCGTTCGGTCACAGATAGGGTTAGCGTGGCGTAGCCAGGGGCGGGCGTACAGATCGGTTCTCCGTGCAGTAGGAATGAAATGTGAATGTCACCTGTCACGTTCCAGCAGATTTGTAGATGTCGATTGACCTCTGGTACCAGGCTGGCAAGTTCTGGAGCAGGATATTACGGAATCGCAGGACGTTTCCGGGAGCTCGAAGCGTGCACGTCCGGAGACATCAAACGCTGGTGGCGCCGCCTCTTAACGAGAGCTGGCGCGCGCCCTCTCATAGGATCCCGGCTATCTGTGCAGATCTGCAGTTTAGTAGGTCTTGGTTGGAACTTTCGAGCGTGGTATGGAATCCCTTGTCCTCAATATCCTCGAACTGCGTCCTCAATATCCTCGAAGCTGACCTCACCGGTCTACATACAGTGTTTTGTGTTCAGGCTTTTTACACCTTCATCAAATATTTCTTCGCTTATTCGTGACGATGACGTGGAAATGCGAACTCATGCCGGTTCATCCTAAAATTCACCGCTGGTCATGCACCTTCAAAAAGATGAAACGACAACCAACTTTATTTCTCATTGTTAAATTTGTTACATAGGCGCAAATAATTGAAAGACGCACCATTCGCTGCTACACTTCGAAGAGACGACGTGCTTTGAGGCGACGACCCCTTAATGAGAAGCACCGCGTGTTTTCTTTATGGCGAAGAAGAAAAGAGTGGCCGGAACGGCACATGTTGCACGATGAATATTCTACAGATCCCCGAGAAAGCGCCATTGAAACTGATGTCGACAAGTGGCCGCGATGATGAAGGTTGCAACAAGCATACTGTTAACTCTTTCGTTACCGTGTCCATAGGACATGGGTCACCGGTGACCCATACGCGCCACAAGCTATTTTTAAAATATGAGCGCTCCTATGGACTTGCACCGCTATCAGTCGTATTCTCCAGGCACCAATCTTTCATTTTTTGCGTAGTTTGTATTTTTCCCGTGCGGCAGCGATTTAAGCGGCGGTTCCAATTGTGCGGTTCGCTCCGTCTGTTTACGAAGATGGCAGACGCTTTTGTCCCTCGCGCGAACGACGCCTTTCTGGCGATTCTGTTGCATCTGGAAGCGATCATTTGGCTGCTTCTAGCACCAGTGATTCAGATGATGATCCCGCATCATCGGATTTTAGTTCAGACGACGAGGACGTGCAGAATCAGCCCGGACCTACATCAGCTGTCCATCGGTATGTTTTGTTTTATGGCACAAGACGGGTTGCCATTTCTTTTTGCAACCATAGAGCGCAATATGTCCATATATGCATGATTCAATAGCCCACTTCTTTCCCTTTTACTAATATTTACTGTGCTTCTGTGCGTGAGAAATTTGTGCAATAAAAAGAAAAAACTGTGCAACCTGGCTGAACAAGACACTTTCTACTGGGCAACAAGTAAACAAGTGTAACTCGTGCAGTTGTTGAGCTAGGTCAGTGAAGCTTTTCTGTTAGGTAGATGTCTCCTATCTAAACAATTTGTATATTTCAGAATATTTTCCAGATTTAGTTCTTTTATGTAGTAAACATACAATTGCAAATGTTCTTTCAAATTTGCAAGAAATGTTACATTTAACGATTTTTTATGCATATTAGTTTCCAAGTTCAGTTTTTTAAACTTACACAGGTCAAAAGTACACTTACTTAGCTTTCGCTTGATGTATTGCATTACAGTATAACCATTTTATTACTTATTACAAAAAAATACCAACAAAAACCTACGAAAAGTTGCCCATTTTCCCACGGTAACGAAAGAGTTAAAGCTGGAACTATTTGACGAGCGATATTGCGCGCAAGGAGGAACGGCAGTCCCATTATCAAATGAAAGCATCGACAGCGCTCCATCCATCGAAAACTGCCCAGCCGTGAAATGCAACACATGCAACGCAGTACGTTGTAACATTAACACTGATGAACGCTTACAGTCGGGAGTGATGCTCGCTTACAGTGTGGAGTCCGGAATAGGATACGCGTGGGGTGTGCGACAACTGCACAACAGCCGTAAGCATTTCGGTTCTCACGCAAGTTAATCGCGGCTAATTCCGAGTGATGAAGCGCGTGTCAAAAAGTCAGAAAGGTGGTTCCGTCGTTTTCCAAGGAATGCGAGGCCAGACCAAGCCGTTTACTTACGGCACAACAAAGACCTTGCATTCCGGTCGCCCACAAGGACTCGAGGTCGTGCGTCCTCTTGCTGCCGGTCGGCGTAGTCGTCTGCGCTTGTGGCCCAAAGAAAGAGCCATTTTCTTGGTCATCCTGCGGCCGAGGGTGGACGGGGCCGCTGGACATTCAGGCAGGGGTCTCAGTGCTTTCGCCCGCACTTGTAAACGACGGTGACTTCGAATTCTTCGAAACGGAACTGTTCTCGCTGGACCATGACTTCGGAAAAGGTGCCGGATGTGTTCTTCGCGCTTTTATGCAAGCACAACGTCGTCCAACATGGCTCAAGTCTGCCACTCCATGCCGGCCAGTACTGTACTCGTGACGCTTTGAAAACTGGCAGGTATCGATCAAAGACCAAACGATAGGACCTTTAACTCAAACAGGCCATCTGGTGGTATAAACGCAGCGTGCTCTCTGTCTCGCTCATCGACTTCGATTTGCTAGTAGCCGCTCATCCGGTGTATCGCTGAAAATATTTTGCATTGTAGAAGCGATGCAATCACGGCATCGTCTATCCGCAGAAGACGTTCGGCCTTCGTGATTTCGTACAAGCAACAATAATCTACGCTGGAATGCCGAGTTCGACCCTGCTTCCTCACTCACTGGAACCACGTGACAGGTCTATGGGTCGTTTACGGCTATGATGTCATCGCCGCGTAGCATTTCGTCGACTTGTTTATGGCGTAGAGTTCTCGCACGGAAACTGTATAAGGGCTCTGACATTATACTTGGATGTTTTCTTCCATTATGATGTGATGCTCTGAGGCAAGGGTCTGCCGAATTCTTCATGAAGGTGATAAGCAGGCTTTGTATTACAGAAGCAGGGTCTTGAGCATTTCTTGCTTGTCCTTCGTAATGCTCCGCTAAGTTTGGTAGCGTTCCTTGGTGCGTCGAAATAGGTTTGGTAGCATCCTAGATTGTAAAAGTGTATCTGGCCTCCACGAATTCCTCGAAAAAGGCGACCGCACCTGTCTGCATCCGTGGCTGACGTTTGTCAGAATCGCCAGTACTTCACTTACCGAGCTTGGCTATACCTCTCGCCATGTTAATCTCATTGCACAGTCAGCGCCTCCTATAATGAAGCCGTCGGTCCAGCAGTAGGTGCTACGAGCCCTCAGTGAGCCTTTTAAGCCAGCTGGCTTCCCGGTGACGACAGCATTACGACGCTAAAGGATGCGATATTTGCTACTCGATAAAATTCAAAAGGTGGTAACAGCTGTTTTTATCCTGCTTATCACAATGTTTGCCGAAGTTATGATCGACAAGGATCCTAAGTCCGTGGCTGCACCCTTTGGATTAAGCACATACCTAATAATACATCGCTCGGCCGATGCTAAGAACAAAGCTTGCCTAATGAGTGTGTTTATTAATCGTGACTCTCATCATGCGGATCCCACTGCGTTATTTGGTGGCCTCTTGCCATGCGCATATTGTGTCCTTCTAATGCAGTCTTTCACCTTCGGGAAACAGGCCCCCGACGACGGAGTATGCGGCGGTGTCCGGAAGGGCGGAGACAGCGTGTCCACCGATAATGACGCCAAGGTGGGCATGACCGTTAGGTCGTGGAGGCGGATGACGGTTGCATCGCCTTGTCGCTGCAGCTGCGTCGCTTCGGTAGCTGTCCGTTCGGCGATAAAATAGTGGCATCAGGACTCTGAGTACACGGTGTGCTGAAACCTCGTCACGATGATTTATCTGATCGTCGTCGTCGGCGCCGAATAGTGGTGGTCAGCACTGCGCCGTGCAGCAACCGTACCTCCGTCGTTTGCTGTGGCTAGTTTGCCGGATAACGCCTTGCATATAAGCCCCGAGTTGGGCCCTGTGCTGCCGCGGATGTGACTAGGGGTGGCGACGGCGAGCGGCAAGGCATTCTTTGTTGTTCCTGCAATATAGTCAGCGACGTCCCGGGGGCTTTGTCCTGGCTGCGCCTGCGGCGCGTTCAGGGCAATACCACGCAGTCCAAGTTTGCCGTGCTGGAAGCGGCGATAGGTGTGGCCGGCTTCGCTGCAGTGGATACATGGTGACCTGGGGCCAGGAGCCGTCCATCGTGAACAACGTTCAGAATGTTCCGTCGTTGACAACACTGATCAGACGTGAAGTGCGTCGGTTTCCTACGTGTGTCGTAGCACATTCTAGTATTATCACTGATGCTTGCGAATTGATCGGAAGATAGTCAAACACACGCGTCAGGTGTTGAAAGTATGAACAATAGTCGTTATCATTCCCGAGGCTCTATATAAGTTAAGCGCAGCCTGCCCAGAGCCATAAAGCACGTGACAGGAAGGCGGAGGGGTGATGCCGTGGAAGAGAAAAGAAAGGGGGTGTAAAACTTTCTACCCTTGTCAACAATACTAGAGGCCTCGGGCGGACATAGTGAGCATACTACTCATCATTAATAGCTTATTAACAGAGAGCTGGGCAGCAGGAATACTCCAACATAACATCGGTATTTTGCGAGAGCCGCTGCACACGGCTGTAAAGAGCCATATAGGCGATGAATGTCATTGGTGGATACGCGAATAATTGCTTGGCTATCATAAATATACACACGTACAAAGTATGCCTGCTTTTGAGTACTCAGCTCGTTCTATACATAGAGAGTGAAGCTAATTTTCCCAGCGAGTTCATGTTCCCTGGAATGAGGCATATAGTTCACAATTCTTTGTCTATGTGCTGTCAGGAGAATCGGTTTTGCGCACGTAAAATTCGCACTCATGTTGACCACATTGCTTCTGAACAATCACTGATAGGCACAGTGTAGCAGCTTTCCTTGGAGCATTGACATTGCTGCTGTGCGCAAAAGGTAGCGAAGCCGCAGCAGACGCAACAGAAATAACGAGGAGATACGAAGCGAAGAAGAAAAGAACGACATGCAGTCCCACCACACACGCGTGCCGCCAAGCTAAAGCAAGTAAACGCTACTGTTCGCCATATAACAATATCAACGATCACTTGAGGGGTCTTCCTGTAAACGTTTGCTGAACAATGCACTGCTTTCTAGCCCTTAGTTCGAAGGGTATTCAAGTGAATTACCTGTATCTTCGAGCGTCCACGACTGTAATTTTACTGTGGCGATGTTTCCCTCGCACATGAGGTAGCATAGCTGTATTGCGAGAGCGTTTCCGCGTAAACAACCATCACAGAGGTGCACTACTAGCTAGCAACTTTTTTCCAGAGAAACTTAGTGGTGGTTGCCGTTGCAGTGATCATTCTCTTATTTTCAACAGCTCTTCTTCAACATTTCAACATTCTTTTTCAACAGACGAACGAAGAGGAGGAGCCCTGAGGACTAGTTTCCAGCGCTGTCTGGCAGTTTCTCTCTGAAGCTGCTGCACCAGGCGTTTCAAAAGAGGTCCTCATTGAGTCCAGCCGTGGAAGACGTGCGTCAAAGATAGCCGGGTTTTTCCTTGGTAGTAATGTCTCCCGAACATCATTGCTCTTGCGCATGCTGAAGAAACACACAGCAACTGTTTTAGATGTCCAGGTTCGGAAACAGTGGATCTTGCTCTACGCATTCTGGAAGTGACATCTCACTGCAGGAGAGACGGCGATTCAAGCAGACGCGAGCCACCGCCTCCCTTCGCGGACGTGATTAATGCGGAGAAGGCCACGTAACCTGGCGAGTTTTTCTGGCACCGAAGAACTGGGCTTTGCATTGCGTCTCCAGTGGTACAAGGCTACGTACGACGTCATTTGCAAACTGCAATCCAGGACCTCATCGGCCTGTCACAATCACAAGCGCACTCTTCAGCTAACTAGGGGCGTGTCATAAAGCAATAATCTGCGGACGTTGTGCGCACAGATTTCAGTTCAAGTCAAACGCGGTTACGTTGTATGCGGATAAACTTAGTAGAAAGCCGAATATTTTTCCATATTCGGTAATAGTGAGCGAAACTTTTTTTCGTGCCAGGCTTTGTCTTCATTCAAACAGTGTCGATCCGCAGCCAATACGGTAACGATATCACAGTGCTGGCTTGAATCATTACCTGGTTAATTGCATTTTTATGCATAGTGTAATAAGTGATTGTTACTGTAATAATACAGTTATTGACACGGATGGATTCTTCGCACTAACAAGGACGCTTCACTGATTAAGAAAACATTTTTTTGTATCACCACAAGCTAACTCCGTCTACGATATGATGCGTAGTTCTCAAGTAATAATGATCATTCTCTGTTGTATCCGTCCACATGAATTTATTCCACTGGAGGAAACACCAAAATACATTAACGAAATCCTTAAGCCTTACTTTGCAGGACACGACCGTCAGGCACTTGCCGCATGCAATGGTCATTGGGACACGGGACATATAATACTGCTTCGTCACTTGCCTTGGCCTGTGACGGTGTGGACGCTTCCGAGCAAGAATTTCCTCCGTTACGTTGATGCAAATGCCCGTCACGGCATACGGACCAACACGATTCTACCGAATCTGGGCAACGAGGCGTCGGGTTGCCTGAGCACGTTCTTAAGCCATCGTAGAGCGTTCTATTTGGTTGACTGGTTAGTGATCAAAGGCAGTAAGGAAGCGAAAGCTGTATTCAACAAGCTTGCTGCCGCTCATAGCAGTAGGAATTTTTCTTGCGAGCTCATGAAAAGCAACTATGAACAGACAAGGGGAACTAATTCTGTAACACCTACAAGTGATGATGACTTGTCAATATTCACGAGGGAGTGTCGCCACAGGTATCGTAATATAAATCCTGGTTCATTCGGTGAAAACCACCTGAAAAATTCGCTGATATACGCTGCTTGCCATAACAAAGAGGTAGAACATGTCCCATGTAATTTAAGCCCTGTTGTACTCGCACTGTCCGATGCACTGCTGTTGTATAATACTTCTATAAAGTGGGTGTTTCTTTCACCAGAAGTTGATGGGGTGGAAAAACTCATCCGTGGAAATTTCGACATCATCGCTCAGTTGTATGCAATGAATGAACCTTTGGGAACAATCGCAGACATTTCTGCCGTGATACATGAGGGTTATGAAACATTTTACGTTCACCGCGGCAAATTTCATCTAATATCTGTTCTCGATATTATCATAGAATCAAATCTTGCAGCTTCTTTCCTGCTGATTGTACTTGCTTGTGCGATGCTAGTGTGGGCTATTGCTGACGTGAAAGAAATGAGAACGTGGAAATTAGGATCCGTTGCTGAGAGCTTGTTCTTCTTTGTCGCCTCCTTTTATGCCACATCGACCAATATTCCACGGAGGCGGCGTTGGCCAAAAACTCGCGCTATGTTGCACGGAGTTTGGCTCGTCGCTATACTTCCGCTGTCTAACTATGTTCGCTCTGAACTCGTCTCGCAGCTTAGTTTGAGAAAGCCAGCTGCTGTTGTAGACACGCTTGTCAAACTTGAAGTTGCCCTTGACCACCAGACTGTCACTCCATATTTGCACGAGGGCAGTATGGTGCACTTCAACGCGGAGATTAATTCTCCTGACGTTAGCATCTTTGTGAAACTGAACAAAGCGCTCACTTCAAGAAGAGACAGAGAGTCCTTGCTAAAGGTACATCAGAGAGATTGTTTACTGTGCGCAACAAAGCGTGACCACGTTTGCTTCACGTACGGGGTTCCGAAATGCGCACTGCAGAGTGTTTCTCCTGATCTGCTAGAATCTCAAGATAAACTCTACAGATGTGCTCCTGACCTTCCCGGTGCGAAAGAATTTCCCGCTGAAAGACGCCTTCCGTAATTTAGTCAACAGAATGGTGGAGGCACCCCTTTTGAAAAAGACAGAGCGTTGTAAATCATCCCTGCCCGTAGTTGAGCAACATGACTATACGGATTCAAATCAAATAGATGAGCTGGGTCGTTTTTTTACACTTTACGTACTGCTCCTAGGTTGCTGTAGTGGTGTTTGCTTGCTAGAAATAATCGCTGCAAACCGTAAAACACTCTGTAAAGCAATTCTGACACTGAGCCTTGCCCTTCGGCGTATAAACATGTTGGACTAAGACAATATGTCGAAAGTGTTGTCTGCAGGTGGCAGTGTGCGAACAATTACTTCGATTGTATTGTAACAGTAGCCGTTTTTTACCATGGCCCGTAGTTCTCTTTGAAACACATGTGAAAATTTCGCGAGCGCCCCCCAGTTGCAGTTGGCTGTTACTGTTGGATAATATAAGACCGATACATATTATGTAGTTTAAATAATTATGAGTCACAGTGTAAAACTTACAATGTCCTATCGATTTCATTAAAAGTACGATGCACCACTGTCGACGTTGGTTCGTGCTTTTTTTCTTTCATTTTTGATAGTGTGAGTCTTTCAGCCAGTCTACCACTGTTGACACGCCGAGGATGCCTAATGTTACGTTAGGTGGGCTGTTCGAGATGCACCGTACTATATCCTCGCTTTTGTCTTCGTGTAGCTCACATGCCTTCCCCGTACGATGCCGGGCGCCATGTCATGAATATGCGCATCAGGACCAGAATGTAGTACATTTAGCTGTACTCAGCGACAAACTCGACAATGTGCACTGTCAGATGGTAGGCGTCCGTCCTTCTTTCTCTTCTCCTTATTTATATCCCCTATTTCCGTTCCTCCAGCGCACGGTACCAAACCTGACGAGCATATGGTTAACATCCCTGCGTTTCCGTTTCCTTGATTTCATTGTGTCTCTCTTTGTCTGACCTGGGTGCCATCCTAAACCTTTTAGAGCCCCGCGATATTCTTGAATTCGCCATCTTTTCATCTCTGATTGGCCCAGAGAGCTACTACGGGCTCTTTGAATGGCTCAAAATGCCGCAATTGCAGACATTCACAAGGGGTTGGAATTTGACATTGTCAAGAACAGCAGCCTTGATCGTTCATCTGTATGAGAACATCTCACTGTTGCCATTAACAGGAGCGTAAAATACGCAAGCACGTTAATATCTAAAGTCATGTAAAGAAGTTACCATAATCACCGATGGGGAGAATGCCTGCCACAGACGCATTTCTTTGAAAACGCAGTGAAGCTTTACTCGTGGACGCTTATGGCTGTCAGCCTGCCACCTCTTGTGAATTTCGCGGTAAATGTTTTGAACATGCTACCATTGCGCGCAAATGTTCAATGTCATGAAAATCCCCAAAAGTGTGGTAGCTAGGTAGCTTTGCGGCCACTTTAGCTAACGCCAAGTAGTTTATGGGGGACGGCCTTGACCTTGACAGGACACAGAATGAACGACTATTGCACTGGTTGTTGTGCACGCTGTTGCTTCATGTTTCTCAAGCAATAGTTGATGATGATGCATACTTGACTTCGTATGACTCCAGCTCTTATCATCACATGTGGTGGCATTAGTAGCCGCACTTGCACAAAATATTCTTGGGGAATATTTAGTTCTGTCGCCCAATACAGTACGGCCACCCCGCTGCCATTCTAGTGGACAGGTCAATCGGCCTTCGCCTGTCGTCCAAGGCTAGGCGTGAGCGGGCGGCGTACCACTTAGTGAGGGAGGGATGTGCGTTCGCGGCTAACTACGATCTTTTGGGGCATGTCCACGCAGGATGCTCTGTAATAATGCAGCGCTCCCCCTCCCCCCCCTCCCCCTTCTTGCCCCACCAGCCCTAAAAAACGAAAGATAAGACATCCGTCGATGCGCCGAGTAGGATAGAAAGAGTAGCGTAGTGTGAAACTGGAGCACTTGTTAGTTTCCAGCAGGCTCTGAGCGGATGCATCTGCAAGGAGTTATTTTGGGCGTGATAGAAGGAGCTTTATACGGGATATATTGGAGTGCTTGTTTTCTGTGTGCACATGTCAAGGGCATCTTTCCACGCTCTGTGTTTTGTCGACCTTCTGCGGCCCAAAGCCTGATGCCTGGGACTGTAACGTGAGTGCGAAACTTGTCAGAGAAAGAACACATATGCATGTGTCCAAACGTGATCAACTAGTGGGACGTCTTGGCTTTGGCGTAAAGTGTTAAAAGTAGCATGGAGGTTATGTATTTGCATGAAGTTTGGGGGCCAATAGTGCTTATACGTATACCTTATCTGGGAACTCAACGGGGATCCATGAAATCGCCTGTTGTATAAAATATATTCTCCTTCTCTCGGGGCATTTAAATGTTACGTTAGCATAATTTAGCTGCATTAATTATACAAAGCGTCCAAATGCGTTCCGTAAGCTTTTCTCTCGCACGTCACTTATTCTGGTTCAATCTCGTTGTTATTTTTTATTGTTGGGTCGTTTGTTGCTGCTCATGAATTTCTTTGATGCCTGCCATTTAAAAAAAACGTTATTTCGAATGAAAGGTTGATTCATGTATTTACTAACGTATGGTTATGTGTGTCAGCCTACAGCTGCTGTATGTAGATGACATTATTATTAACGCTGTACTCTCGCACTACAGTTTTATCACTTTGAAACAATCGTCTGTACATTTGCCTGTACTTTTTGAGATAATAAATCTGAATTGCACGGTGAGTCCTACGCCTCTGCGATGAGAGAAGCATGCGTTCCACTTGTGCACCTATCATGAATGTGTGACAGAAGTAAAACGAAGGAGAGCACGAAAAACATGAAGGAACCTGAACGTAATAGCCGATAATTAGTACTATGTTTGCAGCGTGGCTGCAAATATAGAGTGAATATACCTACTACGCCCAAAGATAGCGAAAAGGGAAATACCGGGAAAGCTGCCTAATCACGCCTGTGCTGCAAATACCGAGAGGCATAGCCTGAGGTTGTCCTAGCTACATATGTGGATTACTTGGTCGGGAATAAGCTCCAGCCTAGGTTGTCAAGTTCGGAAAATTTTGCGGCAATTTAATGCGGTAGAGAATATCGGACGTGTGTGAATCAGAGAATAAGGCGTTTCAAAAATGCGCCGAAGTACACAGTTTCTGCAACATTCAATATGAATCAGAATATCAGCGACAGTGATGAAAAATGAAAAGCCGCATAGCTGCTGGAAATAACAACTTCGTCTGCGCCATTTTGGATGGAAAGCCACGCTAGTTTTACTTGGTATCGCGACCACTCAAACAATATGATTACGTGCTCTTTACCGAAGTAAAGAGTTCATTTTGCTCTTGTTTCTATACTGCAACGACTGCATAGCCTCGGGGAAATAGGATACATATGCATTAAAGATTTCTATGTAAGCCCGTTTCTATTGCCTAAAATATGTCCGCATCACTGTCACAGGCAGGGCTCTGTGATTTATCACACACGGCATGTTGCGTGCGATGAACAACACGTACGTACATGTCGCGCAACCCTTGACTTTCACGCCTACGTCGTTTCAGTGCCAAAAGCACAAGCGAAATTTTGTACGAAGAACTCCCGAAGGAAACACCCAAAGTACTAAGAATTACTAAAGGAAATGCATCTACACGATAAGCTCCCCAGTCGAAGGCTGACACAGCTGACTGGAGAAATTCCGATCTGTCACCAATAGTCTCTCAGGGGGCGGTCATATTTTTTTCACAAATTGACGGAGATGTTGAATGCGCCACTACTTTCATAATTGATGTTGGTTCCCAATGTATATCTGAAGTAGGGGGATGGACATGAAAACTTCATGTCCAATGGTGAAATAAGGAATGTGAAGACGCTCGCAGGAAGCAAGACAAAACGTGGGGATATTTACGTGATTTTCTGACCACGGCGATTCTGCTAAAAAATAAATAAAAGTCAACTTCAAATGCAGGAGAGACGTCGACAGGCTGGAAGAGAGAGTTGACAAAAGCGTTTCACACGCGTCAACACCTATACAATTCAGGCGAAAGTCATGAACAAGGTTAATAAGGCAGGAGGGCAGCGAACATATTCACTCTTATTGGTAATATGATAAACCTCTGACTAATGCTTTTCGAAGAACGAACGAACAGTCACGATTCATATCAGTGCAGGTCTTTAGAGGCGATCCAATAAGGACAATTTGAAAGGAGTAGCCGGCGCTGCACATGGGCACCAACCTCTCCTTCAATTACACTTATTTAAAAAGAAGGACAATTTGTTAGGGATGGAGGGCGGAATCCGTAACGCTTTTGTCCACAAGCAGCTCCTTCTGTCTGTATTTCTTTACATCAAAAACGCCTGAGATACGAAGTAGTGGTTTACATCATTTAGAGAGCTCTCAGAATTAGGCATACATGCTAAGACGTCAGGTGTCATAGAAAATTAGTTTTCCAGCTCAGCGCACTATGTTGAAATTTTTAAACGATAGAGAATACGAATGTCAAGAGAGAAATTAGAAATCCAGAGGTAAACGTGCATACAACCAACGATTTTGTCTAGCGGCGCTGCATGCGTGCCTTAGCTCCTGCAAAAAAATTTACCTCAAGCTCCATGTAACATAGCCAATTCTGAAACACCCCCACCCCTTCACCTCAACAAACAAAACTCCCCTTTACACCCACAACGTCATATGTGTTTCTGCCTACGTTCCGTCTTTCTAAGAAGCCATTATAGTACCTGTTTTTCTTTTGTTTAGTGCTACTCGCCTAATTCGCACAAAAGTTGCTTATGTAAGGCTGAAAAGAAAATATAAACAGCCGATTAATAGACCCCCTAGAATCGAAGAAACTGCTTGATACGTACATAGGTCGGCGCACTCACTCATGAGTGCACTCACTCGCACTCACTCGCACTCATTTCATAGACGTGAGTGCGAGTGCGAGTGAGTGCCAATGAGTGTGAGTGGAAGTGAGTGCGAGTGCGAGTGAGTGCAAGTGAGTGTGAGTGGAGGTGAGTGCGAGTGCGAGTGAGTGCCAGTGAGTGTGAGTGGAAGTGAGTGCGAGTGCGAGTGAGTGCCAATGAGTGTGAGTGGAAGTGAGTGCGAGTGCGAGTGAGTGCAAGTGAGTGTGAGTGGAGGTGAGTGCGAGTGCGAGTGAGTGTCAATGAGTGTGAGTGGAAGTGAGTGCGAGTGCGAGTGAGTGCAAGTGAGTGTGAGTGGAGGTGAGTGCGAGTGCGAGTGAGTGCTTGTGAGTGTGAGTGCAAGTGAGTGCGAGTGCGAGTGAGTGCCAGTGAGTGTGAGTGGAACTGAGTGCGAGTGCGAGTGAGTGCAAGTGAGTGTGAGTGGAGGTGAGTGTGAGTGCGAGTGAGTGCCAGTGAGTGTGAGTGGAAGTGAGTGCGAGTGCGAGTGAGCGCCAGTGAGTGTGAGTGGAGGTGAGTGCGAGTGCGAGTGAGTGCAAGTGAGTGTGAGTGGAAGTGAGTGCGAGTGCGAGAGAGTGCAAGTGAGTGCAAGTGAGTGCGAGTGAGTTCCAGTGTGTGTGAGTGGAAATGAGTGCGAGTGCGAGTGAGTGTAAGTGATTGTGAGTGCGAGTGAGTGCCACTGAGTGTGAGTGCCAATGAGTGTGAGCGGTATGTATGTATGTATGTATGTATGTATGTATGTATGTATGTATGTATGTATGTATGTATGTATGTATGTATGTATCCGTGGCCGTCTCGTTAATGGATTGCATACGAAAATCGCTATGCCATATGACTGCATGACGAATAAAATGACAGGTCATTATATGAAAATCATGACATGCATGATTTACATGAAACGGTCTTGGTGCTCTCCTGGACCGTTTCGTTAATGGGATGTATACGAAAATCAGTATGGCACAACATGACTGCATAACGAACATAAATGACAGGTCATAATATGAAAATCATGACATGTATGGCATGAGCGGCTTGATTTACATGCCACGGTCTTGGTACTCTCCTGCCCAGCTAGCATACAAAGGATTTATGACGACTTCGAAACGGATATCCGAGACGTTAACGTTGCAGACGGCACGCGTAAGAAGCCTTAGTCCTGGATGCGTCGTATATCGTCTGATGTCCGGCTCGTTGCACATGCGTCTTCAAAAAGCTGGTCTTTTCGAGGGCTTCGAGGAGACCCCAATAATCCCATTTTCCGGGATTTCTGAATCCGTTCAAAGACTTGCACGTGCGTCATCAAAAAGCTGTTCCTGAAATGTTAGCCGTAATCTGAAAAAGAAGCAGGAATCGTGCTCGGGAACTGGGCGCGCCCACCAATATTTTGGTCTGGTTGCCACCCTCAGAATATATAAATGATAATCTGACCTCAGAGCTAACGTCTTAGGGGTTCAAATGACGCCAAGGCATTTTTTTGCACCCCTAAGGCATTAACTCTTTGGTTCTGAAGGTGTCAACTGGATAATAATTTTGGGGGGCACCCACGATCCACGGACGTCGTCCCTGCCTTATGGTAGTAGCTGCGACCCGCTATGTTACCAGCTCCACCATAAGGTTTAAGGTGCTGCAGAGTGGGGGTTAGTGCCAGCCCACCTGAATACTTTGGTCCTAGGAAGAAGTGCTGATGTCGCACTTGCGTGGAACGTTTTTTTTCTGGTGGGTCAAAGCACTAGCATTGAGTGCAACAGAGCAATAGTGCAGTAAGGTAGGCACGCAGTTGTCTGCAAAGTCTTCATGAGTCTTAGCATTTAGGTAACAATTAGTTGTCATGCATACAAAAATCAATATAGCTTGTACTTTGTATAGTATGAAGCAAATCTACCAAAAACAGTAGTGACATATCTTTCTACAGTTAAGGATAGAAAGTTTCTTGGCAAGCGGCCGAACAAGGAGGCCCCACTGCCAATGATCATGACGTCAACAACATTTTATTCAACATTTCATTGAGAAACTAACTTATGGTAGTTTGAAAAAAAGAGAAATGTGAAAAAAATAAAACCATCAATATTCATAAGGAACTGCAGAAGAAATAATTTAAATATATCTGGAACTTATTAACGACTAGAGGCTTACAGAAAGCGCACTAGTAACAATAATCAAAAGCCAAACGACAATGCATTTCTCAGCATGAGAGCAGCGCATCCTGTTGTATGAGCACAGACAGCATAGTGGATGAATGTGTGATAGCCGCTTTCAGTCATGTTATGCAGTATCTTCGCCACATAAAATCAATGAGTATGAACAAAGGAACTCAAATATGACCCAGGTATCAAAGTGAAAATTTGCCTAGGACATCAGCTGATGTAAAGAGGCAAGCTTGAAAATACTACCAAAAGCATCAATCAAGTGACAATGAATACTGACCAAAGTGACCTTCAAAGAAAATGTCGCATGAAATATTAACATAATCGTTATAATGAACGACATCACAATGCAGTGCATAATCTGTCACAGCGAGCAACGTTACATCGAAGCAACCTCAGTTTCATGATGAAGCTACATACTCGCGTACTTGAAGTCCAATACACTGGAGACAGGTAGAGAGGGTGGCCTGATCTAGTACGCCCCTGCCTTCTACTCTACTTCGGGGACAACGCAACAGGGGAAGAAGAGTGATGAAGCATGAGGATGGGGATAAGAATGAGTGATCCGTACATACATAAGACATGACTGCTTGCGCAAAGGGGACATGGACGCCAGAAATCATATTTCATTACGCTTGATTCGAACTAGCCCAACTTATGGCAGCTAATCACTTCTGCAAAACAATGTGCTGTGACGCGGAAAATGTCGACCCGGCTCTCTTGACATAAACACTGGCAATAGTCAAACCCCAGCGCGGGTAACTGGGACCTCGCCTCTACTTGAAACGTGACAGGGGCCGCCATTAGTCGGACGAATATGCTGTGCAGGGAAATGCACTCGATGATTATGATAAAGGTCTAATAGTCGCATAATGAAAAGAAGCCACTTTAGTTGCATCTAAGTTTAATAGTCGCTTTTCATAATCCGCAACTTTGCGCAGTGGTACCGAACGTCTAGCATCCAGTCCATTTCTATTGAAAAAATGACCTTGTAGCATTAGGTAATTCGGTATGGTCCCCTATTTCGGGTGAAATACAGCTTTCATCTATTGCTTGTACTCCCATATCAGCCAGCCTAGTGGCCGCCGTCTGCTGCTGTGGCACGAATGGGGGACAGTCGCGAAATACTATGTGTTCTATTCTCTGATACATTAGACAGCGCTCACAGTTCGAGATGTACGCGCGACTGAAGAGGCGCGCGTACATCTCGAACTAGGTCGAGTTAGGTCGGCGACCAGGTGAAACCTGCGCAGTGTACTGGCACCGCTGCCGTTTATTCTACCCAGGAGGAAAAACTCGTGTCACTCTATTTGCCGCAGATGCCTGATAGGTCGGCGCACTCACTCATGAGTGCACTCACTCGCACTCACTCGCACTCATTTCATAGACGTGAGTGCGAGTGCGAGTGAGTGCCTTTGAGTGTGAGTGGAAGTGAGTGCGAGTGCGAGTGAGTGTGAGTGGAGGTGAGTGCGAGTGCGAGTGAGTGCAAGTGAGTGTGAGTGCAAGTGAGTGCGAGTGCGAGTGAGTGCAAGTGAGTGTGAGTGGAGGTGAGTGCGAGTGCGAGTGAGTGCCAGTGAGTGTGAGTGGAAGTGAGTGCGAGTGCGAGTGAGTGCCAATGAGTGTGAGTGGAAGTGAGTGCGAGTGCGAGTGAGTGCAAGTGAGTGTGAGTGGAAGTGAGTGCGAGTGCGAGTGAGTGCAAGTGAGTGTGAGTGGAGGTGAGTGCGAGTGCGAGTGAGTGCCTTTGAGTGTGAGTGGAAGTGAGTGCGAGTGCGAGTGAGTGCAAGTGAGTGTGAGTGGAGGTGAGTGCGAGTGCGAGTGAGTGCTTGTGAGTGTGAGTGCAAGTGAGTGCGAGTGCGAGTGAGTGCCAGTGAGTGTGAGTGGAGGTGAGTGCGAGTGAGTGCTTGTGAGTGTGAGTGGAAGTGAGTGCGAGTGCGAGTGAGTGCCAGTGAGTGTGAGTGGAGGTGAGTGCGAGTGCGAGTGAGTGCAAGTTAGTGTGAGTGGAGGTGAGTGCGAGTGCGAGTGAGTGCGGATGCTGGAAAAATTTGGGTGAGTGAGTGTGAGTGAGTGTTCCCCTACACTGCCGACCTATGGATACGTATCAGCGCGAGTTTGAGGGCCCTAAACACTTTTTGAACACTGTAAAAAATATAAAGTAAAAAAATGCGTAGCTTCCACTTGTGGCGCAATGTCACTGCAGCGCTGACAGTTTCCTAGCCCATCTTGTCCATACGAACTCGCCGAAATTATAGACAAGAATTGGCAAGCTCGTAGCCGCGTACTGAGTTTTCTATGATCGCGCTAAGTGAATCGCTCGGCCTAGATATGGAACAACACGCAGATTTCTTGGACATAGAGGACGTAGAGGCAAGGTAACTGAAACTGAAACTTTATTTTCCAACACAAAAAGTTGCGGGTTCCCCAGGCAAAAAAGCTGTTGAAAAACTGCTTGAAGGGATCCGGGGGACCGTAGAGGCAGCAGCGAATAAAAAGTAATACTAATACAACTAGGTACAACTAATACAACATGATACAACTTGTACAACTAATACAACTTGATAAGATATAATAGCATCGGTACACAAGAAAATAAATATAAGAAGATACAAAATGCACAGATTCAGCGAAATGAATGTTACAGGGAAATGCACAAGAAATTAAAATGCACCCATATAGTTAGGAAAACTGCACATACCGAAAATGCAAACGTTTGAAATATAAAAAGCTGCAATGCAAGAATAATGGTGCAGTGACAATAAATTAGATTATGCTCTAACGGCTGTAGAGTCGTTCAATAGGAAACGTCTTATTTGTTTTTTAAATCTATGGGGTGGGATATCAAAATTTATTTGTGAAGGTACACAATTTATTCGTGCAGGATCTGATAAGTGAGGGCTGACCTTCCATAATTTGTACGTGGCTTTGGTATTGGTGTCTGTTGGTTATTTGTGTCTGACGGTGTCAGGCGGTTATTTGTTGTCGGCTTCTTTCACGCCGGAATCTTCCCGGAGCGGACGCTTTCTCAGCCGTTTCCCTATGCTCTTGCTGGACCTGCTCGGGGTGCCCGACTCGCCGACGTCGTTTTGCAGCCCCTCCTTCGGCCAACCGTGATTTGTCAAAGCGGCGTGGATGATGGCAGCCTCGCTTAGCAGCGTGCCGCAATTTTCGGTACGAATCATGCACAAATAACGTATGCTTGTCCACTACAACAGCGATAGGACCCCACCTGTTTGTATAAACCTCACAATTTACATCATATTGTGACGAGGTAAATTATTGTATATTTACAATATGTACAAGTAGAAGACGTATGGATGAGGCAAGCGCGACGCCATTCAGCGATGCCCAAACCACTTCTAGCTGCTCTTCTCACAACTTTCTTGAGTCAACAGCGGCACGAACATCTACAGGACATTACAGTCAGACCGCTCACTGGAGAATTTCATCCTAAAATATCGCTTCGGGTGTAATTTCACATTGAGAAAAAAAATGTTTGAATATATGCCGCGGAGATTGAAGCCAAGAAATTGTATAATATTGCGAAGGTTCAGCGTATTTGTGCAAAGCAGCATCATATATCAGCAGCTAGGGGCAAATTGTGGCTTGGCCGGGCTGCAGGTTTCATGTGGAATATAACCATGAGCTTTATGAAATTATCTCTTTGGGCAGTGAACACCGACTGAATGAAGATTCTGACCGACTGAACGAAGCTTCCTGCATTGCATGAAGACCGACTGAATGAAGTTTCTGACGATGAAGTAACGCCAGGACTAACGTGTGTAACCTTGCGCTGCCTTGCGCTACAGCTAATGATAGCGGTAGCGCGACATGTTTTTTGTTGTTGTTGTTCTTTCTTTTTTTAGGTGACGTGGCTGGGTAACGCGTCCCTTTCTTTTTCTTAGTAACTTTTTTTTCAGTAACACGCACAAAAATGCTCAGCAGTCAAGCACCGTAACGAATGCACCAGCTCGGCGGGCTGACCAATGCAAGACAGCACTACATGACCGGTGTGGCTAAGCCTGGTTAGTAGACTAGCTCGTCGGATACGTCGCTGAGTTTTTCCGTAGGGGGCAGTGCGCGTGCACAGGTCGGTGCTGTCTTTTTGACGCAGATATATTCCGTGCGGCAAGTGCTGTAAAAATGCGTCCGCACTACAGCGCAATCTGCAGCAGAATACATGACCCACGCATATCACGCTATTCGCAGGCGTCCCCTCAACTGAACGCGGAATCTTCTCACGACGTAACCGTTGAAAATGTTTCTTGGTCTTTACTGCTGAAAGCACTGTCCGAGCGAACGTTCAGCGAAGTGGGCGCCACAGTCTAGATGTATGCGCCATTAGAGCATTCCCTGAGCGCTGCTGGTGAAAGGACCCCGCTATTCGCATCGCCGCCTATGCATGGATGCATGTCTCTCTCAAGTTAATCCGCTCACCAGTCGTAGAATGAAAACGCCGCAACACTGGCACTCAGTTATTGAATAACAGAGTGACGTAATCGTCCATGATTTTGCTGTGGTAAAGCTGTGCGGGACATCAAGACGATTTCGGATGATACCCCCTCAGCGAAACTCAGCTAACACGCAGATTTCAATCTCCAAGTCCAAAACTGGGGTTGTTTGCTGCAGTATGTTTAAAGTAGACTGCACGGTCTTTGCTCTTTTCGGGACCGAACGATGTGTCGTCACTCGCGCTGCCCCGTTTTTAAAGCGATATGCACTGGTTGTAATATATCGCGCGTGCATGATCTCGCGCTCAATGACCGCGCGTAAAACTCTGCACGTGCACCTTCGTGCGTCATACCACGTAACGTAAACGCACCTTCGCTTGTGTCCTCTAGTGTAAACGTTTGTTGCGAACTAGGGACAGGTCTTATCTTGCGACAGGTGTAGCTTGTCTCCCATACAAAGCTGTAGTCGACGAATTTTCTATTTTAAGTCTGCCTCTTTCTATGCGTGTACTCTTTTTACATCAGTTACACGGCTGTACATACACGCATCAAAATATATAGCAGCTTACGCTTATACCTTCACAGCCATCAGAAGACTTAGTTTTTTTTTGTTAATTGCACCCTGCTCGAGAGGTTGTTTTCGGTCTGGTTAGAATGTCGTGCTATTACTTGCAGTGCAGCACTGAGTTTACATCAGACGCCGCACGGTAAATGAAACTGACAAGTTCAGCAAGTTGGGCAGGATGGTATAAGTGCGTGACTACAAATGTTTAGCGCATAAAAAATTACAGCATCTCCCACTAAAGCGGAGCATGAGGCGATTCGAAGCAGCACGGGGGGTGCACACCGCGTTTGCATCGGTTTGACTAGGTGCTTCCGTTAATGGAGTACCTGATCACCATGTGTTGCACTATCCAACAGTTCTTGTAGATGTTCACCTTGAAATCTCCCACCATGATGAATGGGTCGTTCTTCTACACGTTGTCGTATTCCACCATTGCTATTTGTAGGTAAAATTCTACGTTCCCTTTGTAGAGGTTGGGTTCCAAGCACACTGTCATGATCATGGAACTCCGGGCTAGGGAAGCCCAGCGCAAACGGCAACGTCGGCGGGAAACTGCTACGGATCACGACCTGGAGGTCATGCTACGGATGAAACACGGGCTCGACATGCCGAAACGCAACGGCAGCGTCGGCAAGCAAACCCCGCCGTACACAACGCCGACGTCACGTGGAGAGGGGGAGTGAAGAGGAGGTGTGTGGAGAAGGAATGCGCATGCGCAGGGAGGGTGGTAACGCCGCACAGCACCACTACCACCACCGGATTCAACTCCGCCATAAGCTTCGCATCTAAAACATAGGCAAATTAAAAGGCGCCGACACCTGCGGCGTGCCGCACGTGTCTGCACCGACCACATGTACACGTGCGGTAATGCACGGTAATGGTAATGCACGTGAGGAATGGCGTAACACCACATGTGCACGAGCGGCACGCCACACGTGCACATGTGGTGTTACGCCATTCCTCGTCTGTACCGGTAAAAATAGCATCTTGTTGTTGTTGTTTTGTGGGGTATTACGTCCGAAAACCAGTTCTGATTATGAGAGACGCCGCAGTGGAGGGCTCCGGAAATTTCGACCACCTGGGGTTCTTTAACGTGCACTGACATCGCACAGCACACGGGCCTCAACATTTCGCCTCCATCGAAATAGGATTCGAGGGCCGCGGCCGGGATTCGATCCCGCGACCCTCGGGTCAGCAGCCGAGTACCTTAGCCACTAGACCACCGTGGCGGGGCAAAAAATAGCATCGTGGAGCATAGCGGAAACGAGGTAGAGAGGAGTGAAGTAGGCGATAGTGGGACGGGTACAGCTGCTACTGACATCGATCGCGTTTGTCCGCCGCGGTGGTGTAGTGGTTATGGGTGTCGGCTGCCACCCAAAAAACGCACGTTAGATCATGGCCTCGGCGGTCGCATTTTCGAGGGAGGCGAAAATATTAGGGACTGTGATGATTGTGGTTCGGTGAGGAAAGGGCGCTAATTTCTGCAGCCCATGTTGGGAGCACGGCTAAGCGTCCGGTGGTAAGGGACTGAAAGAGTTAGGAAGGAGAGAAAAGCCGTAGTGGAGGGCTCAGGAAGTATTGACCACCTGGGATTCTTTAACATGCACTGGCAACGCATAGTACACGAGCTTCTGGCATTTTCACCTCCATCGAATGTGCGACCGACGCGGCAGGGACCGAACCCGCGTTTTTTGAGTGGCAGCCGAGCACCTTAACGACTACACCACCGCGGCAAACACATGTGTACTGCGCCTTGTCAGTGCACGTTAAAGAAACCCAGGTGGTCAAACTTTCAGTAGCCCTCCACTACAGCTTGTCTCTCCTTTCAGGGGCGAAGCTCCTTAGGGTCGAGGCTTGTCTTCCGTTGTCGCGTCGTAGCCACGCTCGCGCTCGCTCTCGGCGCGTGCCTCCCGGCGCGCGATCTCTCTCTCTCTCTTCCATCTACTTTCGTGAGAGAGAGCGAACGGCGCGCGTTGACTATGGAAACGCTCTTTATTCGACGAGTGCTTTACCAGCTCGCTAGGAACGAGAACGCGCCCTCGCCCATGAGAGACAATGCTGACTCAGGCAGCGTCTGCTAGCGAGTATCTTGATTAAAAAAAAATGGCCGCGTATCTCCGTGCTTCGCTGCAAATGTCGTCGAAGGACGATAGTCTTCTACCGGCCGTACTACATGTGTCCCGGTTCATCTGCGGTTCGGCACAAGCTTCGGGCGTCTGTTCAGCCGCCGGGTACGCTCGCTTAGCCTCTCGGTCAGTGACAATTCGCGCATCGCGCACATCGCCTGTTTCCTGTTGCCTCCGGGCGCGCCTCGATTCACGATCTTTCGCTAGCCGCTGGGCTCGTTGCTCTGACGTTTCCTGGGTACGCTTGAGACGACGGGCATCGGCACGCCGGCACCTCTCCGCTGCAATTTGCTCGTCGGTCTTTTCCCAGCGTTGTCTGGGCATGTCTTGTAGAGTGTGTTCTATATCATCAAACGGCCATTTATGTTTTGCCTTGCCTCACACAGCGCTCCGTCTATGTTGAATGGGCCGCATGTGGCTGGCATTTATGAAATGGAGGCGGTAATTCGATATTCGGTAAAGTGCTGGAACGACTACTAAATTCCCGTTTATACTATTTCCTCCATACCAACCACCTCATCCATGAAAATCAGTTCGGCTTCACCAAGACACGCAGCGCAGCACTAGCTCTTTATCAATTACGACAATACCTAGAGTACTATAAATCCCGCAAACAACCAGTCATCCTCATCTCTTTGGATTTTGTCGGGGCCTTTGATAGTGTATGGCATATAGCTCTGCTTAACTTCTTTAGAAAACACCGATGCCCGAAAAACCTGTACCTTTTACTGCAGTCGTTTCTCACAAACCGCACCATCACATTCCCATTCAACACCGGCAGAGAAACAGCATCTCCATCGGTGGGTAGCCCACAGGGCTCCCCCATCAGTCCCCTCCTTTGGAATGTTATCATACATTCCCTCCTAGACATAAACCTGCCCCATAACGCACACATACAAGCCTACGCAGACGACACCATCATATTACTTCCTGGAACCTCCCAATAGACTGATCTCACCGCGCTGTTTCATCGCGCCACCGCTGCCGCAGTGCATGCCGGAACTTGTAGTACTCCCCGCAGTCGCCGTACGCTCAAATGCATGGCTGGTGCATCGACGAGCGGCGTTAACGAGCTTTATCGGCCATATTTTGAAGAGTTGTGATGGTTGGTTTTACCTCCTGTGTGCCGGGATGCTACAAGAACAGCCTGAAACAAAATCGCTTCGGTTTTTCTTGTATTGGCGAAGAATGTGAAGCTCCGGCAGGAATTGGTGCGTCGGACAGACCGGCTCGTAAGGCATACGGCTTGTTCAGCACTGTTTGTGAATTTTGTGTTTTTTATGCATGACACTTTAGCAATGCCCTACAGCGTCATAACAGCTCAAACACATCACGGACGGACCGATCAGTGACCGCAACGATTCATAGCGAGTGCATGATCACATTGCCGGGCGATCTCCGCCAACGGCGTCGGAGTGGATACAGCTTGTGTTCTGGACAAAATTGTACGCTCGCTAGAAAATGCTTAACCTCTTGCGAGCGATAACGACAGTCAAGCGTCAACGTGAACGAAAGATCTGACACAAGCCCTGCTTAGCGCATACTTCAGGCTGCGCAGGGCTATTGATACGCCACGCCGGCACCAATAGCAACCATCGGTGCCGCCGGTGTTTCGGTTTTCAATGTGTGATTTTACTGCGAGCACAAGTTAAAGAGTAAATACCAGTGACAAAACATGCCCTCTTATGTGCGCGAGCGGCCTGCATAAGGTCGCGCGCCTACTGAGTTTATGTTGATGCAGTTTTGAAGCGGTAAGGACATCGGCGCCGAGCCTTCGGGTGTGAGGGCGGCGGGCAGAGCGGGCCGCCGCTTTTTTCGTCGTTTTGCACCTGTCGCCAGAGTTACTGACCGACTCATCCGTACTTTATGCAGCAGGAACTGCTTGTCGTTCGCGATATTAGCAGCGGCCCGTAAGCTTTCGCTAACGGTGTGCGGCAGGTCATCGTTCCGCTAAGGTGGACGCGCCTTTAACCTCTTCATCGCGATCGTTTTCCACCCATTCACATGCTGTACTAAGCCCTGTACTAACAACACACTGTGCATGCGAAGTTTTGCTTTGACAAAGCAAGAGCAAAATCATTCCTTCGACTGAGTCTTTCAGTTGTCACCATTCCGCGCTCTTGGCGTTCCATCTCTGTACGATACGTGCCCTGAGACGTCTTTATCTTTTCTTTTATTGCGAGTAATTAAGCGAATACGGGTAACATCAATTCGAAGCGACACGGGCGCACGGAGTAACGACGAGATCGTGACCAGGTCGCACGTTTACATTCCAACTTCTTTTTTTTTTCTCTAACAGCGCTACATCGCGTGACAAATTTAAATGAAACACTGCCACAGGAGGTTCGGACATCGTTTTCTTACGCGTTCAATCGTCGTCCCCGCCAGGGATACGTGAAAAACGCCAATAAACTTATAGCATGCAGCACGCACAGCCGTAACAGCTGTGCTTTGAGAACTACAACTAAGATGGCGGCGGCGCCGCTGCTGGAAACTCGCGCATGCGCAGATCACGCGGTGAGATCGGTCTATTGGACTTTAAAAACAACGTCACCCGCGTTTTACACCCTTTAGAGGAATGGGCAAAGCTACAAAAGGTAACTATCAGTTCAGACAAATCTCACTACACGTTCTTCAACAACGGACACAAAGGCACATCAAGGCGCCGTCCCTCCGTTAGGTTAGACGGTGCCTTTCTAAAACACAAATCATCAGTTAAGCTCCTTGGCGTTGTGTTTGATACAACACTTAATTTTCATTCCCACATCGAATATCTGAAAACTAAAGCCGAAATATTCACTGCACGATTCCTCGCATTTCTGCGTTCCCAACATAATCTAAACAGCATGCTCATTCGCCGGCTATACAGACAGGTCCTACTTCCCTCACTCACTTATGCATCGCCAGCGTGGTGGCCTTCCCACCCTACACGCTTCCTAAGAGACCGCGTATTATCACTTCAACGATCAGTCTTAATATCTATCACAGGCTCGTTTCATACAACCAGAACGTCAGCATTACAAATAATCGCTAACGCTCCGCCCTTAGATTTAGAACTCACCCGCCTAGCAGCAGAATTTCTCTCTTTACACAAAAATAGTCACGCCTTACGGCACACGTACACTAAATCCCGACCACATCCAGCGCGACATTGCACCCTGTCTTTATCACCCCAGCCTAAAACACAGATTTTCCTTTACTGAACTTGACCCCTCCCAGCACGACGACGCCTTCCGCCTACCCGTCCTACACGCATATACGGACGGTTATTTTACCTCCATTTCTGCTGGCTCAGCATACATAATACTGGATAACCAAACTCGAATTTTGAAGGCCGAAAAATATAAAATAACACGTGCATCTGGCGCCTACACAACCGAACTTATGGCTGTCACCGAATGCCTACAGTACATCAGCACGCTACACACTCAAACCCCTTTTCACCTGTACACAGATTGCCTTTCTTTACTACGTAAACTTGCAAGCCTTAACGATAATGACGAGAGGGTGATAGCCATCAAAAACATTCTTTATCAGTTTAAAACACAAGGCATCTTTTTCCGGTTATTTCACGTCCCTGGTCATAAAGGCATATTAGGAAACGAATTGGCAGACAGACTAGCAACTTCAGCAATGCGTTTTGGGTCTGAGAGGATGGCTACATATTCAATCCGCACCGTTCGGTCCGAATTATACAAAATTATGGTTTCTCATTGGCACGCATATTGGCAAACAGAAGGGCCGAACACGTCGTTATTTCATTGGATAAATAGCGTCTACAAAATTCCAAAATGGTTTCCACCTCATCGGAAGTTAACTCATCTAATGACTGGTCACGGCCATTTCCAATATTACCTCAAGCGATTTAATATAACCATGTCTGACCGGTGTGCATGCACAAAAATATCCGTAGCCGATCTGCATTACTTCAACGATTGCCCACGAACGCAACACATCACTCAACACTTACGAAGCCGCGCAGATCCAACAATATCACACGCACACTTCCCAAGATATCTACTAGGAAAAAAAACGCGTGCATACTTAATTCAGCTAGTTAAGATAATGCGTGAATCGGCGGTTGTCATACCAACCCCCACTCACTATGCAGAAATTTCTGAGACATAACCGGATACCTCATCGAAACTTCCCAACCACACGTCTACCGCTCGCATACATTTTCCTTACAACAACCCATCAGACACTGCATGCTCAAAGTTATAGTTCCAATTACGCCAAAAAAAAAAAAAAGGCGAGGTTACCTCGGCAGCTATGACGTGAGCATCAACTTTTCAACACACATAGACCCATTGTTCATGTCATTCTATTGATATGACAAAACCCGCCTTATGTATCTGCGCAGACCTTTTCTCATTGCAGGTTTCACCTCCTCTTTGCTCAAAGTTTCAACCGAATGCTTCCGCCTCAAACTCCAGATCATGCCTACAGGTCCGCCATGCAAGGCGAGGCCCTTGGCTCGAGTTGTGGCTTCCACTACGTCGTCGGTCACGGAACTTTAAACTACACCTAGCAGTGCATTCCCGCTTTCCCCTTGTTACAAGGACGCTCTTGCTGCTGGAAGCTCTCACTGCTACGTAGTACTTGGCACTAACATTATCACGGTCTTCATCTCCTGCCTTCATTATAGACGGAAAAGCCCTGCAGGCCTTGCTTCCGAATACATACATTTTTTTTCAATTGGCTTTTCCACAAAATTTTCTTTTTGGGAACACTTCCCCTTATTTTTTTATGGTGCGATTGGCTTTAAGCCCGATATACCTTCTGGTGGCGCGGGCTAGCCCCACTTTATTTTAATTTCTTTTCCATACCAGGGGGACAAATTTAACACACACACACACACACACCAAAATTTCTGCGTTGAAGTATCCCAAGAAAGACTATCGTCTTTAAAAACCGACTGCTCACGCGGCACAGCCGTTCACCGGCCACCGCTCTATGTATAGGCACTGGATCTTGACCTGCAATGCAGTGCCGGTGGGAGATTTCTCTTGTGCGTAGTTGAACTAGTTGAACCATAAGGATTCGCAGTGTGCGCATTAAAGGGACCGTCTACCGTCCTTCATCGCCCTGCCTTTTTTTTCGCTCAATAGAATGCGTACCTTCTGAAGTGTGCCAGCGTGCAGTGGTTTCTCCAGAAACTGAGTAGAAATTCTTAAAACAATTTTTTTTATCTGGGAGCTCGCTCCTTTCCTAGTGCAGGCACGTCAGCAACAATGGTTACCGCGCATGATGCGTCGTGGTCTCCTTGGAAACCCTTTCGGGCGCGGGAGGCTTCTCAACAGGAACCGGTTTCAAGGTCGACATTCCAGAGGTGACGCGGAGGAGGAGAGGCGAGGGAAAGTGGGTGCGCGGGGGTGCGCCTCGGGCATGCAGCGCCGCATGTATGACAAACGCAGTACTACGCGTCTGTACAGGCAGAAGAATTCGAAGACAGCGCCTCTGTGCCATCTTGAAAGCAGCGAAAAAAAAGAAGAAATTGCTCTTGCACGCTATAACAAGTTGTCTCATAGGGTGAACACGCTTGTAAGACACACATAATAGTTTTTTAGCAGAATATGTATGCCTGCGTGTGCTGGTTCTCGTACACTTGGAAAGTGACGAACACGCTGTTGGGTGTCGCTAGCGGTGTTTTTTGCATCACTTTCAGAGCAAAATTAGAAACCTGATTCCTTTTTGTCGGGTGAAAGCGTGCTCGTTCCCGTAAATGTGACGCACGATCTGCCCAATTTTACCAGAGAAAATATTCCGAGCGGTAGACAGTCCCTTTAACTAATTTAATCTGGAACTCGGCACGATCTACGACGTGGGAGCGCAGGGATCTCATAAAGACCAGGAGCATAAATGATAACGCGTGCGTAAATATGCACACGCGTCGTCACTCATTTACATGCATGAGTGGGCAATGTGACGGGTGAATTACGGTAACACAGAATGATCCCCAGCTTCAACGACTCTTCATGGTTCACTTCGCGGAGATACGTGGATTTTTTCTATCTCTTCCACTCCCTTTTCCATACCACTGCAGACGCTTAGCGGTGCACAGAATAGGCGCTCGTCCTGTCCTCTGTGTTGATTTCGTGGTGTCGAAATTCGCGTCTTTCTTCTAGAAATGTTTCACCGACGAGTCCTTCAAGAATTGCTTCTAAGATATCTCACGACATGCGCTGGAGAAATTAGCGTCCTTTCCTTAACCGAACCACAATCATCATCATCATCATCGCGTTCGCACGTGCTCGCGCCGAACGTGCCGGGTGTCCGTGACGCTAACGGTGGCTAGGCTGTCTGCTAGAGCAGACTGGTGTAGAAACACATTCAGTTCATTGCAAGGAAATGAAATGTGCCAGAGGAACAGCGTGAGTGTAATATTCGAGAAAAAAAACACACAAAACAAAATTGACTTGCTCAGCAGCGTTCTAGGTAGAACCCAGCGGCTCCGGCGCAAGACGGTGAGTTTATGCATGCCGTTAAAATGCATGCGAAATTCAAGGCACGCCGGAATGTGTAATAATTGTGGGTGTAGTTTACAGCTTCGCTGTCGAACCGCATTCACAGCGTAGATTGGAGCTAGCATGCTTTTTTACCACATTGCTGCAAAAACGATGACCGCACACCCGACAACTGCGTCGGGACGGCCTACGATGGACGGACGCATGGTATGCTTGACACTACGTGTCCCGGGTTCAATTGCTACCCCCTATCGCACGGTACGTCACTGCAGCACGCTTCTCCGTGTGTGTCTGCTATTTAAATCTGTATTTATATCGCGCACTACAATAAATGGTATTGTTTAATCCACGTAATATGTGTTATAATCAAATTTTCAATGGTAACTTTCGTTGTTGCTTGAGTGACTAACGCTGTGATGCTAATATTCAATCACCAGTTCCACTTACCGGAATTATCCTGGTGCGTATAAGCCATATATGATTGTATTATTGCTAATCGAGAAGTGCACGACACGTATATCAGGTTAACAATGCAGAAATTAATTATTCGTTTTCATCATACGTTCATGGCTTACCTTGACAGTGCTACATGCCTAGCGATAGAGGCGTAGCCCTACTGAAAAAGTCCCTTTCCGTATTGCAATAATTCCATATTTTTCCATATGAAGTCCATAAGTTTTCCATATACTTGCCGTATATTTCCATATTTTTCCATATGAGTCTTACGGAAGCATACGGATTTATTGGAACGACTATACGGAACGTTTCAGTAGGGGGGCAGCTAGATAGATAGATAGATAGATAGATAGATAGATAGATAGATAGATAGATAGATAGAATAGATAGTAGATAGATAGATAGATACGTTCAAAGTTTCTGAAGCTTGCAAAAAATCGATTCGCAAATCACACCAACAATCTGTAGCCGTCAGACGCACAGCGTTGTGCACTCATTGTGAGTCGACGAAGAGGTACCGGCGAGTAGCGCACTTCTGTACTTAGATAAAAAAAAGACATCGTCAATACCAGTGCCTCGATGAGAACCAGTTCGCGCACCGTACGCCATGCACCCCTCGTGCCGTCGTGAATCTTTGCAACAGTCGTTAACCTCGGTTGAAAATCGCACTTCCAATGCCGGCTTACGAAGCCATTTTCTGTCACGGTCTTGTATATGACAGGTGGCTGCGACGCAAGTGTCTATCCCGAGGGGTCTCGCACGTTATATGCTCCATATACGCAGACAATCCCGCTGTGCATCCAATAAACTTACGGCGCCGTCACAGCAATAAAGTTGGCCTTGGCAACGTTGCCGAAAGCAAGTTTGTTGCCAATTCCGAGGGTCTACTACTCATCTCTGCCTTCACGCCTCCGGCCTATTCACCACCATGACTGCTATATATATATATATATCTATATATAATATATATATATATATATATATATATATATACATACACTACAGAGCCGTGAATTACGTCGGCGCTGCGACAGTGGGTGATGAAATGTAAGCAGAGGCTCAGAGGCGTAGCATCGCGTAGCTTCAGGCCTAACATGCTCATCTGAACTTATACCACCACCTGTAATACCCCTGACACACGGGCATGCTAAAGTACTTTAGGTAAGGGGACATCCGACGGAAAGGAGTTCATGCCCAGTGACACACGGCACAGGTATGCGCTCACCCACTGGTTAATTAATTACCAATCTTGTGGTGCACCCATTACAGGCATATTTCAGCACTAAAGGAAGTAAGTCATGCTGCACA